>LR738715.1:41466199-41496001 GCA_902687465.1 Secale cereale
CCCCCCCCCCCCCCGGGTCGATGACAAGTGGACCCAGGGCCCTACAAAATTAGTTTAGTTACTAAACCAATTTTAGTTAACCACCGAGACACTGACATGTGGGCCCTTGTGCCTATTTAGTTTAGTTTAATTTTCTGTTAAGTTTAGTTAAGCCTGTTTAACTGCTGTGTCACTGACGTGTGGACCCCACACGTCAGGTTTGACCCGAACAGCCCCTATTGACCTGCTGACGTCAGCATGTGGTCATGCTGACGCAGTAAAGTGTTTCTGGATTTTAAAATAAATCTTAAATGATTTATTTATCTCAGAAATTAGCCAAAACTTCTAAAAATCATATAAAATCAACCGTAGCTCAGATGAAAATAATTTATATATGAAAAATGATAAGAAAAATCCAAGGAATCTGTTTATGGCATTTTCATGCATGTTTGAACAAGTTAAACCTGTTGATCAGGTCAAATCAATTAAATGGCATTTAAATAATCACATATGGAGTTTGAATTTGAACCTTTGATTCAAACCAACTTCATTTAACATGGTTGCTAGTTGCATTAGCTCAATCAATGGCATATTTCCATGTCATGATCATGCATCATATTGTCGCATTGCATTGATTGTGTTCTTTCTCTGTTGCCGGTGTTTGTCCCCTTTCAGTAGACGTGTTCCGACGATGTGATCGATGACACCGATAAAGACTCATTGTTATCTTCAGAAGTGCCAGGCAAGCAAAACCCCATTGAGCATTCCGATACAATCCCACTCTCTCGCTCTTGCTCTCTTTTACTGCATTAGGACAACAAGGCTTCAACTGTTACTTGCTACGGTAGTTGAACCCCTTTCCACTGCATGACCCGTCATTGCCACAGTAAATAGTTGAAACCCACTAGTATGAGTAGGAGTTGTTTGAGCCATGTTGTGCATACTCATTCATGCTTTCTGGTTATGCCTGCTATTGCTCAGAGTTGTGTCAGGTATGATTCATCGGGGATGAATTGGAATGTGGTGAACATGTCCTACTGTTGAGAGCTAAGTGTGTGAACACGATTTGGTAAAGGTAGCGATGAGAGGCCATGTAGGAGTACATGGTGGGTTGTCTCATTGCAGCCGTCCTCAGGAACTGAGTTCTGTGTTGGTTGGTCCATGAAACCGCTACTACCACACATTGGGATCCTTAATTGACTCTCTCAACTTATTAATCAACATGATCTCTGTCCAGGAGTTGCAACTAGTTTCTGGTGTTTGTAGTTTACTGGAGGTCGTGTGCAGCGCTGACCCTCGGGGTGGGCTGTGACGCGGTAGGTACGTGGCATGGTGTACCGATTGCCCGTTTGGTGATACGGGAACCCTGTACACATCGTTTGGGGCCGTGAGCGACACCCCGGCCGGATCTCCCCACGGATGGAACCCAAATAGGCGATAAACCTGGACGAGAGACTTGTGTGGTTAGTCAGGTCGTGGCCGACACCCTTGCAGGGCCTCCGCTTGAAGCTTGCCGAGTACATGTCGTGTAAACGACGGTAAGTGGTGAGAGCGTGTGTGAAGAAGTACACCCCTGCAGGGTTAAATATAATCTATTCGAATAGCCGTGTCCGCGGAAATAGACTTCTGGGTTGCCTATTACAGTTCATAGACAAGTGAAAGTGGATACTCTAAAAACACGCAAGATAAGCGTGAGTGCTATGGATGGCCTTCTCGTAGGGAGACGGGAGCGGATCCATAGTGGTGTATTGATTGGTGAATATGTGGACTCGTGTGCGCCACCTCAAAAGAGTTACTTGCAGTTGTAGTTTAGGATAGCCACCGAGTCAAAGCTGGCTTGCTGCAGTCAAACACCACCACCCCCTTTGTTGATACTGATGCATATGTAGCTAGTTCTGATGTAAGTCTTGCTGAGTACCTTTGTACTCACGTGTGCTTAATTTATGTTTTTGCAGAGAGACTTCAGTCTCGCTAGTGGTTCCGCGTGGACTTCGACGTTTAGCTTGTTACCTCAGCTACGATCTTGTACCCTTGGGAGGGTCTGGTAGATAGTCAGGCTTCTCAGCCTTTTTCATTTGTAGTTGTCTATACTCAGACATGTTATGCTTCCGTTGCCTGTATGCTCTGTATGTTGGGTCATGTGACCTCTGATTGTAATAAATGCTATGATGGCTCTTCTGGGCCTTTATCTATATGAGTTGTTGAGTTATGTTGTGATGCCCTGTTGTACAACACATACTTGCATGGTATGCGTACGTGTAATGTGTATTGCTATGTGTGGGATCCGACACCTAGTTGTTTACCTTTGGTAGCCTACCTTATAGGGAAATGTCTCCTAGTGCTTCCATTTAGCCTTGGTAGCTTGCTACTGCTCCGGAACACTTAGGCTGGCCGGCATGTGTCCTTCTTCGTTCCTGTGTCTGTCCCTTAGGGGAAATGTCACGCGTTGTTCCTTTAAGTCCTTGTAGCTTGCTACGACTTGGGTTCATACGTTGATGACCGACACGTTCGTTGCTGGGTCATGTATGCCTGTCTCTGTAATTTAGTGCCACTTTTGGTTTATAACTAGTCATGTCGGCCCGGGTTCTCTGTCATGTGGATGCTAGCGACACTATCATATACGTGTGCCAAAATGCGCAAACGGTCCCGGGCCAGGTACGGTGGCACCCGTGGGGATACCGTGCGTGAGGCCGCAAAGTGATATGATGTGTTACAGGCTAGACCTGTGTGACTTAGGATCGGGGTCCTGACAGCTTTGGTATCAGAGCCTGACTGCCTGTAGGATTAGTAAGCCAAACTGGTCGAAGTTGTGTCTAGAAATTCTTTAGTTATATAAGGGAATTGATTGTGGAAGGGAACGTAAGGCTCTTTTTACTCCTTTACCTTATGACCTTCTGATCTGAGTCACCTTCTTCTTTCTACGGGGATTAAGAACTAGGCTTTCTCTTATGTCTATCAGGATCACGTTAATTGTGGATTCAACTCTCAGTTCAGTTTATTTTATTTCTGTGTGTTCAATTGTTGATCTCAGAACCTTGACATTATGATGTTGAGTGGTTATGCTATCTTGTGCACGAGTCTCAAAAATATTTTCGAGCATTTACAGCCGTTATGCTGTCCGAGTCATTCCAGGTTTCTAAATAGTCTGATGCATTTGCAAACCATTCCTATCTGTTCTTAATGTCCTTTTAGGCCAGATTAACCACACTAGTCGTTGTGTTGAGGTACTCTGCTACCTCGACATATATGTTGGACTTATCATTATGACCCTAGCTGTCCTAGAAGATCACCCAGTAAACTAGCAATGCTTCATATTCTCAGTGTGATGATTCTGGCCATTATTCTCGAAAGCATCCTGTGATGCCATTTAGTTGGTAGGCATTCTATTCCTGGGTTCTTGAACCCAAGATTCTTTCTACCCACTTCATGTTGGTAGTATTTGCTCGTCCCTTTAGGATATTAGTAACCTTGTGATAGTCCTCGAGGTCTGTGGTATATCCTTCTTCCAAATACCATGAACCATCATGGCAGAAGTTCTTCTGAACCAAAAGATCACAACCCGAGTGCTCTTGAGTAGTACTCCATTCATATTGTGACTCTGCCAATTCTACTTTCCGCATGGGTTATCCGGAAGACATATGTTGAACTCGTTCGACATGTTAATCTATGCATCCGCAACTCAGAAGTTATATGTTCCTTGAGTTGTCTCCTTTTAGTTGTATTATGACCCTCGTCTGTCAATTGATAGTCAGGAGTAGTTGTGCACTCGTGTTCATCGATGCCTTTTACTCTTGTGATCCGTCAATTCATTCTATCTCGGAATGACTAGGAGAAACAAACTCCAGTACCCTATCCATATCCCGGATTTGGTCAAAGAAGTTGTACTTCGCAGATGAAGAATGCTAATGCAGCTTCTAAACTGTTCTATCCTGGAGTATTACCATCTTTATGTCAAGAATGTCGTGAGAATTGCATTATCTCTTATGAATTCTTGATGTAGTAATACTTCTTGCCATTACTGTTCATCCGTCGGTTTCCGTGTTATTGTAACCGGAATGCTGACAAGTGAATTGTGATGTGTGAAATTAATACTCCTAGCAACTTCGTTGCTTGGTAGTTAAAGGACAACAACCTCATCCTTAGCGAGTTGATTATTGAATCATCACCCTAAGGTTGATCGTGCTACCTAGTCCACTTCCCTGGTGCACTCCTTGATTGATGAGTTAGTATTGTGTTAAGTCCTTGCTCATTTGATCATATCGTCTTGCTCTGAAAGGCAAGATTGTTCTCGAGCTTAGTAACATATCGGTGGTTCGTTATTTTCCGAATATCTTCTCGGAAGTATTACCAGGTTGTTCCCTGACCGCTATGTTGAATTCGTGATCAAGTTGATTCCTTATAAACCACCACTTCTCTAAAAATCTGTATTGGATACCGTGAACTGGTTGGTTAAGCTAAAACAATAACTTGGAGAGTTGGAAGATAAAAGCTTGCCAGCTTAGTTCATCTCAAGGGGTATGTTTGCGTGTGTTGAAGATATATGACATCTTCATCAGTTGGTCCCTGTGATCAGTTGTTGGACCTATTGTCATATCAAAACTTTGATTTGAGTATGGGCTATCATCAAATCAAATCAGAACCAACGATGTTCATAATGTTGTCTTACTCGTGCTTGATCCCTCGAGCATACACCATTATATCTCCTGGGTCTGACCAATACTATCACTTGTTCACATAATTATGGAATTCCATCTCCATGGAAATCTGGATGGATTGTTGTTGAGCCCATCAACAAACATCCTTATCTCCTCCATGATTTTGTAGGACATGAAGCTAGTGTTGGAAATTTGGTAAGCATTGCCTTCGTGTCCCGTTCATGAGGTATATGTTGGATGAGAGAAGAAACTTTCCCTAATTCATGTGTAGTTGATGTAAGTTGCCACCGTGAGTTTGAGAAAGTTTATTTTGCTTTCTGTGGAATCATCCCAAGTCAGTCATGCATACGTGTGAAGTATTCTGTGGTTTGGAGACTTGCAACCTTCACTCTATATGTATCCCTAGCACACCAAGCCACTGATTGATTGTCCTAGGAGAAGAAGTTCCTTCTTAAGATCCGGACTTATGCAAGGACCTCGATATCCTCGATGATGGTTCCCCAACCCGAACTTGGTAGTGTTTCATTGTAAGACTACTACGTGGTCATGATTGTCTTGGACAACGTGTTCACATGTGTGTAGCAGAACCAGCTCATGTTTGGAGCTTGCTATCGTAGTTCACTCCCGAGAATCTCGCAACGCCATCTCGTCGATTTGTGTTGTAAACTTTCATTTTTTTTCTTCTAGACTCGACGAGTCTGGAATATCCTGACACCAACCAGAACTGAATCTCAGGCAGATATAATGGTTGGAGCTTTTCCAAGAACTATAATATTGGTCTCTCGATAACCGGTAAAGTGGATGTCGTGGCCAACACACCCAGCCGGAAGACCTATTGTTGTAGAATCTTGATTGAAGAAGTTGGCCACCTCCCCATAAGGACTCCGTAGGATTTACTTCCTAGTTGTTTCTTATGGATTCTTGTGCTTCCGAAGTCTGACCTTTACTTGATGTTCAAGATACCAAACATATCTATGAATGGTTCACGCTAACACATCAAGGAGAAGATTAGAAGCGGAGTGCTAAATGTCTCTCGGTTGATCATCCAGATTTCGTCCCCTTGGCCTCGCCAAGGTGAAATCCAAGAAGGTGTTATCTTCCTTTGCATCTGCATCATCCATCATTATTCATCAGGGTGGTATGTGACGTTGCTAGGATCCTTGACACGGATATTGGTAAAACCTTGATGAATATGGGAATACTCAAGTTCTTGAGAGCACGCACAAGCACTAGGTGTTATCCTCGACACTAACCGGGATTGCTTCCAGTGTTCTTGATTATATTATACACCCTCAAGAGTAGATTTACTCTCTACTGTTGGGATTCTTCCCAGTTACCAGAATCATTCCCAGCATTTGCATTTTGTTCCCAGCTTGCACCGCCAATGTGCCAATTCTCCATGGGTTACCATTCTCAATCACTGATGTTCAGGATTATCCTCAGGAGTGGAATTGCCATGGGTCCCATCCATCTCCGACGATAACCAAATCATCCCTTGTGTTGTCTTTAACAAGATAGTCCACATCATCCATTCTGGACGAGTATGTCATTCTTTCGGACTACATCAAACGATCGATTGTGTTTGCCTTAGGCTGGTATAGGGAATCTCAATGATCTCTATATCAAACGTAATTCTTTTTGCCACTTAAAGAAATAATTCTACGAGTCACCTTCCCTAAAGGTGCCCCGTCTGGTGGTATCGTTACCATCACCTTAGGTGGGGAATTATTGCCGTCAAGTGAATCTTCATCGTTTGTTTCACTCCATCCCTTTGGATGTGTGTCCCGTGTCCCAGCTCAAGAGATGTTTCAACGTTTCACTCCAAGAGTTGATCTTGAGTTGCCCGATCTTTCACAAGATCAACTATTGCGAAGTTTCTTTCGTCGTCACCGTGTTGGACAAAGACCTCAAAAGCAAGGGTTTCAAGATCAACATGATGCCAACAATCGACATTCATATGAAGGGCCCTTGGATCATGAAGATTGTGTTAGCTAGTGTCCCCTCTGATTTCTTACCCTAAGCTTGAATCTCGGGACGAGATTCTGGTTTAGTGGGGGTGAGTTGTCACATCCCCAGTTCTCGTCTTCTCTGATCCAGTTAGTCTTGTGTTGCATCATGTTTAATTTTCTCTTAAACTTGAAATGGGATTGCTCAACCCTAGCACCAGAAAGTTTCCAAATAGGTTTAACAAAAATCTTCTCCAATGTTTTCAAATGACCCTTAAAAATGTTCATCATTTCTGGATCTAGGTGGAAGCATCTGCCATTAATGGTTCCCATTTTTGAAGGATATATTTGGACTTGGGATTAATTCAAACCTATTTGAATTGGGACTATTTAAATGCTATATATATTTTAGATGCTCCAAAAATGTTGGAAATTGTCATGGGTCATTGGAATAATTTAGAAAGCACCCCTAGCTATTTCCAGGATTCTATCAAATGATTTAGTATTTTTACTAAATCAAAACAAAGACAAGAATAGAAAACAGAAAGAAAATAAGAGAGAGAGCACCTACCTGGGCCTTACCAATGGAAGCAGCCCAGCCCACCAGGGGCAGACTTGTCTTCAACCTCTGCCTACTGGCAGAGGCGAGGGCGAGCACGGCGCCCGCGCGCGCCGGCACGCAGCTGCCTGCCTGGCTTCCCTCGACGCGCCTAGACGACGCCACGCTCTCCCCTCGACCCCTGCATCTCTCCCCTCTCTTGTTGGACTTCTCCCTCTCCTCCTTCTCTCTCTCATGTGCGCGGCCGAACACCACCATCGCCGCCGCACGTCGTTGACACGGCCACCGCCTCCCCCTTTCCCCCCTTAGTGGCTCAAAAGCTCCGCCTCGATGCCCCAGACCTCTTCGCCGAGCTACGAGGCACCAGACGCCCCTGGACGCCGTCGGCGCCGCTGTTCCCCTCTTCGGCTGCCGGCGATCCTCGCCGTCGATTCACCGGCTTCGATTCCTCCCCGAGCCCACCCAGCTGCTCTTTGACTCTATTGTGAGCCCCTCTACCCAATCCCGCTCTCTCCGTAGTCGTTTATCTCCTCTAGCCCCGCTGCCCACCAGAGCCGAAAGCTCCCGCCCGCCGGCCATGTCGACGCCGCGGACAAGGCTTGTTTCATCCGCGACCGAGCACGTAGATGGACTCCTGGAGCTCCCAGGAGCCTGTAGATCACCTCAGCTGACCTCTCCACGCACTGCAGCCTCGCGCACGACCGAGCCCATACTCCGGCCGCCGCCTCGCTCGTCGCCGGCGCTGTTTCCGGTCACCTCAGGCCGTATAGCTTGCACCGTTGGATGCGGCCGAGTGCCAGCTTTCCAACGGGACTAACCGCGCCCGAAACCATCCCTTGTACGCGAAATCCGAGCCACTCCGGCGAGACACCGCCGCGGTTTGTGGTCGCCGGCGAGTTACTCCGGCGGGTACTTTTAAATTAGTGCTAATGACCCCCCCCCCCCTGGGTCGATGACAGGTGGACCCAGGGCCCTACAAAATTAGTTTAGTTACTAAACCAGTTTTAGTTAACCACCGAGACACTGACATGTGGGCCCCTGTGCTTATTTAGTTTAGTTTAATTTTCAGTTAAGTTTAGTTAAGCTTGTTTAACTGCTGTGTCACTGATGTGTGGACCCCACACGTCAGGTTTGACCCGAACAGCCCCTATTGACCTGCTGACGTCAGCATGTGGTCATGCTGACGTAGTAAAGTGTTTCTGGATTTTAAAATAAATCTTAAATGATTTATTTATCTCAGAAATTAGCCAAAACTTCTAAAAATCATATAAAATCAACCGTAGCTCAGATTAAAATAATTTATATATGAAAAATGATAAGAAAAATCCAAGGAATCTGTTTATGGCATTTTCATGCATGTTTGAACAAGTTAAACCTGCTGATCAGGTCAAATCAATTAAATGACATTTAAATAATCACATATGGAGTTTGAATTTGAACCTTTGATTCAAACCAACTTCATTTAACATGGTTGCTAGTTGCATTAGCTCAATAAACGGCATATTGCCATGTCATGATCATGCATCATATTGTCGCATTGCATTGATTGTGTTCTTTCTCTGTTGCCGGTGTTTGTCCCCTTTCAGTAGACGTGTTCCGACGATGTGATCGATGACACCGATGAAGACTCGTTGTTATCTTCAGAAGTGCCAGGCAAGCTAACCCCATTGAGCATTCCGATACAATCCCACTCTCTCGCTCTTGCTCTCTTTTACTGCATTAGGACAACAACGCTTCAACTGTTACTTGCTACGGTAGTTGAACCCCTTTCCACTGCATGACCCGTCATTGCCACAGTAAATAGTTGAAACCCACTAGTATGAGTAGGAGTTGTTTGAGCCATGTTGTGCCTACTCATTCATGCTTTCTGGTTATGCCTGCTATTGCTCGGAGTTGTGTCAGTTCTGATTCATCGGGGATGAATTGGAATGTGGTGAACATGTCCTACTGTTGAGAGCTAAGTGTGTGAACACGATTTGGTAAAGGTAGCGATGAGAGGCCATGTAGGAGTACATGGTGGGTTGTCTCATTGCAGCCGTCCTCAGGAACTGAGTTCTGTGTTGGTTGGTCCATGAAACAGCTACTACCACACATTGGGATCCTTAATTGACTCTCTCAACTTATTAATCAACATGATCTCTGTCCAGGAGTTGCAACTAGTTTCTGGTGTTTGTAGTTTACTGGAGGTCGTGCGCAGCGCTGACCCTCGGGGTGGGCTGTGACGCGGCAGGTACGTGGCACGGTGTACCGATTGCCCGTTTGGTGATGCGGGAACCCTGTACACATCGTTTGGGGCCGTGAGCGACACCCCGGCCGGATCTCCCCACGGATGGAACCCAAATAGGCGATAAACCTGGACAAGAGACTTGTGTGGTTAGTCAGGTCGTGGCCGACACCCTCGCTGGGCCTCCGCTTGAAGCTTGCCGAGTACATGTCGTGTAAACGGCGGTAAGTGGTGAGAGCGTGTGTGAAGAAGTACACCCCTCCAGGGTTAAATATAATCTATTCGAATAGCCGTGTCCGCGGAAATGGACTTCTGGGTTGCCTATTACAGTTCATAGACAAGTGAAAGTGGATACTCTAAAATCACGCAAGATAAGCGTGAGTGCTATGGATGGCCTTCTCGTAGGGAGACGGGAGCGGATCCATAGTGGTGTATTGATTGGTGAATATGTGGACTCGTGTGCGCCACCTCAAAAGAGTTACTTGCAGTTGTAGTTTAGGATAGCCACCGAGTCAAAGCTGGCTTGCTGCAGTCAAACACCACCACCCCCTTTGTTGATACTGATGCATATGTAGCTAGTTCTGATGTAAGTCTTGCTGAGTACCTTTGTACTCACGTGTGCTTAATTTATGTTTTTGCAGAGAGACTTCAGTCTCGCTAGTGGTTCCGCGTGGACTTCGACGTTTAGCTTGTTACCTCAGCTACGATCTTGTACCCTTGGGAGGGTCTGGTAGATAGTCAGGCTTCTCAGCCTTTTTCATTTGTAGTTGTCTATACTCAGACATGTTATGCTTCCGTTGCCTGTATGCTCTGTATGTTGGGTCATGTGACCTCTGATTGTAATAAATGCTATGATGGCTCTTCTGGGCCTTTATCTATATGAGTTGTTGAGTTATGTTGTGATGCCCTGTTGTACAGCACATACTTGCATGTTATGCGTACGTGTAATGTCTATTGCTATGTGTGGGATCCGACACCTAGTTGTTTACCTTTGGTAGCCTACCTTACAGGGAAATGTCTCCTAGTGCTTCCATTGAGCCTTGGTAGCTTGCTACTGCTCCGGAACACTTAGGCTGGCCGGCATGTGTCCTTCTTCGTTCCGGTGTCTGTCCCTTAGGGGAAATGTCACGCGTTGTTCCTTTAAGTCCTTGTAGCTTGCTACGACTTGGGTTCATACGTTGATGACCGACACGTTCGTTGCTGGGTCATGTATGCCTGTCTCTGTAATTTAGTGCCACCTTTGGTTTATAACTAGTCATGACGGCCCGGGTTCTCTGTCATATGGATGCTAGCGACACTATCATATACGTGTGCCAAAATGCGCAAACGGTCCCAGGCCAGGTAAGGTGGCACCCGTGGGGATACCGTGCGTGAGGCCGCAAAGTGATATGATGTGTTACAGGCTAGACCTGTGTGACTTAGGATCGGGGTCCTGACATAGAGTCAATAATCTAGTTCACATCGCTATGTGATGATTACCCAAGAGTAATAAGGTGTGATCATGTTTTGCTTGTGAGAGAAGTTTAGTCAACGGGTCTGTCACATTCAGATATGTATGTATTTCGCAAATTTCTATGTCTACAATGCTCTGCATAGAGCTTCTCTAGCTAATTGCTCCCACTTTCAATACGCATCCATATTGATACTTAGAGTCATCTGGATTTAGTGTCAAAGCTTGAATCGGTGTAACCCTTTACGACAAACTCTTTATCACCTCCATAATCGAGAAAACTCTCCTTATTCATCCAGTTACTAAGGATAATTTTGACTGCTGTACAGTGATCTACTCCTGGATCACTATTGTACCCCCTTGACAAACTCATGGCAAGGTACACAACATGTTTGTTACACAGCATGGCATACTTTATAGAACCAATGGTTGAGGCATAGGGAATGACTTTCATTCTCTCTATATTTTTCTGCTGTGGTCTGGCTTTGAGTATTACTCAACTTCACACCTTACAAGTCAGGCAAGAACTCCTTCTTTGACTGATCCATTTTGAACTACTTCAAAATCTTATCAAGGTATGTACTCATCGAAAGTCTTATCAAGCGTCTTGATCTATCTCTATAGATTTTGATGCCCAATATGTAAGCAGCTTCACCAAGGTCTTTCTTTGAAAAACTCCTTTCAAACACTCCTTTATGCTTTCCAGAAAATTCTACATCATTTCCGATCGACAATATGTCATTCACATATACTTATCAGAAAGGTTGTAGTGCTTCCACTCAGTTCTTGTAAATATAGGCTTCACCGCAAGTCTGTATAAATCTATATGCTTTGATCAACTTATCAAAGCGTATATTCCAACTCCGAGATGCTTGCACCAGTCCATAGATGGATCGATGGAGCTTGCACATTTTGTTAGCACCTTTAGGATTGACAAAACCTTCTGGTTGCATCATATACAAGTCTTCTTTAATAAATCCATTAAAGAATGCAGTTTTGTTATCCATTTGCCAGATTTCGTAAAATGCGGCAATTGCTAACATGATCCGAACAGACTTAAGCATCGCTACGGGTGAGAAAGTCTCATCGTAGTCAACTCCTTGAACTTGTTGAAAAACTTCCACAACAAGTCGAGCTTTGTAAACAGTAACATTACCGTCAACGTCAGTCTTCCTCTTGAAGATCCATTTATTTTCGATGGCTTGCCGATCATCGGGCAAGTCAACCAAAGTCCACACTTTGTTCTCATACATGGATCCCATCTCAGATTTCATGGCCTCAAGCCATTTTGCGGAATCTGGGCTCATCATCACTTCCTCATAGTTCATAGGTTCATCATGGTCTAGTAACATGACTTCTAGAACCGGGTTGCCGTACCACTCTGATGCGGAACGAACTCTGGTTGATCTACGAAGTTCAGCAGAAACTTGATCTGAAGTTTCATGATCATCATCATTAGCTTCCTCACTAATTGGTGTAGGAATCACTGGAACTAGTTTCTGTAATGTTCCACTTTCCAATTCGGGAGAAGGTACAATTACCTCATCAAGTTCTACTTTCCTCCCACTCACTTCTTTCGAGAGAAACTCCTTCTCTAGAAAGGATCCACTCTTAGCAACAAAACCTTGCCTTCGGATCTGTGATAGAAGGTGTACCCAACAGTTTATTTTGGGTATCCTATGAAGATTTACTTCTCCGATTTGGGTTCGAGCTTATCATGTTGAAACTTTTTCACATAAGCATCGCAGTCCCAAACTTAAAGAAATGACAGCTTAGGTTTCTCGTCAAACCACAGTTCATACGGTGTCATCTCCACGGATTTAGATGGTGCCCTATTTAACGTGAATGTAGCTGTCTCTAATGCATAACCCCAAAAGCGATAGTGGTAGATCGGTAAGAGACATCATCGATCGCACCATATCTAATAAAGTACGGTTATGACGTTCGGACACACCATTACACTGTGGTGTTCCAGGTGGCGTGAGTAGTGAAACAATTTCACATTGTTTTTACTGAAGGCCAAACTCGCTAACTCAAATATTTTACCTCTACGATCATATCGTAGAAACTCTTATTTTCTTGTTACGATGATTCTCCACTTCACTCTGAAATTCTTTGAACTTTTCAAATGTTTCAGACTTGTGCTTCATTAAGTAGATATACCCATATCTGCTCAAATCATCAGTGAAGGTCAGAAAATAACGATACCCGTCGCGAGCTTCAACACTCATTGGTCCACATACATCTGTATGTATGATCTCCAACAAATCTGTTGCTCGCTCCATTGTTCCGGAGAACGGAGTTTTATTCATCTTGCCCATGAGGCATGGTTCGCAAGCACCAAGTGATTCATAATCAAGTGATTCCAAAAGTCCATCACTATGGAGTTTCTTCATGCGCTTTACACCATTATGACCTAAACGACAGTGCCACCAATAAGTTGCACTATCATTATTAACCTTGCATCTTTTGGCTTCAATATTATGAATATGTGTATCACCACGATCGAGATCCAACAAACTATTTTCATTGGGTGTATGACCATCGAAGGTTTTATTCATGTACACAGAATAACAATTATTCTATGACTTTAAATGAATAACCGTATTGCAAGAAATATGATCAAATCATATTCATGCTCAACGCAAATGCCAAATAACATTTATTTAGGTTTTACACTAATCCCGAAAGTATAGGGAGTGTGCGATGATGATCATATCAATCTTGGAACCACTTCCAACACACATCGTCACTTCACCTTTAACTAGTCTCTGTTCATTCTGCAATTCTTGTTTCGAGTTACTAATTTTAGCAACTGAATCGGTATCAAATACCCAGGGGTTGCTATGAACACTAGTAAATTACACATCAATAATCTGTATATCAAAATATGTAATGCCCAGGATGGGACTATACCTCCTACGTGTCGAGGCACGACATAAAGGTATAAGCCCATTCTGGAATGATCTCAAGTCTGGTATCTTTGCACGACTCATGTAAAAGAGGGATTAAATTGCAAAAGGAGATAGTTGGCTTACACTCGCCACTTCACACAATACATTACATAAGCAAGACATCATTCAAAACATCGCAACCCGACTACGGGCGAAGATCCAAAAGAAAGATACCAAAACAACATAAAGCCACAGGTCCGAATCGCCCCTAGTAGAAACCACTACTGATCGTCGAAAACGTCACAAGCATACGGCTACTCTCTTCATCGAGCTCCCAGTGTAGAACTTGAACCAGCTCCTGCATCATTCTCGGCTGGACCTGCATCTGGTGTTGTAGCATCTGTGAGCCACGAGGACTCAGCAATCCCATAACCATGGGTATCAAGACTAGCAAAGCTTTGAGGGTAGGAAGAGGTAAAGTGGTGAGGTTGCGGCAGCGGCTAAGCATAATATGGTGGCTAACTTACGAGTACAAGAATAAGATGAGCATCTACGCAAACGGTCGCAAACTAGTAGTGATCGCTAAAGATCCTGAACTACTTACGAGTCAAACATAACCCCACCGTGTTCTCTTCTCAAAGTGAAAAGAGACAGTCACGGTTACTCACACAGTTGTGTGTTTTACTTCTGATCCTCTGTCAAGTTTTCTACAACCGGACATTAACAAATTCCAATCTGCCACATAACCGCGGGCACGGCTTTCGAAAGATTATAACCCTGCAGGGGTGTCCCAACTTAGCCCATCACAAGCTCTCACGATTAGCTGAAGTGATAAATATAATATCATCACCCCTTATCTTAGGGAAATCCGATCAGGCTCGGCATCCCGGTGCACAAGACATTTCGACAATGGTAAAACAAGTCTAGCAAGACCTCCCGGTGTGTCGACACCCTGATAGTAGCCGCGCGTATCTCGTCTCAGGCCACAAGCGGATGGGCGATCCTACAGGTTATAGCAGATACCTCGGGTTTCCCCGAGGCGGCCCCGCAGTCTCCCCGTATGGGACCAACACCATCAGCACTGGCCCCCCCTGCTATGTAGAAAAGAAACCCCGAGGGTGCGACCCCCTATGCAATTTAATTAATTAATTAAGTTGTTATTATGAGCAAATTAAAACCAATGTTGGGCCTTGCTGGAGGAGTTTTATTCAAAGTCGAACTGTCAAGGGGTCCCCATCCACCCATCGTGTAAGGAACGCAAAATCAAGGAACATAATGCCGGTTTATCGGCGCCTAAGGTGGCATGAGTGGAACAAAACACCGAGCAAAAGGCCAAGCCTTCCACCCATGCCCAGTATATAGGTGTGTTAATAATAATTATAGATATTGTGATATTCCAACAACAAGTTCCCTCCTGGAATGATCTTCATCTTCACTTGCAACTAACAACGCTATAAGAGGGGCTGAGCAAGCGGGCAACATAGCCAAACAGTGGTTTTGCTAGGAAGGTGTCAAAAGGTTAGAGGTTTCATGGCAACAAGGAGAGGCTAACTTAAAAGATGGGTAGCGCGACATGTAACGATAGCATCGAGACAACTAAGCATGGCAATGGTAATAATGGTATCCAAGGGTATGATCATCTTGCCTGGGATTCCGCGAGGGAGAAGAACAAGATCCAGAAGAAGACGAAGAAGAAGCCTCACAACTCCAGACGGAACCGAAGCTAACAAGAGAAGCAACCGGAAAGAAGCAAACAACACGGTAAACACACATATCATAACCATGGCATACGATGCACATCCAAGTATGATGCATGTCCGGTTTAAATATGCATGGCAATGGCAAAGTGCACAAACAAGTACTACAAGTTAAGTGGAGCTCAATATGCAACGAGTTGCATATTGACGAAACACCACATTTAATTATTTAATTGACTCTCGTTTATTTACAAGACAAGATTAAATGTTTGTTAACATGGCAAGAGGTGAAGCATAATGATACGTCTCAAACGTATCTACTTTTCCAAACACTTTTGCTATTGTTTTGACCTCATTCTTGCATGATTTGAACTAAACTAATCCGGACTGACGCTGTTTTCAGCAGAGCTGCCTGTATGGTTTTATTGTGTGCAGGAAAACGGTTTTTTAGGTATCTCAGAAAATTCCAAGAAAAATAACAGAAAATCCATGCACCCGAAGGGCCCTTGTGCGAGAAGATGGGCCAGAGGGCAGCGAGGCACCCTGCCCAGGCGGCCCCACCCCTGGCCGCGCCGGGAGGCCGCCTAGGCGGGTCCTTCCCCCTCTGGTGCCCTACTTTGACCCATATTTATCCCCGTGATGAGAAAACCCCAGAACAGAAGTCGTTTTCCCAGTTTCCGTCGCGGAGCCGCCGCCACCCTCTGTTCTTCTTCGGGAGGGCTAATCTGGAGGCTGATTTGGCCTCCGGAGAGGGGAGATCGTCGCCATTGTCATCATCATCACCACTCCATCCTCCCTCCATGGCTTCTCCTTCCATGTGTGAGTAATTCCCTACTGTAGGCAAAGGGGATGGTAGGGATTGGATGAGTTAGATCATGTAATAGTTTATCAGATTGTTGGGGGCATGTTGCCTATCATCTACTATGGTGTTTATCATCTTTGCTTCAACTTGTTGCACTTAATGCTTGTCACTTAGGGCCCGAGTGCCATTATTTCAGATCTGAACCATATGTGTTTGCATGAATATATTTGTGTTATTGATCCTATCTATGAGTTGTTTGCACCTATTACGGTCCGGAACCGGCGATCCCAAAGGTGACAGGTTGGGACACCAAAGGGGATGGTCCATAATTTGAGGATTACATGTATCCATTGAGTTTATTGCTTTGTTCCGGTGCTCTTTGACAGGAGCACCTTAATCTCCATAAGTTCCTTTTGGCCCCGTTCGTAGCAGGATGGTAGGACAAAAGATGTTGTGCAAGTTCTTATTGCAAGCACGTACAACTACTTGTGGGATACATGCCTAATGTTTGATATTTGCCTAGATGATCATTACTTTTCTGTGTGCCTTGCCCCAAGTTAGATTCATGATATATCTCATCCATGCAGCGCCCAACCATCCATCTCCCTAGCCTACAGTGTTTCAATCCTGCTGGTTATTAGTTGTTACTTTGCTGTTTACTTTTGCTGTTTACTTTTGCTGTTTACTTTTGTTGTTACCACCATCACTATCATATCACCGTTACCACTTATCTTTTGTTGCAAGTAAGTATATTTCAGATGCGGTTGAATTGACAACTGTAATGCCCCGGATGTAATACTTTCCCTTTTGGGCATATAATATATCTCTGGCTTCATCTATTCCATTCCGGGTTCTTTGTCTTTCGGGTTTTTCATCGTTTTGTTGTGTGCGTGTGTGGTATTCATTCATATCATGTAGTCATGTGCATCGCATTGCATTTGTGTTGTTGTTTGCATCCGGTTCCACGCGTTCCTTCCTGTTGTCCGTTTCGCGTTCCGGAGCTCCCTCACGTGTCTGTGGCGTCCCGTAGGCCTACTTTGGTGTTTGGCCGTGTAACGTTACCGGTTTGGCGCGAGACTTGTCGTGTGTTGTTGTTTTGGTGTGTGTAACCCGCCTGTCAAATCTCGTCGCGTTTGGAGTCCGTTTGCTACCCCAACAGTTATTCTCGTGGGCTCAAAGTGCCTCCACTTTGAAGCCCAAGACACCCCTCCAATAGCCCACCAAACCACTCCAAACCCCTCCTATCATCTAGGCCATCCAATTCTAATCGCGTGGCCAAAAACCACACCCCATTTGGACAACCCTAGCTCCTTGTGCCTATATATTTGTCCACCTTCCTCAAATTTTGCCCCAAAACAAGAAAACCCTTGTAGTCATCCCCTTCCTCTCCTTCTTCTTCCTCCAGCCGCCACCTCGCCGGAGACTTCGCCGGAATCCGCGTCGCTGCCGGAATTCTCGCCAGAATCCGGCCACCTCACCACCTCCTCATCGCCGCGGCCCCTCCCCGCCGGCGCCGCGCCACCCTCCGCCTCCGCCGCCGGCCGGCGCCGCCACCTCGCCGGCCGGGCCAGCCACTGCCGCACCACCCCGAGTCCCCATCGCCAGCCGCCAGCCCTCGCCAGGCGCATGCGCTCGGGGAGCTCCGATCCATCGATCGGATCTGGCCGCCCCTGTTGACCAGGCCTAGCAGGCCGCGAGGCCCAGGAGCCGCCTCCCCAGCCGGGCCGCGCCAGCCGCCGCGGGCCTCCCCAGCTGGGCCGCCCGAGTCGAAGCCGCCCCAGGTCGCCACTCCTTCGATCCAGCCACCGCCGCTCGAGGCGCCCGGGGGGCCTTCGCTCCTTCCCCCGCGAGCCCGATCCGCGAAGGCCCACGCGCCCGATTCGTTTCCGCCTCCGGCCGAACCGCCTGCAGCCGCCCGCTCCGCTTCGGATCCGGCCCGATCCACCAGCCCGGTTGACTTTCCAGATCTGAGGTAGTTTTCCACTAAGTCCCAGTTTTTGTGTTGTCTGATGCAATATTCAGATGATGATATCTTTTTGTGTGGTGCTCCGTTTTGCGCAAATGACATGTCCAGACGTTCGTGGTGACTTGCACTACATTTCATTCCATTGTGCCACACATGTTTGAGTCCATCTAGGTGCTTAAAATTCTGTTGCAAGAGTGCATCGTGATAAAAACTGTTGTTAGTGTTGTTTTTCATGCCACCTTTGCATAGTGATAACTTGGTGCTCGTTTATCCGAATGATGCAATTGACATGTCCACGTGTTCGTCTTGTTATGCTCTACATGATGAATGCTAGGCATGATAGAATTAATCTAGCCATGTTTATCTCCGTTGCAAAGTGCCATGTGGCTGTGATGTTGTTAGACTTGTTATGAAATGCCAACTTGAGGAGCTCATTGATATCGTTGTGTTTATCTCCATGATGCATGCTTAGGTGTTTTGGAATCACCATCATATGTACTTTGATGTGGTGCTTACCACTTCCCATGTTTAGCTTTGAGGTGACTTAAACTTGCTCTCAAAGATGCCATGATGAAACTGCTGTTTTAACACTTAGTGAAATTTCACTAAGTCTGGAATCTGTAATTTCCAGATGCCATGTTTGCTTGCTGTTCTAGGACAAACCATGATCGTTTTGGGGTGACTCTTGATGGTTCCTTGTAGTATATATTGTTGGCTATCCATTCATGCTCTCACCTGCTTATTTGAGTGGCTTTAGCATATTTAACCTTTGCTCCAAAGTTGCAATAAATTACTGCTGTCAGGATTTTGTTGTCAAGTTCAATATGTCCAAGCTTGTTGCTATTGATCCGTGGCTCCTTTGGGGGTGCACCAATGGACTTATTTGCTGTAGGATATGTATAGTTTATGTTCATGCTCTTTGCCATGATGTTTGAGTGTTGTAGCTTATTTATCTAGTGCTCCGAAGTTGCTATGTTGCTGTAATTTTCAGCTTTCGCAGGTTTATTGTTTTGTGTGTAACTTTTAGCCCGTAGCTCCGATTGCATCAAGTCTTATATGAAACTTGATTGATTTTTCGTGTAGATTCATAATATACTATTGTTATCTTGTTTTGAAGCATTTTGCTTGATCGCATATTGTCATGCTCTTTGTCCTCCCTTAGTGCATAAGTCATGCATCCATCATTTTTGTGTGCGCATTGCATCTTGTTGATTGGTGCCTTGTGTGTTTGTGTTAATTAGAGCCGGAAGCGGAGACCGAGTATGAGTACGAGCACGAGGTTACCACCGAGCTTGAGAACGAGGACCCCTCTTACGATCCGAACGACAACTCTTCAGGCAAGATGACCGAACCCGGATACCATTACTATTTTTTCCTATTGCTAGAAGTCTCGATCTATAGTTTTGCCTCGATGTCCATGTCTTCCTGTCAGCCTCCTACTTGTAACCATGATCATGTCTAACCACCCAACCTATGCAAACCATTGATTGGCTATACGTAGGCTTCGCTCAGCCCCTCTTATAGCGTTGCTAGTTGCAGGTGAAGTTGAAGATGCTTGCTTCATGTTGAAGTTTTGTTGGGTTATATCACACTATATAAATGCTTAAAAATGAAAGCATCTATATATTGGCAATGGGTGGAAGGCTAAGCCTTTTGCTTGGTGATTTGTTCCACTCATGCCGCTAGGAACCGTATAAACCGGTGTTATGTTCCTTGATTATGCGTTCCTCACACGGTTGGGGTTATGGGACCCCCTCGATAAACCGCTAAGTGCTAAGTCTTTTCCAGCAAGTCCCAACATTGGTACTATTTGCCTAAACAACTAAAACTTACCGAGGGAGTAATTAACCCGAGGATTAATTAATTCAACCCCCCTGGGCCAGTGCTCGATTTGAGTGTTGGTCCAAACTAGAGTCGTGTGCGGGGCCCCCCTTGGCAACTTGGGTTTTTGGCCACTGTACGCTGTGCTCATCCGGTCGTGGCCTGAGACTAGATACGCGCGGCTACTATCAGGGTGTCGGCACGCCGGGAGGATTTGCTAGATTAGCCTTACCTTAGTTCGGAGTATCTTGAGCACGGGATTCCGAGAATTCTCGGGTCTTCCCACCTTGGAGTTGCGACTCCGCGGATCGTGGGCTTGTCATGGGCCAAGTTGGAACACCCCGGCGGGGTTATGAACTTTCGAAAGCCGTGCTTCCGGTTATGTGGCAGATGGGAGCTTGTTAATATCCGGTTGTAGAAAACTTGACACATTGTTCTAATACACTACCAGCGTGAGTACCGTGACTGTCATTTTCCGAAAGGGGTTTCGGGAGATGAACACGGTGGGGTTATGTTTGACTGGCTCTAGTTAGGATCACTTAGTGATCATCTCTCTACCGAGGCACCTTCTCTTCTTGCTCTCTTTAACGTAAGCTAGGCTAGTGCTGCGGCAACCACTTATTCTTATTCTTTCTTCAGCCTTGTTCCTCACCCAAGGCTTAGATAGTCTTGTTACCCGGGAACGGGATTGCTGAGTCCTGTGTGGCTCACAGTTACTTCACCACACCAGATGCAGGTCCGATGGTGAGCTATCCAGGTGATGGCACTGAGCTAGACTGGGAGTACGACGAGGAGCATAGCCGTTACTATGTTCGTTATCCCGATGATCAGTAGTGGAACTTCTACTAGGATTCGATCCGACCTGTGGATTTAAATTATGTTTGGTATCTTGTCATTTGGTTTTACCCTTAGATGGGCTGTGATGTTCTTTTGTATGATGATTGAAACATGTAATGAATTTGTGTGATGTGGCGAGTGTAAGCCAACTATTTTATGTTTTCCATCCCCATCTTTTACATGAGTGACCGACGTCCCAGAAGATTCCAGAAGATTCCAGATGTTCCGGGTTCTCCAGTGTGTTTCTTTTGTGCTTGTGTTATTTATTTTTGCATTGCATCTTGCCATCATGCCATTAATCTTTGCATCTCAACTTAAATAAATTGTGTGGACCTTCGGTCCATTTAAATCGAGGGAAGGATGACTTCTCTTTATAACATATAAAAGCCTCTCAATATTTAGGGAGCTATATAAATAAATATTCCATTTGTTTGGAATTAACCAACACACTTGCATATTTTTTTTCCCATGCCTATTCCATCTCAAGTTTGTCTTCGAAACCTTTGCCAACAACTCATATCTCTTTTTCGAGGTTCCTCCAAAAATTCGAACATTTTTGGACACTTCAAAAATCAAGTCTTAATTCAAACCCATTTGATTAAATTCAAATAAGTTTGAATTATATCTCGTTCATGCCTTTTCTATTTTTCTCGGACCGTGCTCATTTTATTATGCCCGAGAAAAATAACCTCTTGTGTTTTTGCCCTAACCCCCCTCCTCATTCTTTTCTTCTCTTATTTGTTTTCTACTAAAAGGGAAAATAGGACGGGAGAGCCCAGCCGCAGCCGTCTCCAGCAGCCCACCGGCCTCCTTTGGCCCATTGGCTTCCCTAGGCCCATTCCCTCCCCTGGCCCAGGCCTCCCTTTTGGCTAGCCCACCGCCTGGTAACCCTAGCCCGAGCCATCTCCTCCCATCCTCTCGATCTCTCCCTCACTGGCCGCCGCCACCCTCTCGTTCTCCCGCATCAAGCAAACATGGCATCTGGAAATTACAGCTTCCAGACTTAGTGAAATTTCACTAAGTGTTAAAACAGCAGTTTCATCATGGCATCTTTGAGAGCAAGTTTAAGTCACCTCAAAGCTAAACATGGCAAGTGGTAAGCACCACATCAAAGTACATATGATGGTGATTCCAAAACACCTAAGCATGCATCATGGAGATAAACACAACGATAGCAATGAGCTCCTCAAGTTGGCATTTCATAACAAGTCTAACAACATCACAGCCACATGGCACTTTGCAACGGAGATAAACATGGCAAGATTAATTCTATCATGCAAGCCTAGCATTCATCATGTAGAGCATGACAAGACAAACACGTGAACATGTCATTTGCATCATTCGGATAAACGAGCACCAAGTTATCACTATGCAAAGGTGGCATGAAAAACAACACTAACAGCAGTTTTTATCATGATGCACTCTTGCAACAGAATTTTAAGCACCTAGATGGACTCAAACATGTGTGACACAATGGAATGAAATGTAGTGCAAGTCACCACGAACGTCTGGACATGTCATTTGCGCAAAACGGAGCAAAAACAAAAAGATATCATCATCTGAATATTGCATCAGACAACACAAAAACTGGGACTTAGTGGAAAACTACCTCAGATCTGGAAAGTCAACCGGGCTGGTGGATCGGGCCGGATCCGAAGCGGAGCGGGCGGCTGCAGGCGGTTCGGGCCGGAGGCGGAAACGGATCGGGCGCGCGGGCCTTCGCGGATCGGGCCCGCGGGGGAAGGAGCGAAGGCCCCCCGGGCGCCTCGAGCGGTGGCGGCTGGATCGAAGGAGCGGCGACCTGGGGCGGCTTCGACTCGGGCGGCCCAGCTGGGGAGGCCCGCGGCGGCTGGCGCGGCCCGGCTGGGGAGGTGGCTTCTGGACCTCGCGGCCTACTAGGCCTGGTCAACGGGGGCAGCCATATCCGATCGATGGATCGGAGCTCCCCGAGCACCTGCGCCTGGCGAAGGCCGGCGGCTGGCGATGGGGAATCGGAGCAGTGCGGCAGTGGCTGGCCCGGCCGGCGAGGTGGCGGCGCCGGCCGGCGGCAGAGGCGGAGGGTGGCGCGGCACCGGCGGGGAGGGGCCGCGGCGACGAGGAGGTGGTGAGGTGGCCGGATTCCGGCGAGAATTCAGGCGGGGACGCGGATTCCGGCGAAATTTTGGCGAAGTCTCCGGCGAGATGGCGGCTGGAGGAAGAAGAAGGAGAGGAAGGGGATGACTACTAGGGTTTCCTTGTTTTGGGGCAAAATTTGAGGAAGGTGGACAAATATATAGGCACAAGGAGATAGGGTTGTCCAAATGGGGTGTGGTTTTTGGCCACGCCGAACCGGTAACGTAACACGGCCAAACACCAAAGTAGGCCTACGGGACGCCACGGACACGTGAGGGAGCTCCGGAACGCGAAACGGAGAACGGGAAGGAACGCGTGGAACCGGATGCAACCGACAACATAAATGCAATGCGATGCACATGACTACATGATATGAATGAATGCCACACACGCAACACGACAAAAGAACGAAAACCCGAAAAACAAAGAACCCGGAATGGAAGTGATGAAGCCGGAGATATATTATATGCTCAAAAGGGAAAGTATTACATCCGGGGCATTACAAACTCTCCTCTACTACAAAAAGATCTCGTCCCGAGATCTAGGAATGGAAAAAGGAAGGGTACTCAGAACGAAGATGATCTTCTCGTTCCCACGTAGCTTCTCGGTCGGTATGATGTGACCACTTGACTTTCAAGAATTTGATGGACTTGTTGCGGGTCTTGCGCTCGGTTTCTTAGAGAATAGCAACGGGATGCTCTCGGTAAGACAAATCTTGTTGAAGATCAATCTCTTCAAACGGAATCATGCGTTCAGGAGTCTTGAAGCATTTGCGGAGTTGAGACACATGAAACACATCATGAACATTGGCGAAGTTGGAAGGGAGCTCAAGTTGATAGGCTAGATCGCCTCTTTTGCCAAGGATCTTGAAAGGCCCGACGTATCTAGGAGCAAGCTTTCCTTTGATACCGAATCTTTGGGTGCCTTTCATAGGAGAAACACGGAGATAGACATGATCACCAATGTTGAAAGCCAAATCACGATGCTTGTCGTCATAGTAACTCTTCTGACGCGACTGAGCGGCCTTGAGATTCTCACGTATGACTTTGCACATTTCTTCAGCTTCTGAGATCAAGTCATTACCAAGAAGTTGACGTTCACCAGTCTCGGACCAGTTGAGAGGGGTACGGCACTTTCTGCCATAGAGAATTTCAAACGGAGCTTTGCCGGCACTTGCTTGGTAGCTGTTGTTGTAAGAGAACTCGGCAAATGGAAGGCAATCTTCCCATTTCATGCCAAAAGATATGACACGGGCTCTGAGCATGTCTTCTAGAATCTGATTCACTCGCTCGACTTGACCACTAGTTTGAGGGTGAAAAGCAGTGTTGAACCTGATCTTAGTGCCCATGGCAGACTGAAAGGAGTCCCAGAACTTGGATGTGAACAAACTTCCACGGTCTAAGGAGATAACTTGAGGAATGCCATGTAAAGACACAATTCTGGAAGTGTACAACTCTGCAAGTTGAGCTGCATTGATGGATTCTTTGACTGGAAGGAAGTGAGTGACTTTGGTAAGCTTGTCAATCACCACGAAGATAGAATCATTCCCTCTCTTGGACTTAGGAAAGCCAGTGACGAAATCCATTTCAATGTGGTCGAATTTCCACTCGGGAATCAGAAGAGGTTGGAGAAGACCGGCTGGACGTTGATGCTCTGCCATCACTCTTCTGCAGACATCACATTCATTCACGAATTGGGCAATCTCCCTTTTCATGCGTGTCCATCAGTAAGATTGCTGGAGGTCTTGGTACATCTTGGAGCTGCCCGGATGAATGGAAAGGAGAGAATCATGTGCTTCTTCCATTATGAGCTTCCTGAGATCACCTATGGGAACAACGAGTCTGTCCTCAAAGAACAAGGTATCTCTCTTATCAACACGATAGCACTTGTATTTAGGAGTGCCCTTTGCAATACCATGTTTCACCTTCAGCACCATGGCATCACTGAGTTGGGCCTCACAGACCTGATCTTCCAAGGTAGGAGCAATTTGAAGATTTGCAAGAAAACCTTGCGGAACAACTTGGAGGTTGAGCTTCCTGATAGCTTCACAAAGCTTAGGCTGGAACGGCTTGATAAGAAGGCTGTTGCAATATGCCTTTCTGCTCAAAGCGTCTGCAATCACATTCGCCTTGCCAGGAGTGTATTCGATGCTGGGATCATACTCTTGGATCATTTCAACCCAACGAGTCTGACGGAGGTTCAGATTCGGCTGTGTGAAGATGTACTTCAAGCTCTTGTGATCGGGGAACATGTCGACTTTTCTGCCCAACAACAGATGTCTCCACGTAATCAAAGCATGTACCACAGCTGCTAGTTCAAGATCATGCGTGGGATAGTTCTTCTCACTTGGCTTCAGCTGACGAGAAGTGTATGCCACAATTCTCTTTTCTTGCATAAGCACACCACCAAGTCCTTGAAGAGAAGCATCACAGAATACTTCGTAGGGCTTAGATTCATCTGGAGGAGTAAGAACTGGAGCAGAGACGAGCTTTTCCTTGAGAGTTTTGAATGCCACTTCACACTCTGGAGACCAAAAGTATTTGACATTCTTCTGCAACAAGTTGGAAAGAGGCTTGGCAATCTTGGAGAAGTTCTCAACGAACCTTCTGCAATAACTGGCAAGACCAAGAAAACTTCGGAGTTGCTTGACGTTCTGAGGAGCTTCCCAGTTGACAACTGCTTCAACTTTCTCGGGGTTTACCGCAATACCGTCAGCGGAGATGATATGGCCCAGATATAAGACCTTATCGAGCCAAAATTCGCACTTGGAGAACTTGGCATAGAACTTATGTTCACGGAGTCGGTCAAGAACAAGACGAAGGTGCTTTTCGTGATCTTCTTCATTCTTGGAAAAAACCAGAATATCATCCAGATACACAAGCACAAACTCGCCGGTGTATGGGTTGAAGATGTAGTGCATCATTCTCGAGAAGGTCGGTGGAGCATTGGCGAGACCAAAGGACATGACTGTATACTCATATGAGCCGTAGCTCGTTCTGAAAGCAGTCTTGTGAATATCCTCCTTGCGAATGTGAATTTGGTGATAGCCCATTCGGAGATCGAGCTTAGAGAACACTTTAGCTCCTTTGAGCTGCTCAAACACTTCATTGATGTTGGGGAGCGGATACTTGTTCTTTATTGTCTTCTTGTTCAATGGCCGGTAATCAACGCAGAGACGCTCCGTGCCATCTTTCTTCTTGACAAATAAGACACCACAGCCCCAAGGAGACGTACTCGGCCTGATCAGACCCAAACGTTCCTGTTCATCAAGCTGTTTCTTCAACTCCTTCAATTCTCCAGGAGAGAGCTTGTACGGACGCCGGCATGCTGGCTTAGTACCCGGCTCGAATTCAATGACGAATTCCACCTGACGGTGTGGAGGCATGCCTGGAAGTTCTTCAGGAAAGACGTCTTGGTATTCGTTTACCACTGGAATTGAGAGATGGCATTAATTTCGCCCTTATCATTGAGAGAGAAAAGCCTGATAGTGTTATCTTTGGAGGCAAAGATAATCACATCTTCATCAGGATGAGTAATCTTGACTTCCTTATGTGCACAATCAATTTGAGCATCATGCTGAGAAAGCCAGTCCATTCCGAGGATGAGGTCAATGTCAGAATTGCCAAGAACCACCGGATTAGCCAGAAATCGATAATCACCCATGCGAATAGATACATTCAGAGCAACAGAGTTGGAAGTCATTTGCAAACCCGGAGAAATAATCTTCAAAGGTCTAGGAATCCTCTCCGAAACCAATTCATGCTTAGCAACAAAAGGTCTTGAAATGAAGGACAACGAAGCACCCGAATCAAACAAGACTTTAGCAGGAAAAGAGTTAACTAAAAGGTTACTCAAAATCACATCAGAAGAATTCTCCGCTTCAGCTGCATTCATCAGATTGACCCTTGCAGACTTTGGATTATGCTTGACAATAGCTGTGCTGACAGGATTTTTTTTGTCAAGTCCAATATGTCCAAGCTTGTTGCTATTGATCCGTGGCTCCTTTGGGGGTGCACCAATGGACTTATTTGCTTTAGGATATATCTAGTTTATGTTCATGCTCTTTGCCATGATGTTTGAGTGTTGTAGCTTATTTATCTAGTGCTCCGAAGTTGCTATGTTGCTGTAATTTTCAGCTTTCGCATGTTTATTGTTTTGTGTGTAACTATTAGCCCGTAGCTCCGATTGCAGCAAGTCTTATATGAAACTTGATTGATTTTTCGTGTAGATTCATAATATCCTATTGTTTTCATGTTTTGAAGCTTTTGCTTGATTGCATATTGTCATGCGCCGTGTGCTCCCATAGTGCATTAGTCATGCATCCATCATTTTTGTGTGCGCATTGCATCTTGTTGATTAGGTGCCTTGTGTGTTTGTGGTGATTAGAGCCGGAAGCTGAGACCGAGTACGAGTACGAGCACGAGGTTACTACCGAGGTTGAGGACAAGGACCCCTCTTACGATCCGAACTACAACTCTTCAGGCAAGATGACCGAACCCGGATACCATTACTATTTTTCCTATTGCTAGAAGTCTCGATCTATAGTTTTGCCTCGATGCCCATGTCTTTCATGTCAGCCTCCTACTTGTAACCATGATCATGTCTAACCACCCTACCTATGCAAACCATTGATTGGCTATACGTAGGCTTCGCTCAGCCCCTCTTATAGCGTTGCTAGTTGCAGGTGAAGTTGAAGATGCTCGCTTCATGTTGAAGTTTTGTTGGTTTATATCACACTATATTAATGCTTAAAATGAAATCATCTATATATTGGCAATGGGTGGAAGGCTAAGCCTTTTGCTTGGTGTTTTGTTCCACTCATGCCGCTAGGAACCGTATAAACCAGTGTTATGTTCCTTGATTATGCGTTCCTCACACGGTTGGGGTTATGGGGCCCCCTCGATAAACCGCGAAGTGCTAAGTCTTTTCCAGCAAGTCCCAACATTGGTACTATTCGCCTAAACAACTAAAACTTACCGAGGGAGTAATTAACCCGAGGATTAATTAATTCAACCCCCCTAGGCCAGTGCTCGATTTGAGTGTTGGTCCAAACTAGAGTCACTTGCGGATGCCACCTAGTTCGCTGGGATCTTCGGTATCTGTACGTAGCGCTCATCTGGTTGTGGCCTGAGACTAGATACGCGTGGCTACTATTAGGGTGTCGGCACGCCTGGAGGATTTGCTGGATTAGCCTTACCTTAGTTCGGAGTATCTTGAGCACGGGATTCCGAGAATACTCGGGTCTTCCCACCTTTGGAGTTGCGACTCCGCGGATCGTGGGCTTGTCATGGGCCAAGTTGGAACACCCCTGCAGGGTTATGAACTTTCGAATGCCGTGCCCACGGTTATGTGGCAGATGGGAGCTTGTTAATATCCGGTTGTAGAAAACTTGACACCATGTTCCAATACACTACCAGCGTGAGTACCGTGACTGTCATTTTCCGAAAGGGGTTTCGGGAGATGAACACGGTGGGGTTATTGATGGGCCTCTAACCCCTCGTTGGTTACCCCAAGTGGAAGGTGAAAGATGCAGTGTTGTGAAAGTGTTTTCCCTTAGCAAAGATGCCAAGGATCGAATCCCCAGAGACTCCTAGGTTCAACAAGTAGGTGTCAACAGCTAACGGCGCAAATTAGCAATCAACGTGGACCTGCACACAGATACAAATAACTTTGCTCCCAACGAGTACAGAGAGGTTGTCAATCCCTCCGGCCTTGTAGTTCACAAAGGATTAAACGCAAATGATAGTAGTGATAGATAATGTTTGCAATAGTAAGTAAAAGCGAAAAGTAAATAGCGGATGTGATCAATGATGGTAATATGGACCGGAGTCTCATGATGTTCACTAGTGATGTCTCTCTCCCAAAAGACGATAAAACAGCTATGTGAGGTAAACGAATTACAGCTGGGCAATTGACAGGACCACGAACGCAAACCAATGCTGACTACATTGCAAGAAAGGTTGAGGTTCAAATCATGGGCGGTATGCCAAAGTAAGTAGACCGAAATCCATCAATATGTACTACTAATCATCCACCTTGAGATATCTATCCAGAACATCTCGCTGGTATTAAGTTGCGAGTCCCACCCATAGTGTAAACTCAATGCAACAGACAACTGCATTAAAAGAACTTTGCGTAAAGTAAACAATCCTTGCACCCGCGGGCACAAGCACCGTTGTTTTCCCCCTTATGGCAACAGCACATCCCCTAGACTCATGTTTCTGTCACTCAAGCTAGTCATCGAGGGGCATGAACCCACAATCGAGCATAACGTTCCCTCTTGGAGTCACTACGTATTACTTGGCCAAAGCAATAAATAACAACGGAGAACATGCAAGAATTACTTATGAACATAAATATAAAAGAGGTAGATCAAATATATTACTCAAGATCAATCTGAACATAATCTCATAATCCATCGGATCCCAGCAAACTCAACATAGCAACAGCATAAGGATTACATATGTGCCTCGATCATGTAGGGCAGCTCACGAGGACTAATTAGTGAAGCGCAAGAACGGGAGGAGAACATCACATAGCTACTGGTCATGGACTCATGGTCCAAGGGAGACTACTCACAACTCATCCGGGAGGCGTCCATGGTGGTGGAGAAGCTCACGGTGGTGATCCTCCCCTCCGGCAGGGTGCTGGGAAGAGTTCTCCTGGTGCTCCCGATTTTGGAAGCGGTGGCGGCGGCGGAACAGAGATGAGAACGCGAAAAAGAGTTCCCGTCCCGAGGGTTTCGAGGGACGCTCTAAATATATGCCAAAGGGGGGCACCAGACGGGCTTCGGGGGGCCCAGGCGCCCCCCGGCGCGGCCCGGGGGGACGCGCCGCCAGGGCGCCTGGAGCCCTGGTGCC
>LR738715.1:41496152-41514654 GCA_902687465.1 Secale cereale
TAGTCCAAATATGATCAAAAGTGTATGGAAGTGTATGAATATCATAGCAATATCACCCAAAAGTGGCATGGAGCAAGCAGAAATTATAGATACGTTTTGGACGTATCAACATCCCCAAGCTTAATTCCTGCTCGTCCTCGAGTAGGTAAATGATAACAAGAATAATTTCTGTGGTGACATGCTATTAACCATATAGGACTTATTACAGTCATATGACAAAAGCTTACTGAGACAATGATTCTATAGTAATTAAGTTGCCTCATGAGAAAATCACAAATGACTGAAAGTTTTACAACATGACATTGAAGCATCAAAAAGATTTGCAATGAACATGATGTGCAAATATGATAAAGTGATATCTAGCTTGCCCCCTTTAGTGATGCAAAACATAAATGCAGGGGCACCTTCAAGGTTTAAGTGATGACTAGATACAATGATTTCAAAATAAATGATATCACAATCATGCAAAAGACAATGCTACTTTGGGACAATACACATTACACTCAGAATGACAATCATGCTCTCAGTAGTTGGTGCTTTTAAAAGAAGGTGGAGACTCAAAAAGTAAAAGAATGGTTATGTGCTAGAGCTTTTTATTTTGAAAACATAGAAGCAATTTTGTCAACGGTAGTAGTACTTCATATGTGTCATGCATAAGACATCCTATAAGTTGCAAGCCTCATGCATCGAATACCAATAGTGCTCGCACCTTGTCCTAATTAGCTCGGATTTCCATGGGTTATCATTGCATTACATATGTTTTAACCAAGTGTCACAAAGGGGTACCTCTATGCCACCTGTACAAAGGTCCAAGGAGATAAATCGCATTTGATTTCTCGTTTTTGATAGATCTCAACTTGAGGACATCCATACCGGGACAACATAGAAAATAGATGATGGACTCCTCTTTAATGCATAAGCATATTCTCATAAGAGATTGAGGATTAATGTCCAAGCTAAAACTTCCACCATGATACATGGCTTTGGTTGGCGGCCCAATGTTCTTCTCTAACAATATGCATACTCATTCAACCCACGGCAAATCACCTTACTTCAGACAAGACGAACATGCATAGCAACTCACATGATATTCAACAAAAGTGTGACAGTTGATGGCGTCCCCAGAAACATGGTTACCGCTCAGCAAGCAACTTATAAGAAATAAGATACATAGGCAACATATTCTTTACCACAATAGTTTTTAAGCTACTTTCCCATGAGCTATGTATTGCAAGGTTAGTTGCTTAGTACAGGTGGAGGTTAGCAAAAGACTGGGAGCGACAAACTAAGAGAGCAATGACGGTCATAATCATGCAGAGCGACAAAGCAATATTGAATCAGGCACAGTAGTTATATCGCTACTCAGAAATAAAAGATCATCAAGGCTTGACAGACTTTCTTTACAGTCTTAAATATGCGTGAGCATACGCCAAGTCAATCAAAATAAATTCTCGAAGGAAGATATTACTAAACCATACCACATCATCGGCAAACAAATCAAGTTGGTATTCCAATAACACATTGGGAATCCCCCAGCTATTTGAGACTAACCATAAGAAAACCTGAACTACTAAGCGCCATTATGCACGTAGCATATTTATCATAGACATATTAACCAATGCAACGGAAGCAAACTCTCTTAATAAGATAAGCATGATAATTAAAGAGAGTTCAAGCAACCAAGTAAACAAAAGCACTTTGAAAAGATAAGCATGAATACTAAGAGCAGAGCATGATAGTAGCTATTAAAAGACAAAGAACACACACAGCAAAGATAGACATGAAAATTCTATGTTATGTTCTAGGTAGAAGTGGAGTGTGTTTCTCTCCCACATAAAGAAAGCTGAGTTCCGACTCGTTATGAAAAACTAAAAAGAAAACTAAAAGCAAGACGCTCCAAGCATAGCACATAACACATGAAGTGATAAAAATATAGCGAAACGAAAGACGAACTGATAATGTTGATGGAGAACGGGATGCACGGGGGCATTCCCAAGCTTAGTCGCTTGAGTCTCCTTGAATATTTCTTGGGGGTGCACGGGGGCATCCCCAAGCTTGAGCGCTTGACACTCCTGAATCTTTTTATCATCTTCCCTCGCACACTTGAAAACTCCCTTCATACATAACTCATCATAATCTGATTAGCGAGGTTAGTACCATTAATAAAATAATTATACCTTGCTGGAAATAAAGATATTCTTGAAGTTCTACTGTTTCTCAAGATTGCCAAAAGCTTTTTGCAAAGAAAAAGCAAGCTCTTGATTTGCAAAATGAAGGAAAGGCAAAACAGGACAGAATCTGTGAAAAACAGAACAGCATGTAGTAATTGATTTGTTCGGGGCACTTCTGCAACTCAAATCAAAAAACTCAGAACAGACGAAAGAAAATTATATAGAGAACGCTGTCGAAAAAATTCAGACGAAAAAGATGATCTGGTGATTTTATACAAATTTTTCTATCCAAGGACAGAATCTGTTTCCTGGACAGCACCTCACAACTTTTGAACTTTCTAGCAATCAGAGGCTATACTTGGCACAAATATGAAAAGCAAAGATACAATGATGATGCTACAGTAGTAAACAACATCAAGACACAACAAAAGCAAAATATAAAAATTTATTCATGTGGGCTGCCTCCCAAAAGCGCTTTCTTTTATGCCTTTAAGCTAGGCATAATGCATAGAGGAATCAATAACCATCATGATAATCGGAGTTATAAATTGATTCATATGGTTCCTCAACAAGTTCACTCTTGTTCCTTCTAGGAAAGGGGTACACACCTTTTGCCTTCCCGCGTAAGCGGATTTGTCCCTTACCTATATCGATGAAGCCTTTTACCGCTCGGAGGAAGTCCCTTCCAAGCACTATATTTCCTTGGTTTGGCTCCATGATGAAGAAATCAACCATTGCAATCCCTTTAAGGAATTTAACTGGCACATCTTTTATTCTTCCCTGGATTTCAGAAATATCTCCATTAGTGTGTTCATGATAACATGGTAGTCTATCCATGTTAAATTTTAAAGAATCATGAACAGTTTTTGGCATAGTAGAAACCATAGACCCAATATCACAATAAGCAAGGAAGTCTTGATTAAAGATGCTAATCCTAGCAAGAGGCTCCCAGACATTATCTATTTCCAAAATATCTCTCTTATTGGGTTTGGGGTTCTCTACCTTTATTAAGTCTAGAGCATCCATTCTCTTTTCAATAGTCACAAGTCTATCTATGATAGTATCAAGATTATGATCATAAACAAAGTAACTAGATAGACCATGTATAATTTCAAGAGCTCTAGCTTCATCACACTCTAGGAAATCTCCCTCGGCTATAATGTCAAGAGAGTGTTTACACCATTTAAAAAGACCCTGGTAAAAATTCCTAAGCACAATTTTTATAGGTATCCAAGGCATAATTCTCCTATGTGCATCAGAAATTCTGTCCCATGCCTTCTTCATATTTTCTCCATCCCTTTGATGGAAATCTAGAACTTCTGATTCCCTCAAGGCACCAAATCCTAACATGTTTAGCTAAACAGATAGGACTACTAACAGAAAGGTAAATATTTTTTTTGTGATTTTCGATAAAAGATACTAAAGCAAAAACTGAAAGGTAAACTAACAAGACTAAAAAGCAAAGTTAAAAGATAGCATGCAACTCCCCTATCCTGAAGAGTGGAGTCCCCGGCAACGGCGCCAGAAAATACTCCTTGATGGGCCTCTAACCCCTCGTTGGTTACCCCAAGTGGAAGGTGAAAGATGCAGTGTTGTGGAAGTGTTTTCCCTTAGCAAAGATGCCAAGGATCGAATCCCCAGAGACTCCTAGGTTCAACAAGTAGGTGTCAACTGCTAACAGCGCAAATTAGCAAGCAACGTGGACCTGCACACAGATACAAATAACTTTGCTCCCAACGAGTACAGAGAGGTTGTCAATCCCTCCGGCCTTGTAGTTCACAAAGGATTAAACGCAAATGATAGTAGTGATAGATAATGTTTGCAATAGTAAGTAAAAGCGAAAAGTAAATAGCGGATGTGATCAATGATGGTAATATGGACCGGAGTCTCATGATGTTCACTAGTGATGTCTCTCTCCCAAAAGACGATAAAACAGCTATGTGAGGTAAACGAATTACAGCTGGGCAATTGACAGGACCATGAACGCAAACCAATGCTCACTACATTGCAAGAAAGGTTGAGGTTCAAAGCATGGGCGGTACGCCAAAGTAAGTAGACTGTAATCCATCAATATCTACTACTAATCATCCACCTTGAGATATCTATCCAGAACATCTCGCTGGTATTAAGTTGCGAGTCCCACCCATAGTGTAAACTCAATGCAACAGACAACTGCATTAAAAGAACTTTGCGTAAAGTAAACAATCCTTGCACCCGCGGGCACAAGCACCGTTGTTTTCCCCCTTGTGGCAACAGCACATCCCCTAGACTCATGTTTCTGTCACTCAAGCTAGTCATCGAGGGGCATGAACCCACAATCGAGCATAACGTTCCCTCTTGGAGTCACTACGTATTACTTGGCCAAAGCAATAAATAACAACGGAGAACATGCAAGAATTACTTATGAACATAAATATAAAAGAGGTAGATCAAATATATTACTCAAGATCAATCTGAACATAATCTCATAATCCATCGGATCCCAGCAAACTCAACATAGCAACAGCATAAGGATTACATATGTGCCTCGATCATGTAGGGCAGCTCACGAGGACTAATTAGTGAAGCACAAGAACGGGAGGAGAACATCACATAGCTACTGGTCATGGACTCATGGTCCAAGGGAGACTACTCACAACTCATCCGAGAGGCGTCCATGGTGGTGGAGAAGCTCCCGGTGGTGATCCTCCCCTCCGGCAGGGTGCCGGGAAGAGTTCTCCTAGTGCTCCCGATCTTGGAAGCGGCGGCGGCGGCCGAACAGAGATGAGATCACGAAAAAGAGTTCCCGTCCCGAGGGTTTCGAGGGACGCTCTAAATATATGCCAAAGGTGGGCACCAGACGGGCTTCGGGGGGCCCAGGCGCCCCCCGGCGCGGCCCGGGGGGGGGGCGCCGCCAGGGCGCCTGGAGCCCTGGTGCCCCCCCCCCCCCGGCTGCCCTTCGGACGCAAGGTAGGTTCTGGAACGCTGATTTTTTATATGATTTTTTTGGATTTTTCCTGGCAGTTCTCGTAACGTGAAAACCTGAAATACAAAAACAGCCGAAACAGAAACTGGCACCGGGGTGCACTGGATTAGTAGGTTAGTCCAAATATGATCAAAAGTATATGGAAGTGTATGAATATCATAGCAATATCACCCAAAAGTGGCATGGAGCAAGCAGAAATTATAGATACATTTTGGACGTATCAGTTATGTTTGACTTGATTAGTATAGGATCACTTAGTGATCATCTCTCGACCGAGGCGCCTTCTCTTCTCGCTCTCTTTACGTAAGCTAGTGCTAGTTGCTGCTGCAAACACTTGTTCTTTTCTTCAGCCTTACCCTCACCCAAGGCTTAAATAGTCATGTTACCCGGGAACGGGATTGCTGAGTCCTCTGTGGCTCACAGTTACTTCACCACTCCAGATGCAGGTCCGATGGTGAGCTATCCAGGTGATGGCACCGAGCTAGACTGGGAGTACGACGAGGAGCGTAGCCGTTACTATGTTCGTTATCCTGTTGATCAGTAGTGGTTCTTCTACTAGGATTCGATCCGACCTGTGGATTTAAATTATGTTTGGTATCTTGTCATTTGGATTTTACCCTTAGATGGGCTGTGATGTTTTATTGCATGATGATTTGGACATGTAATGTATTTGTGTGACGTGGCGAGTGTAAGCCAAATATTTTATGTTTTCCATCCCCATTTTTACATGAGTTGTGCAAAGATACCAAACTTGCGATCATTCCAGCATGGGGTTATGTCTCTAAGTCGTGCCTCGACACGTAGGAGATATAGTCCCATCCTGGGCATTACAAGTTGGTATCAGAGCAACAACTCCAACAACAACAAGAACTCCAGTGGACGTGGTTTCTCCCACGCACCCAACCCGAGCAACCAGTCGAAGAACTAGTTTCAGTCTCAAGGTTCCAAGTCAAGTGGCTCTCATTTCCGTCCTCTCTCAGAAGTGGTGTGCAACAAGTGTGGCCAGAAGGGTCATTATGCCAACAGATGTCCGAACCCGAGGCGCCTTCCGCCACCTCCACCTGTCAGTACAGCGATTGTCAAGCATAATCCAAAGTCTGCAAGGGTGAATCTGATGAATGCAGCTGAAGCGGAGAATTCTTCTAATGTGATTTTGGGTAACCTCTCAGTTAACTCTTTTCCTGCAAAAGTCTTGTTCGATTCAGGTGCTTCACATTCTTTCATGTCAAGACCTTTTGCATTGTCACATGATATGCCATTGCAAGCTTTGCCTAGACCGATGTCTGTGCTTTCTCCGGGTTTGCTTATGAACTCCAACAACTTTGCTCCGAATGTGTCTATTCGCATGGGTGATTATCGCTTTCTGGCTAATCCGGTGGTTCTTGGCAATTCCGACATTGACCTCATCCTCGGGATGGATTGGCTTTCTCAGCATGATGCTCACATTGACTGTGCACAGAAGGAAGTCAAGATTACTCATCCTAATGAAGATGTGATTATCTTCGCCTCCAGGGATAACACTATCAGGCTTTTCTCTCTCAATGATAAGGGCGAGATTAATGCCATCTCTCAAATTCTGGTGGTAAATGAATATCAAGACGTCTTTCCTGAAGAACTTCCAGGCATGCCTCCACACCATCAAGTGGAATTCGTCATTGAACTCGAGCCGGGTACTGAGCCAGCATGCCGGCGTCCGTACAAGCTCTCTCCTGGAGAATTGAAGGAATTGAAGAAGCAGCTTGATGAACAGGAACGTTTGGGTCTAATCAGGCCTAGTACGTCTCCTTGGGGCTGTGGTGTCTTATTTGTCAAGAAGAAGGATGGCACGGAGCGTCTCTGCGTTGATTACCGGCCATTGAACAAGAAGACAATAAAGAACAAGTATCCACTCCCCAACATCAACGAACTGTTCGAGCAGCTCAAAGGAGCTAAAGTGTTCTCTAAGCTCGATCTCCGAATGGGCTATCACCAAATTCGCATTCGCGAGGAGGATATTCACAAGACTGCCTTCAGAACGAGCTACGGCTCATACGAGTATACGGTCATGTCTTTTGGTCTCGCCAATGCTCCACCTACCTTCTCGAAAATGATGCACTACATCTTCAACCCCTACACCGGCGAGTTTGTGCTTGTGTATCTGGATGATATTCTGGTCTTTTCCAAGAATGAAGAAGATCACGAAAAGCACTTACGTCTGGTTCTTGACCGACTCCGTGAGCACAAGTTCTATGCCAAGTTCTCCAAGTGCGAATTTTGGCTCGATAAGGTTTTGTACCTGGGCCATATCATCTCCGCTGACGGTATTGCGGTAAATCCCGAGAAACTTGAAGCAATTGTCAACTGGGAAGCTCCTCAGAACGTCAAGCAACTCCGAAGCTTTCTTGGTCTTGCGAGCTATTGCAGAAGGTTCGTTGAGAACTTCTCCAAGATTGCCAAGCCTCTTTCCAACTTGCTGCAGAAGAATGTCAAGTACTACTAGTCTCCAGAGTGTGAAGTGGCATTCAAAACTCTCAAAGAAAAGCTCGTCTCTTCTCCAGTTCTTACTCCTCCAGATGAATCCAAGCCCTACGAAGTATTTTGTGATGCTTCTCTTCAAGGTCTTGGTGGTGTGCTTATGCAAGACAAGAGAATTGTGGCTTACACTTCTCGTCAGCTCAAGCCAAGTGAGAAGAACTATCCAACACATGATCTTGAACTAGCAGCTGTGGTACATGCTTTGATTACGTGGAGACATCTGTTGTTGGGCAGAAAAGTCGACATCTTCACTGATCACAAGAGCTTGAAGTACATCTTCACACAGCCGAATCTGAACCTCCGCCAGACTCGTTGGGTTGAAATGATCCAAGAGTATGATCCCAGCATTGAATACACTCCTGGCAAGGCAAATGTGATTGCAGATGCTTTGAGCAGAAAGGCATATTGCAACAGCCTTCTTATCAAGCCGTTCTAGCCTGAGCTTTGTGAAGCATTCAGGAAACTCAACCTCCAAGTTGTTCCGCAGGGTTTTCTTGCAAATCTTCAAGTTGCTCCTACCTTGGAAGATCAGGTCCGTGAGGCCCAACTCAGTGATGCCATGGTGCAGAAGATGAAACATGGTATTGCAAAGGGTACTCCTAAATACAAGTGCTATCGCGTTGATGAGAGAGATACCTTGTTCTTTGAGGACAGACTCGTGGTTCCAAAAGGTGATCTCAGGAAGCTCATAATGGAAGAAGCACATGATTCTCTCCTTTCTATTCATCCTGGTAGCTCCAAGATGTACCAAGACCTCAAGCAATCTTACTGGTGGACACGCATGAAAAGGGAGATTGCCCAATTCGTGAATGAATGTGATGTCTGCAGAAGAGTGAAGGCAGAGCATCAACGTCCAGCCGGTCTTCTCCAACCTCTTCCTATTCCCGAGTGGAAATTCGACCACATTGAAATGGATTTCGTCACTGGCTTTCCGAAGTCCAAGAGAGGGAATGATTCTATCTTCGTGGTGATTGACAAGCTTACCAAAGTCGCTCACTTCCTTCCAGTCAAAGAATCCATCAATGCAGCTCAATTGGCAGAGTTGTACACTTCCAGAATTGTGTCCTTACATGGCATTCCTCAAGTTATCTCCTCAGACCGTGGAAGTTTGTTCACTTCAAAGTTCTGGGACTCCTTTCAATCCGCCATGGGCACTAAGATCAGGTTCAGCACTGCTTTTCACCCTCAGTCTAGTGGTCAAGTCGAGCGAGTGAATCAGATTCTAGAAGACATGCTCAGAGCCTGTGTCATATCTTTTGGCATGAAATGGGAAGATTGCCTTCCATTTGCCGAGTTCTCTTACAACAACAGCTACCAAGCAAGTGCCGGCAAAGCTCCGTTTGAAATTCTCTATGGCAGAAAGTGTCGTACCCCTCTCAACTGGTCCGAGACTGGTGAACGTCAACTTCTTGGTAATGACTTGATCTCAGAAGCTGAAGAAATGTGCAAAGTCATACGTGAGAATCTCAAGGCCGCTCAGTCGCGCCAGAAGAGCTACTATGACGGCAAGCATCGTGATTTGGCTTTCAACATTGGTGATCATGTCTATCTCCGTGTTTCTCCTATGAAAGGCACCCAAAGATTCGGTATCAAAGGAAAGCTTGCTCCTAGATACGTCGGGCCTTTCAAGATCCTTGGCAAAAGAGGCGATCTAGCCTATCAACTTGAGCTCCCTTCCAACTTCGCCAATGTTCATGATGTGTTCCATGTGTCTCAACTCCGCAAATGCTTCAAGACTCCTGAACGCATGATTCCGTTTGAAGAGATTGATCTTCAACAATATTTGTCTTACCGAGAGCACCCAGTTGCTATTCTCGAAGAAATCTAGCGCAAGACCGGCAACAAGTCCATCAAATTCTTGAAAGTCAAATGGTCACACCATACCGACCGAGAAGCTACGTGGGAACGAGAAGATCATCTTCGTTCCGAGTACCCCTCCTTTTTCCAGTCCTAGATCTCGGGACGAGATCTTTTTGTAGTAGAGGAGAGTTTGTAATGCCCCGGATGTAATACTTTCCCTTTTGGGCATATAATATATCTCTGGCTTCATCTATTCCATTTCGGGTTCTTTGTCTTTCGGGTTTTTCGTCATTTTGTTGTGTGCGTGTGTGGTATTCATTCATATCATGTAGTCATGTGCATCGCATTGCATTTGTGTTGTTGTTTGCATCCGGTTCCACGCGTTCCTTCCCGTTGTCCGTTTCGCGTTCCGGAGCTCCCTCACGTGTCCGTGGCGTCCCGTAGGCCTACTTTGGTGTTTGGCCGTGTAACGTTACCGGTTTGGCGCGAGACTTGTCGTGTGTTGTTGTTTTGGTGTGTGTAACCTGCCTATCAAATCTCGTCGCGTTTGGAGTCCGTTTGCTACCCCAAGAGTTATTCTCGTGGGCTCAATGTGCCTCCACTTTGAAGCCCAAGACACCCCTCCAACAGCCCACCAAACCACTCCAAACCCCTCCTATCATCTAGGCCATCCAATTCTAATCGCGTGGCCAAAAACCACACCCCATTTGGACAACCCTAGCTCCTTGTGCCTATATATTTGTCCACCTTCCTCAAATTTTGCCCCAAAACAAGGAAACCCTAGTAGTCATCCCCTTCGTCTCCTTCTTCTTCCTCCAGCCGCCACCTCGTCGGAGACTTCGCCGGAATTTCGCCGGAATCCGCGTCCCCGCCAGAATTCTCGCCGGAATCCGGCCACCTCACCACCTCCTCGTCGCCGCGGCCCCTCCCCGCCGGCGCCGCGCCACCCTCCGCCTCCGCCGCCGGTCGGCGCCGCCACCTCGCCGGCCGGGCCAGCCACTGCCGCACCGCCCTGATTCCCCATCGCCAGCCGCCGGCCCTCGCCAGGCGCAGGCGCTCGGGGAGCTCCGATCCATCGATCGGATTTGGCCGCCCCCGTTGACCAGGCCTAGCAGGCCGCGAGGCCCAGGAGCCGCCTCCCCAGCCGGGCCGCGCCAGCCGCCGCGGGCCTCCCCAGCTGGGCCGCCCGAGTCGAAGCCGCCCCAGGTCGCCGCTCCTTCGATCCAACCGCCGCCGCTCGAGGCGCCCGGGGGGCCTTCGCTCCTTCCCCCGCGGGCCCGATCCGCGAAGGCCCGCGCGCCCGATCCGTTTCCGCCTCCGGCCCAAACCGCCTGCAGCCGCCCGCTCCGCTTCGGATCCGGCCCGATCCACCAGCCCGGTTGACTTTCCAGATCTGAGGTAGTTTTCCACTAAGTCCCAGTTTTTGTGTTGTCTGATGCAATATTCAGATGATGATATCTTTTTGTGTGGTGCTCCGTTTTGCGCAAATGACATGTCCAGAAGTTCGTGGTGACTTGCACTAGATTTCATTCCATTGTGCCACACATGTTTGAGTCCATCTAGGTTCTTAAAATTCTGTTGCAAGAGTGCATCGTGATAAAAACTGATGTTAGTGTTGTTTTTCATGCCACCTTTGCATAGTGATAACTTGGTGCTTGTTTATCCGAATGATGCAATTGACATGTCCACGTGTTCGTCTTGTCATGCTCTACATGATGAATGCTAGGCTTGCATGATAGAATTAATCTTGCCATGTTTATCTCCGTTGCAAAGTGCCATGTGGCTGTGATGTTGTTAGACTTGTTATGAAATGCCAACTTGAGGAGCTCATTGCTATCGTTGTGTTTATCTCCATGATGCATGCTTAGGTGTTTTGGAATCACCATCATATGTACTTTGATGTGGTGCTTACCACTTGTCATGTTTAGCTTTGAGGTGAAATTTCACTAAGTCTGGAATCTGTAATTTCCAGATGCCATGTTTGCTTGCTGTTCTAGGACAAACCATGATAGTTTTGGGGTGACTCTTGATGGTTCCTTGTAGTATATATTGTTGGCTATCCATTCATGCTCTCACATGCTTATTTGAGTGGTTGTAGCATATTTAACTTTTGCTCCAAAGTTGCAATAAATTATTGTTGTCAGGATTTTGTTGTCAAGTTTAATATGTCCAAGCTTGTTGCTATTGATCCGTGGCTCCTTTGGGGGTGCACCAATGGAATTATTTGCTGTAGAATATGTCTAGTTTATGTTCATGCTCTTTGCCATGATGTTTGAGTGATGTAGCTTATTTATCTAGTGCTCCGAAGTTGCTATGTTGCTGTAATTTTCAGCTTTCGCATGTTTATTGTTTTGTGTGTAACTTTTAGCCCGTAGCTCCGATTGCAGCAAGTCTTATATGAAACTTGATTGATTTTTCGTGTAGATTCATAATATCCTATTGTTATCTTGTTTTGAAGCATTTTGCTTGATCGCATATTGTCATGCTCTTTGTGCTCCCTTAGTGCATAAGTCATGCATCCATCATTTTTGTGTGCGCATTGCATCTTGTTGATTGGTGCCTTGTGTGTTTGTGTTAATTAGAGCCGGAAGCTGAGACCGAGTACGAGTACGAGCACGAGGTTACCACCAAGCTTGAGAACGAGGACCCCTCTTACGATCCGAACGACAACTCTTCAGGCAAGATGGCCGAACCCGGATACCATTACTATTTTTGCCTATTGCTAGAAGTCTCGATCTATAGTTTTGCCTCGATGCCCATGTCTTCCTGTCAGCCTCCTACTTGTAACCATGATCATGTCTAACCACCCTACCTATGCAAACCATTGATTGGCTATACGTAGGCTTCGCTCAGCCCCTCTTATAGTGTTGTTAGTTGCAGGTGAAGTTGAAGATGCTTGCTTCATGTTGAAGTTTTGTTGGGTTATATCACACTATATAAATGCTTAAAAATGAAATCATCTATATATTGGCAATGGGTGGAAGGCTAAGCCTTTTGCTTGGTGATTTGTTCCACTCATGCCGCTAGGAACCGTATAAACCGGTGTTATGTTCTTTGATTATGCGTTCCTCACACGGTTGGGGTTATGGGACCCCCTCGATAAACCGCTAAGTGCTAAGTCTTTTCCAGCAAGTCCCAACATTGGTACTATTTGCCTAAACAACTAAAACTTACCGAGGGAGTAATTAACCCGAGGATTAATTAATTCAACCCCCCTGGGCCAGTGCTCGATTTGAGTGTTGGTCCAAACTAGAGTCGTGTGCGGGGCCCCCCTTGGCAACTTGGGTTTTTGGCCACTGTACGCTATGCTCATCCGGTCGTGGCCTGAGACTACATACGCGCGGCTACTATCAGGGTGTCGGCACGCCGGGAGGATTTGCTGGATTAGCCTTACCTTAGTTCGGAGTATCTTGAGCACGGGATTCCAAGAATACTCGGGTCTTCCCACCTTGGAGTTGCGACTCCGCGGATCGTGGGCTTGTCATGGGCCAAGTTGGAACACCCCTGCAGGGTTCTGAACTTTCGAAAGCCGTGCCCGCGGTTATGTGGCAGATGGGAGCTTGTTAATATCCGGTTGTAGAAAACTTGACACATTGTTCTAATACACTACCAGCGTGAGTACCGTGACTGTCATTTTCCGAAAGGGGTTTCGGGAGATGAACACAGTGGGGTTATGTTTGACTGGCTCTAGTTAGGATCACTTAGTGATCATCTCTCTACCGAGGCACCTTCTCTTCTCGCTCTCTTTAACGTAAGCTAGGCTAGTGCTGCTGCAACCACTTATTCTTATTCTTTCTTCAGCCTTGTTCCTCACCCAAGGCTTAGATAGTCTTGTTACCCGGGAACGGGATTGCTGAGTCCTCTGTGGCTCACAGTTACTTCACCACACCAGATGCAGGTCCGAGGTGAGCTATCCAGGTGATGGCACTGAGCTAGACTGGCTGTACGACGAGGAGCGTAGCCGTTACTATGTTCGTTATCCCGATGATCAGTAGTGGAACTTCTACTAGGATTCGATCCGACCTGTGGATTTAAATTATGTTTGGTATCTTGTCATTTGGTTTTACCCTTAGATGGGCTGTGATGTTCTTTTGTATGATGATTGAAACATGTAATGAATTTGTGTGACGTGGCGAGTGTAAGCCAACTATTTTATGTTTTCCATCCCCATCTTTTACATGAGTTGTGCAAAGATACCAAACTTGCGATCATTCCAGCATGGGGTTATGTCTCTAAGTCGTGCCTCGACACGTAGGAGATATAGTCCCATCCTGGGCATTACAACAACTCAACTGTCAAATCTTATAAATACTCTTTGGCTCCCCGTGTGTCGAATCTATAAATTGGGTTATTCTTACCCGCGAAGACTATCTCGATCCCTTACGGTTGAGGGTTATCAAGTACCGTTTTCTGGTGCCGTTGCCGGGGAGCATAGCAATATTTACAAGTCTACTTGAAGTATCCTACCTGCTGCACTTCATCCGCTATGGGTAAGAAAGGAGACCCCAAGGTTCCGATCTTACTATCCACTACAAGAAGAGGTAATGTTCTGAACACTAGTGCTACACTTGATTCACCTTCTGTTATGAGTAAGTTTGCCTCACCGCCACCACATGATGCTTCTACTGAATCTGTTACTATGTCCGATAATTTTGATGATGCCTCTACTACTCTTGATGATATTAGTTCACTTGGTTATGCCCTTGAGAAACAGATCGCTGCTACAAAAAAAATATGGAACTGAAATTCCTGTTACTCGCTACCCTATTGGTGGAACTTATGATTACCCTGATTTGAGTAAACTCAAGGAGAGACTCCTTGATGATGATTACATTATGCTTGATGATGATTTATGCAGGGAACTGATAGAGTTTGCCGGCTCTGACCCTGAAGCTATTAAGAAGCTGCTTGAAAAACACTCCTTGAAGAACAAGACTGTTCCTGATCCTGAATTTGCTACATCTCCTATATGCATCAATGATCCTGATTATGACTTCTCTGTTGATCTTTCACTTATATCTATGGTTGAAGCTGACCCCTTTTATGGCAGAGAAAATGATGATGCTATTGCACACCTGACCAAACTCACTGAGTTGGGTGGCTTGTTTACCACGGATGAAAAGATACGAAACTTTTATGTGACTAAGCTTCTTCCTTTCTCTTTGAAGGAAGGTGCTAAAACATGGTATGATGCACTACCATGTGGTTCCATTAATAGTCCTCAAGACTTAGCTCACTCTTTTGTTGATAAGTACTTTCCTGCTCATATGCAACATAGTGCTTTACAAAGAATTTATAACTTTAAACAGTTGCAGGATGAGCACCTCCCTAAAGCTTGGGGGAGGTATTGTAGTCTGATCCGGGCTAAACCAGGACATGGAGTCCCTAAGAATGAATTAATCGATATATTTTATGTTGGTCTAACTGATGAATCCAGGTCCTATTTGGATAGTTGTGCTGGTTGTGTTTTCAGGAAAAGAACACCAGATGATGCAGAAGAATTTATGGGCAGGATTGCCAAAAACCATGAAGATTGGTCCGTCCCTGAACCACCTCCACCACCAAAGAAGAGGGGCATGCTTGTTCTAAGCCCTGAAGATATGCAAGAAGCAAGGAAGTCTATTAAAGATAAGGGTATTAAAACTGAAGACGTGAAGAATCTACCCCCTATTGAGAAGTTGTGTGAGCCTACCACTCACCCTCCTGTGGTAGAGGTACACTCTCTTTTAGATTTCAACGCAAGTGACATCCCTCATGGTAAGCCTCCTGATCAATGTTTAGATGAGCTTGATAATTTTATTATGAAACAAAATCATTTTAATGAGAGGATACAAAGTCAATTGCATGATAATTCCCTTGCTATCAAAAGTTTGCTTGATGTTCTAGGTAGAACAGTTAATGATGTTAAATGTCTTGTGAAGCATTTTCATATGGTTCAAACTCAGCTTGAACAAATTTCTAATGTGCAAAAAGATTTGCTTGCTAACAATGCCAAACAAGATGATTTGCAGGCCTTCGGGATTAAGACCCGAGGAGGAACTAGCACTCAAGATCCTCTCTATCCAGAGGGGCATCCGAGGAGAATCGAGCAAGATTCTCAAATGCAGGAAGAAGATCCTATTACAAGTGAAGAGCCAGCTGTTGATCCCAACAATATATCTACCTCTGATGCTGAGACTGAAGACGGTGCCGAACCTGAAGGTAAGGATAAGGAGAATGATTCGCCTGAAGTTCAAGAAGAAGAGGCACCTGACAAACGCAAGAAGTACACTAGAGAAGACTTCGTCGCAAGAAGACATGGTAAGGAAAGAGAACCATGGATACAGAAACCCATGCCCTTTCCAGGTAAGTCTCTCAAATCTAAAGAAGAAGAGCATTACAATAAGTTTTGTGAGTGGATGAAACCTCTTTTTCTTCAAATCCCTTTGACTGATGCTATTAAGTTACCTCCCTATTCAAAATATATGAAAGATATTGTCACTAATAAAAGAAAAATTCCTAATGAAGCAATATCTACTATGCTTGCTAACTACTCTTTCAGTGGCAACATTCCTGAGAAGCTTGGTGACCCAGGTATACCCACCATTCCTTGCTCCATAAAGAATAATTATGTCAAAACTGCTCTATGTGATCTTGGAGCAGGAGTGAGTGTTATGCCTTTCTCTCTTCACAAGAGGCTTTGTTTAGAGAAGCTAATCCCTACAGATATCCCTCTTCAGATGGCTGACAAGTCAACCGCCGTCCCGATAGGTATTTGTGAGGATGTTCCCGTAGAAGTTGCTAATTGTTTGATCCTTACTGATTTTGTTGTGCTTGACATGCCCGAGGATGGGAGCATGTCCATTATTCTTGGTAGACCTTTTCTTAACACCGCAGGTGCTATTATTGATTGCAATAAAGGAAAGGTTACCTTCAATGTGAATGATAAAGAACACACGGTGTATTTTCCAAAGAAGACCGACAAGAGGCATGGCCTCAACTCTATAGAAAATATCGAGACCGTAAAGATTGGAGAATGGGACTGTCCACTACATGTGCACCACAAATACAAAACTATTATGGTGGGGACAATGTCCATTAAAGTAAAGGTGCAATGATCACTTCGTAAGAGGTGAGACTTTTTGCTCTATATATCGCCTGTTTGTTGGTAAGACTTGATCAACCTTACTAGTGAGCATGTTTTATATAGGTAAAAAGTTGAGCTTGTTATGTTTTCATTTGTTTTAGCTTTTGTTCTCCTTGTTGTACCAAGTGTTTATGTTTTTGAAGCTTCACAATACTAATCACTGCTTTAAGTTTTCAGAAAGTTTTGCAGCTTTTTGAACTTCGAAAAAATTTCAACAGTGAAGTTTTCAGAAAAATTCCAGAAAAATAAAAATAAAAATTTCCATGCCGAGAGTGACCCAGAGGCACCTGGGGCTGGCCAAGGGGAGCCACCAGTGGCCCAGGCGGCCAGCTGGCGCGGCCTGCCCCCTGGTCGCGCCCATAGGGCGCCTGGGGCCCACAGGACCCCCCCTCTAGGTGAGTCTTCTTCCTCTCTCTCTCTCTTTCTCTCCGAAAACACGAGTTCTGCACCTGTTCTTGTGTTCTTGCTGTTCTTGGAGGCGATTTTCAATCTCTCTCTACAGCCTATTATTCGAGCTGAGATTTTGAACAAATACTCCCTGATGGGCCTCTAACCCCTCGTTGGTTACCCCAAGTGGAAGGTGTAAGATGCAGTGTTGTGGAAGTTTTTTCCCTTAGCAAAGATGCCAAGGATCGAATCCCCAGAGACTCCTAGGTTCAACAAGTAGGTGTCAACTGCTAATGGCGCGGATTAGCAATCAACGTGGACCTGCACACAGATACAAATAACTTTGCTCCCAACGAGTACAGAGAGGTTGTCAATCCCTCCGGCCTTGTAGTTCACAAAGGATTAAACGCAAATGATAGTAGTGATAGATAATGTTTGCAATAGTAAGTAAAAGCGAAAAGTAAATAGCGGGTGTGATCAATGATGGTAATATGGACCGGAGTCTCATGATGTTCACTAGTGATGTCTCTCTCCCAAAAGACGATAAAACAGCTATGTGAGGTAAACGAATTACAGCTAGGCAATTGACAGGACCACGAACGCAAACCAATGCTGATTACATTGCAAGAAAGGTTGAGGCTCAAAGCATGGGCGGTACGCCAAACTAAGTAGACCAAAATCCATCAATATCTACTACTAATCATCCACCTTGAGATATCTATCCAGAACATCTCGCTGGTATTAAGTTGCGAGTCCCACCCATAGTGTAAACTCAATGCAACAGACAACTGCATTAAAAGAACTTTGCGTAAAGTAAACAATCCTTGCACCCGCGGGCACAAGCACCGTTGTGTTCCCCCTTGTGGCAACAGCACATCCCCTAGACTCATGTTTCTGTCACTCAAGCTAGTCATCGAGGGCCATGAACCCACAATTGAGCATAATGTTCCCTCTTGGAGTCACTACGTATTACTTGGCCAAAGCAATAAATAACAACCGAGAACATGCAAGAATTACTTATGAACATAAATATGAAAGAGGTAGATCAAATATATTACTCAAGAACAATCTGAACATAATCTCATAATCCATCGGATCCCAGCAAACTCATCATAGCAACAGCATAAGGATTACATATGTGCCTCGATCATGTAGGGCAGCTCACGAGGACTAATTAGTGAAGCACAAGAACGGGAGGAGAACATCACATAGCTACTTGTCATGGACTCATGGTCCAAGGGAGACTACTCACAACTCATCCGGGAGGCGTCCATGGTGGTGGAGAGGCTCCCGATGGTGATCCTCCCCTCCGGCAGGGTGTCGGGAAGAGTTCTCCTGGTGCTCCCGATCTTGGAAGCGGCGGCGGCGGCGGAACAGAGATGAGATCGTGAAAAAGAGTTCCCGTCCCGAGGGTTTCGAAGGACGCTCTAAATATATGCCGAAGGGGGCACCAGACGGGGCTCGGGGGGCCCAGGCGCCCCTTGGCGCGGCCCAGGGGGGACGCGCCGCCAGGGCGCCTGGAGCCCTGGTGCCCCCCCC
>LR738715.1:41522513-41576849 GCA_902687465.1 Secale cereale
CCCCCCCCCCCCCCGGAGCAGGAGGCTCTTGGGGGCAGTAGCTACTACCAACTTAGGCCAAAAGCCTAAGGTTGGGGGAGTACGTGCCCTTCTCACTTTTCCATTGTATTATCCGTTTTATTTTTGTTCGCTTGATCTTTTCGAAGTTTTTGCCTGTTCTTCTTTATTTCTTTCTTTGCAAAAACAACAAAAAGATTTTCTCTTTCTTTTGCTTTCGTTCAACCTTTGAAAAAAACCCAAAAAGATTTCCTTTCTCTCTTTAGTTTGCTTTGTTTTTAGAGTTCAGCTCGAGTCCGTGATGGCATTTAATTATATTTTCTACGTTCGATCGTGCAAGTGACAAGGCAGTAATGACGAAGATCGACGGAAGGGAAGCAACAAGGAAAACCGATATGAACTCTTCTTGTTTCTACTTTTGTACATATGCCTGTACTTATGATCTAGAGACCAGCTTGTAGCGACATAGTGCTATGTTTACAATGCTTTCCCAGTGGTTCATGCTTTCCTTGTGGCTAGTCTCAAATAGCTAGAGTATATAATGTGTTATTGAAATGATTTACATGCATTGCACTGTTCATAGTTTGGTATACTGAGGTGGTATTTCCCTTTGGAGAATTCTTGGATTGACTTGGCACATGTTTACACATGTTTAAGACTAAAAAAGTCTGCTCTGCCTTGATGATCTTTGAGTTTCAGAATAGTTATATCACTTTCATGCCCGATTCAATGTTGCTTTGTCGCTCTGCATGATTATGACCGTTATTTCTCTCTAGTTGGTCGCTTCCCAGTCTCTTGCTAGCCTTCGCTCGTACTAAGCGAAATTCTGCTTGTGCATCCAAATCCTTTCAAACCAGTTATTCCATATGAGTCCACCATACCTTCCTATGTGGTATTTACCTGCCATCCTAACAAAGACTTTCTTGTACCATCTCAAAACTATTGAAACTTACTCCTATTTTGTGCCTCTGTTTTAGCTCATGAGGAAGTAGTAGTTAATTCATGATCTTTTTAAGTTGGACAAGTTTTATCCCGGGATTGCATGTCTAATCTACAAACCCCTAATACGAGAAGGAACTGGCATGAGTGCGCCCGGCTCATAAAAGATAATACAACAAACAAACCCTCCTTCACGCTTTGTTCATGAGAAATCAGAAAACTTTTGGCAGTGATAAACAAAGGAGATTAAGGGGATGTGATCGTCCCCGTGCGGGAGCCGTTCCTCGAAACTTGTCCAGTTCGAGAAGTGATTGGGTTGTCTACTAACATTCGTTGACAAAATATGCACCTCCCAAAATCATTTTTACCTCTGTTTTCAAAACCAAGAGCTCTGGTACATGTTTAGTCTTTGCTTCCAACCATGGGTTTTCAACCTCGCCATCAAATTCCACGGTTCGAGAGTCTCCACCTTCTTTCTTCAAAGCACCAACTAGGAGAGCATAATTGTCATTCTGAGTGTAATGTGCATTGTCCCAAAGTATTACATTGTCTTCTGCATGCTTGTGATATTATTTATTCTGAAATTCTTAGTTCTAGTCTCCTTTAAAACTCTGGAGGAGTTTCTGCATTTATGTTTTGCTTCACTCATGGAGGCTAGCGAGATACCACTCTAGTATGCTCAAGTTATGTGCAATGTAATCTTGTCTTGATTTTGAGTAGCATATTATTTACTCTTGGTTATTTGTGATTGGTCACTTGAAAGAAGGATTGCTCCGTGCATTGTCCTCATAGCATTGTTTCAATACTTGCTAGACTCTTTTCGTAGTACATGCTTATATACATCTAATGAGGCAAAAGAGTTTGTCAAAGCTTTCTTTGTCGCGTCCAGTTCGTTGAACTGAATTGCTTGAGGACAAGCAATATGCTAAGCTTGGGGGAGTTGATACGTCTCAAGCGTATCTACTTTTCCAAACACGTTTGCTATTGTTTTGACCTCATTCTTGCATGATTTGAACTAAACTAACCCGGACTGACGTTGTTTTCAGCAGAGCTGCCTGTATGGTTTTATTGTGTGCAGGAAAACGGATTTTTAGGTATCTCAGAAAATTCCAAGAAAAATCACAAAAAATCCACGCACCCGAAGGGCCCTTGTGCCAGAAGATGGGCCAGAGGGCAGCCAGGGGGGCCCAGGCGCCCTGCCCAGGCGGCCCCACCCCTGGCCGCGCCGGGAGGCCGCCTAGGCGGGTCCTTCCCCCTCTGGTGCCCTACTTTGACCCGTATTTATCCCCGTGACGAGAAAACCCCAGAACAGAAGTCGTTTTCCCAGTTTCCGTCGCGGAGCCGCCGCCACCCTCTGTTCTTCTTCGGGGGGGCTAATCTGGAGGCTGATTTGGCCTCCGGAGAGGGGAGATCGTCGCCATCGTCATCATCATCACCACTCCATCCTCCCTCCATGGCTTCTCCTTCCATGTGTGAGTAATTCCCTGCTGTAGGCAAAGGGGATGGTAGGGATTGGATGAGTTAGATCATTTAATAGTTTATCAGATTGTTGGGGGCATGTTGCCTATCATCTACTATGGTGTTTATCATCTTTGCTTCAACTTGTTGCTCTTAATGCTTGTCACTTAGGGCCCGAGTGCCATGATTTCAGATCTGAACCATATGTGTTTGCATGAATATATTTGTGTTCTTGATCCTATCTATGAGTTGTTTGCACCTATTACGGTCCGGAACCGGCGATCCCAAAGGTGACAGGTTGGGACACCAAAGGGGATGGTCCATAATTTGAGGATTACATGTATCCATTGAGTTTATTGCTTTGTTCCGGTGCTCTTTGACAGGAGCACCTTAATCTTTATAAGTTCCTTTTGGCCCCGTTCGTAGCGGGATGGTAGGACAAAAGATGTTGTGCAAGTTCTTATTGCAAGCAAGTACAACTACCTGTGGGATACATGCCTAATGTTTGATATTTGCCTAGATGATCATTACTTTTCTGTGTGCCTTGCCCCAAGTTAGATTCATGATATATCTCATCCATGCAGCGCCCAACCATCCATCTCCCTAGCCTATAGTGTTTCAATCCTACTGGTTATTAGTTGTTACTTTTGCTGTTTACTTTTGCTGTTTACTTTTGCTGTTACCACCATCACTATCATATCACCGTTACCACTTATCTTTTGTTGCAAGTAAGTATATTTCAGGTGCGGTTGAATTGACAACTCAACTGTCAAAGCTTATAAATACTCTTTGGCTCCCCGTGTGTCGAATCTATAAATTGGGTTATTCTTACCCGCGAAGACTATCTCGATCCCTTACGGTTGAGGGTTATCACATAATAAACTACACTATTTAGGCAATTTAAATGAGGCCGGAAAATAACAACAACAATTCCGGAAAATCCCCATGAGCATGTTTAGCAATTTTAAGCAAACAACAAATCACACATATAATGTTGTTAACATGATGCGGATGACATGATCATGTTTTATGCAATTTATTAAAAGATGACATGAAGAAGATATGAAGATGATACGGAGTATAAGTCACCGTGGTGGAAGGAAAGGGTGCCACGGCAACGATCCGAAAATGATGCATCGGCAACATCTCGGTTCCGGTAACTCGTTGAGAGACCGGTGCAAAAGAAAGGTGGTGTGAGCGAGTCGAACAAGATGGAAGGTGGGGTGATCCCTTCACCGGGTTCCCACGAGTCGGCGACAAGGCAACCGAGGAGCATGACAAAAGATGATACGGGCACGGAGCACACAAGGGTAACATCACATACAACACATGCAAACGTTCTCGGGTCATCGTCTCGGGGTTATACCTTCGAAGCGTTCGTTCTCGGAGGGGTTCGAGGTCGTCGAGGGGCGTAGGGGAACACGGCCGTAGAGGAAGTAGACGTCGCGACGGTAGTGGAAGTAGTGGTACACGGCGACGGTAGTCGTACACGGTTCGTAGGCGTTCGGGTATCCGTAGATGTACTTGTTTCACCTCCGGGCGTAGTCGACCTTGGCGTTTCCGAAGGGGTACTTCCGTGTAGTCGAACTTGAAGGTCATCGGCGTCGTGGTACTTGGGGTCTTCGGACTTGCCGGTCCCGTTTTGCGACGGTAGTCGAACTTGGCAAGCGATGGTCGTCGTGGTACTTGTCGCGTTCCGGATGTGTAGTCGTACACAGTTCTGAGCCGTTCAAGTCCGTAGGTTCTGGGCACCTGTAGGGAAAAGAGGTCGACCGGACCCGGAGCAACGTGCGGCGGCGAGCTAGACGCGGCTGCGGCTGGACTTGCTGACTCGGAGCAGCGAGGAGGAGGGAGGGCCGCACCGGGCGAGGCAGAGTGCTCGAGGGGGCTCTGGACGAGGCCAGACTCCCGGCCTGGAGGGGCGCGTCCATGGCGCTGAAGACAGAGGTGCGGGGCGTTGTTGGTCGAGAGACTCGGGCGGCAACTCCTGGCCGAGAGGAGGATGGGCTTGGGGCGGCCGTCGGCAAGGACCCGCGCGGCTGGACGAGGGCGCGCGCTGGAGATGATATGGAGGAGGGAGCGGGGCGCTGGAGAGGCGCGACCTTGGCGAGGCCGAGGCGACGCGGGGAGGACGAGGCAGGAGGGACGTCTCGAGGCAGGGGCGTCGGGCTGGAGGCGCCAGCTGTGAGGGACGCGAGGAGGGTCGCGGCTCCGCGGAGAGCTTGGGGCGCCGGGTGATGGGAGGTGAGGGGATCGGGGCTCGGGGGATCGATGGGAGCGAGGCGGCTGAGGGAGATCGAGGGAAAGAGCGAGGGGTCGGGGGAGATGGGATCGGGGTTCGAGAGGGAGAGGGAACGAGGGGAACGAGCGGCTGGCGGCGGCTCGGGAGAAGAGCGAGGGGAAAGGTGCGGGGGCGCTAGGGTTTAGGCGACCTGGGCCTTGGGTGGTTAATGGGCCCGGGATGGATGGCCTGGGCCAGCTGCGGCTGGTCCGGCTGGGGGGAGAAGTTTGGGCCTGGCCTGGTGGCTCGGCCCCTCTCTCTTTACTGTTTTTTCTTTAACAGGAAAAAAAAAGAAAGAGGAAAAAGAAAAGGAGGCTTAGTGGAAGATTTAGCACATGGGATATTTTCCTCGGGTCCATAAAAATGAGCGTAGTCCAAGAAAAATATAAGTGGCAAGATTGAAAGATATGAATTCAAATTCATTTGAATATGGTCCAAATGGATTTGAATATGAATGGGGTATTTGAAGAGTCCAAAAATATTGAGGTTTTTGGAGGAACCTCGATACGACGGAAAAGAATTGCTGGCAAGGTTTGACGGTGAAACTTGAATTAAGAGGCATGGGGAATATTTGCAAGTGTGTTGGTTAATTCCAAACAAATGGAATATTTAATATAATATAGCTCCCTAAATATTGGGAGGATATGTTATAAAGAGAAGTCAACCTTCCCTCGATTTAAATGGACCGAAGGTCCACACGATTTATTTAGGTTGAGATGCAAAGATTAATGACATGATGGCATGATGACATGATGCAATGCAAAATAAAATAACACAAGCACAAAAGAAACACACGGGAGAACCCGGAACATCTGGAATCTTCTGGAATCTTCTGGGACGTCGGTCTTCGGGCGTCACAACTCTCCCACACTAACAGAGGATCTCGACCCGAGATCCTAGAGATAGCACCGGGTAAAAACGAAAGAGGAACCGGTAAAACAAAGTTGCTTCTTGACAGACGAGTGAAACCAGGAACGTTGAGAGGTTGAACAATCTTGAAAGAAAGAATGCAACAGAGATGAACGAAGATGAATACGCTTCGTTAGAAAAGAGGAACAAGGATCACTATGAGAACCATGTAGGTTGAAAGACATGAAACAAGAGCTTACGAACCAAAAGAATACGGAACCGCAATGGTATAGTCAAGGAATAAGAATGACAGAATTTGGACAGCACTCCGTCTGAAAATGGAAGGAATTAACATGAGCTTGAGGAGATGGAATGATACTTGATGAAATCAACAGCATATTGCCTCCGAAACAATTGAAAGAATGGCACAAGAGGTAAGAAGGATTCATACAGCACTCCGGTTAAAAGACAGACAAAACTTGATAAGATGAGAGAATTAGAATGGAGGACACAACACTCCGGTTAAATAGACAAGCAAGAGAGAATATGATCTTGATAAAAATGAGATGATGGTCAAAGAGAGCAATATCACAAAGCCTCCGGAACGAAAGAATAGATGCAAGATCGTTGGGAAGAAAGAACGGAGAAGAAAAATGACAACTTCTCTCAAAATGAATATGAAAAATCATCCTTACGAAGAAGGGTTGAATGGGGTTGATGGAAAAATCAACAACGAAACGAATAAGCTCTTGTTGTGGGCTTATGGAAAACATCTCAAAATTAAGAGGTGACAACCAGCCACTAACTTAAACAATTGATTTGATTGAGATCAACAAGGAGATGAAAAACTTATTTCACCGGAAGGATAAATGAAGAACTTGGGACATTTCTAAGCACCATAATAGCAACAATCCTTAGGGAAAGCTTTTAGGTGAATTATAACCCAAGATAACTCCAACGAATAATTGAAGAGTTGAAAAGATCTCCTGAACAAAGAAAATGATGGGTTTAAATATCTCATTCTTGATAACTCGTGAATCATGAAACATGAAGGAATTGTCAAGAATGACATAACACCATCTGAAAAGATAAGGTAGAAAGAATTGCAATTGGAAAGCATGATGAAGAATACTTGAGCTCCAACAAGAATCTTGATGAAGACTACGAGGATGAATTAAAACATGATGAACCACCATGAGAACTCCGGTAATGAAAAGCATGAGAAGTGAAAGATGAAAAGAATAAGATTCAAGGCCTGCGATGAATTAGATGGAGCTTTGAAATGATATAATTGAAATAACTTGGACCTCCGGAAAACAAGATGAACAACTTAGAATCGAGAATATGATATGATGAACAAGCTCCAGACAAAAGAATTAAATCACCTTGAAGGAATAAGAATAAGAATTATGTCATGCGTCTCCTTCACCAATTTAAATTGATGACAACCAAAGGATTTGGCATACTACTTATTCTCGTTGGGAAGAATTAAGAGAGATCTCGCACAACCTTGGATAAATCTTCAACAAAGCACTGGTAGGATTATGAAAAGAACAAATGAATTAAAACGATAACAACGAAAGGGTAATCTTGAAAGAACCACCATAAAAAATATGGAGACGAACGAAGAGACATCGATGAAGAATATTTGGAGGACGAAGTTGAAAACTGAGAACGAAGAAATTTCTGAAATGATGGCCTTCGGAGGAACACAAAGAAAAGAATTCATGAAATGCTTCGGACGGGAATAAAAAGAATTCCTCACAAACGGAACACTTATGAGGATGGTATGAAGCTAGAACCACGAATCTTGGAAGAACGGATAAGGATTCAAGAGGAACTCGTCTTCGAGTCTTCAAAAACTGAGAAGACGATGAGATACCCCACCATGAATTGTTGAGGCACTCCAGAATGAAGAATTAAAAGGTTGAACCAATGATGAAAAAGAATTTGAAAGCGGTCCTGGAGAAGGATTGTGACTGATGGGATTCATACTTACGTCACACTTTGAAAAGAATTTTTAGTATAACTCCAGAAAAATAGAAGAGTCAGGTAAGATCTTGGGAAAAGACCTATGGGTTAGGGCCCACTCAAAGAAATCACCGTTGAAAAAGATTGCTTGCGAGATATTTCACCGGTTGAATTAAATAGCTTGAATAAGATGACGATCCTCAAAATAGTTTGAACGGATTAAGAATGGAATTATGAATCTTCAGCACTCCGGATATGAATAGCAAGAGGAGAATGATTAATTGGTGCACCGGAATAAGAAAGCATTGTGAAAAGAGGAAAAGGATAAGATCAACACCGAAATCTTGAATTACATCCACCGGCAGAATTTGAGAACAAAAGAGTGATGAACTTGAAGCTCTTGAGCATCTTCACGATAAATCACCGGATAAGAACATTGAAGGAAATGAATGAAGAAATATCACATGAATAAAATGGATACTTCATCTGAGAATTTCTTGCTCCGAGAAGAAGAAGGGTGGGAGGGTGGTTAAAACAAAGACAACTTGAGATGATCGAAACAGACAAATCGTCAGATTCCTCAACGGCGTCCGTATGGAGTAACTTGAAGAGAAGGCACACCGGTTGAAAAGGATTAACATGAAGATCTCGATGGTCAAGAAGAATTTCAACTCCCATAGAAATATGAGAATACCGATTAGGAAAGGTATGGAATCAACATTTGACATCGAAGCAACTCGAATACCTGAATCAAAACAAGAACAAAGGATAGATATGTTGCAACATAATCTTCACAATATCATCCGAGCAAAGAATTGAAGGAATGAATTCCGTAGGTACATCAACTTGTCGAGAAGCCACTTGGGAGAACAAAAGGTAAATAAAAAGCAACAAGGAGCAGATAGAACAAATACAAGATAGAAGCTTCGTTCGGCATATTCGTGCTGAAAGCTCATGGAACGTGTTACAAAAGGGTTTTGCAATCCCCGGATCAGCATAGCCAAGGACCCTTTAAGATGCAACTCCCGATCGGAACATCGGCCATAATACCACTTCACTCAATGTAGAACCCCGAACTCCATATCATGCATTCGTTGGAAGAATGCCTAGAACTACTAGATGAACCCACCTATTAATTTCCGAAAGTTTCCAGTTATGCAATCAGGTGTTGGGGATACAGGGGAAGCACCGCGCACTGAACTCTAATCCTACATCCAGCTGTATCCATCCTTCAACACATAACCAGTTATTTCCGGAAACCGTTTACCTCGGACCTTCGAAACGCATCTACTATACAAGCTATGGCAATACTCCCGAACTACCTTCCCAGTATTGGGTGATGTCGGGGTTATCTTGCCACTAACCGCATAGGAGAGTTTTCGATGTCGGCCGTCTTAAGTATTCCAGAACTGATGCGATGGATTTGTGATGACAACACCTCGGAGCTCAACTCCCCGGGACACTGCCACAACCCCTAATGACAGGAGGCATCGAGAACAATGTTCTCGTCACAAAGACATCGGAACAATCCAAACAATACTCGCGTGATCCTAAAAAAAATTGGTGAATTTTTTGAGAGTAGAAGAGACAAGAGTAATCGTCAGGAGTCCTCACCAGAGTGAAAAGAGATGAGGAGCAAAATAAATCCTACTCTCCGATATATATATAGGACTCAAAACATTTTCAAGTGTGTGCTTAGACTCAACCGTCAACGATTCGATCAATCAGTGGGGCTTCTAGGTCGGAGAAGGCTCTGAATACCAACTTGTAATGCCCAGGATGGGACTATACCTCCTACGTGTCGAGGCACGACTTAAAGGTATAAGCCCATTCTGGAATGATCTCAAGTTTGGTATCTTTGCACGACTCATGTAAAAGAGGGATTAAATTGCAAAAGGAGATAGTTGGCTTACACTCGCCACTTCACACAATACATTACATAAGCAAGACATCATTCAAAACATCACAACCCGACTACGGGCGAAGATCCAAAAGAAAGATACCAAAACAACATAAAGCCACAGGTCCGAATCGCCCCTAGTAGAAACCACTACTGATCATCGAAAACGTCACAAGCATACGGCTACTCTCTTCATCGAGCTCCCAGCGTAGAACTTGAACCAGCTCCTGCATCATTCTCGGCTGAACCTGCATCTGGTGTTGTAGTATCTGTGAGCCACGAGGACTCAGCAATCCCATAACCATGGGTATCAAGACTAGCAAAGCTTTGAGGGTAGGAAGAGGTAATGTGGTGAGGTTGCGGCAGCGGCTAAGCATAATATGGTGGCTAACTTACGAGTACAAGAATAAGATGAGCATCTACGCAAACGGTCGCAAACTAGTAGTGATCGCTAAAGATCCTGAACTACTTACGAGTCAAACATAACCCCACCGTGTTCTCTTCTCAAAGTGAAAAGAGACAGTCACGGTTACTCACACAGTTGTGTGTTTTACTTCTGATCCTCTGTCAAGTTTTCTACAACCGGACATTAACAAATTCCAATCTGTCACATAACCGCGGGCACGGCTTTCAAAATATTATAACCCTGCAGGGGTGTCCCAACTTAGCCCATCACAAGCTCTCACGATTAGCTGAAGTGATAAATATAATATCATCACCCCTTATCTTAGGGAAATCCGATCAGGCTCGGCATCCTGGTGCACAAGACATTTCGACAATGGTAAAACAAGTCCAGCAAGACCTCCCGGTGTGTCGACACCCTGATAGTAGCCGCGCGTATCTCGTCTCAGGCCACAACCGGATGGGCGATCCTACAGGTTATACCAGATACCTCGGGTTTCCCCGAGGCGGCCCCGCAGTCTCCCCGTTTGGGACCAACACCATCAGCACTGGCCCCCCTGCTATGTAGAAAAGAAACCCCGAGGGTGCGACCCCCTATGCAATTTAATTAATTAATTAAGTTGTTATTATGAGCAAATTAAAACCAATGTTGGGCCTTGCTGGAGGAGTTTTATTCAAAGTCGAACTGTCAAGGGGTCCCCATCCACCCATCGTGTAAGGAACGCAAAATCAAGGAACATAATGCTGGTTTATCGGCGCCTAAGGTGGCATGAGTGGAACAAAACACCGAGCAAAAGGCCAAGCCTTCCATCCATGCCCAGTATATAGGTGTGTTAATAATAATTATAGATATTGTGATATTCCAACAACAAGTTCCCTCCTGGAACGATCTTCATCTTCACCTGCAACTAACAACGCTATAAAAGGGGCTGAGCAAGAGGGCAACATAGCCAAACAGTGGTTTTGCTAGGAAGGTGTCAAAAGGTTAGAGGTTTCATGGCAACAAGGAGAGGCTGACATAAAAGATGGGTAGCGCGACATGTAACGATAGCATCGAGACAACTAAGCATGGCAATGGTAGTAAAGGTATCCAAGGGTATGATCATCTTGCCTGGGATTCCGCGAGGGAGAAGAACAAGATCCAGAAGAAGACGAAGAAGAAGCCTCACAACTCCGGACGGAACCGAAGCTAACAAGAGAAGCAACCGGAAAGAAGCAAACAACTGGGTAAACACACATATCATAACCATGGCATACGATGCACATCCAAGTATGATGCATGTCCGGTTTAAATATGCATGGCAATGGCAAAGTGCACAAACAAGTACTACAAGTTAAGTGGAGCTCAATATGCAACGAGTTGCATATTGACGAAACACCACATTTAATTATTTAATTGACTCTCGTTTATTTACAAGACAAGATTAACTGTTTGTTAACATGGCAAGAGGTGAAGCATAATAAACTACACTATTTAGGCAATTTAAATGAGGCCGGAAAATAACAACAACAATTCCGGAAAATACCCATGAGCATGTTTAGCAATTTTAAGCAAACAACAAATCACACATATAATGTTGTAACATGATGCGGATGACATGATCAAGTTTTATGCAATTTATTAAAAGATGACATGAAGAAGATATGAAGATGATACGGAGTATAAGTCACCGTGGTGGAAGGAAAGGGTGCCACGGCAACGATCCGAAAATGATGCATCGGCAACATCTCGGTTCCGGTAACTCGTTGAGAGACCGGTGCAAAAGAAAGGTGGCGTGAGCGAGTCGAACAAGATGGAAGGTGGGGTGATCCCGTCACCGGGTTCCCTCGAGTCGGCGACAAGGCAACCGAGGAGCATGACAAAAGATGATACGGGCACGGAGCACACAAGGGTAACATCTCATACAACACAAGCAAACGTTCTCGGGTCATCGTCTCGGGGTTATACCTTCGAAGCGTTCGTTCTCGGAGGGGTTCGAGGTCGTCGAGGGACGTAGGGGAACACGGCCGTAGAGGAAGTAGACGTCGCGACGGTAGTAGAAGTAGTGGTACATGGCGACGGTAGTCGTACACGGTTCGTAGGCGTTCGGGTATCCGTAGATGTATTTGTTTCACCTCCGGGCGTAGTCGACCTTGGCGTTTCCGAAGGGGTACTTCCGTGTAGTCGAACTTGAAGGTCATCGGCGTCATGGTACTTGGGGTCTTCGGACTTGCCGGTCCCGTTTTGCGACGGTAGTCGAACTTGGCAAGCGATGGTCGTCGTGGTACTTGTCGCGTCCCGGATGTGTAGTCGTACACGGTTCTGAGCCGTTCAAGTTCGTAGGTTCTGGGCACCTGCAGGGAAAAGAGGTCGACCGGACCCGGAGCAACGTGCGGCGGCGAGCTGGACGCGGCTGCGGCTGGACTTGCTGACTCGGAGCAGCGAGGAGGATGGAGGGCCGCACCGGACGAGGCAGAGTGCTCGAGGGGGCTCTGGACGAGGCCGGACTCCCGGCCTGGAGGGGCGCGTCCATGGCGCTGGAGACAGAGGCGCGGGGCGCTATTGGTCGAGAGACTCGGGCGGCAACTCCTGGCCGAGAGGAGGATGGGCTTGGGGCGGCCGCCGGCAAGGACCCGCGCGGTTGGACGAGGGCACACGCTGGAGATAATGTGGAGGAGGGAGCGGGGCGCTGCGGCCTGGCGCTGGAGAGGCGCGACATTGGCGAGGCCGAGGCGATGCGGGGAGGACGAGGCAGGAGGGACGTCTCGAGGCAGGGGCGTCGGGCTGGAGGCGCCAGCTGCGAGGGACGCGAGGAGGGTCACGGCTCCGCGGAGAGCTTGGGGCGCCGGGCGATGGGAGGTGAGGGGATCGGGGCTCGGGGGGATCGATGGGAGTGAGGCGGCTGAGGGAGATCGAGGGAAAGAGCGAGGGGTCGGGGGAGATGGGATCGGGGTTCGAGAGGGAGAGGGAACGAGGGGAACGAGCGACTGACGGCGGCTCGGGAGAAGAGCGAGGGGAAAGGTGCGGGGGCGCTAGGGTTTAGGCGACCTGGGCCTTGGGTGGTTGATGGGCCGGGGATGGATGGCCTGGGCCAGCTGCGGCTGGTCCGGCTGGGGGGAGAAGTTTGGGCCTGGCCTGGCGGCTGGGCCCCTCTCTCCTTACTGATTTTTCTTTAACAGAAAAAAAAAGAAGAAAGAAGAAAAAGAAAAGGAGGCTTAGTGGAAGATTTAGCACATGGGATATTTTCCTCGGGCCCATAAAAATGAGCGTAGTCCTAGAAAAATATAAGTGGCAAGATTGAAAGATATGAATTCAAATTCATTTGAATATGGTCCAAATGTATTTGAATATGAATGGGATATTTGAAGAGTCCAAAAATGTTGAGGTTTTTGGAGGAACCTCGATACGACGGAAAAGAATTGCTGGCAAGGTTTGACGGTGAAACTTGAATTAAGAGGAATGGGGAACATTTGCAAGTGTGTTGGTTAATTCCAAACAAATGGAATATTTAATATAATATAGCTCCCTAAATATTGGGAGGATATGTTATAAAGAGAAGTCAACCTTCCCTCGATTTAAATGGACCGAAGGTCCACACGATTTATTTAGGTTGAGATGCAAAGATTAATGACATGATGGCATGATGACATGATGCAATGCAAAATAAAATAACACAAGCACAAAAGAAACACACGGGAGAACCCGGAACATCTAGAATCTTCTGGAATCTTCTGGGACGTCGGTCTTCGGGCGTCACAAAATATACCTTTGTTCACTTTGCCATCCTTCTTATCCGCCAAGTATCTAGGGCAGTTCCACTTCCAGTGACCATTTCCTTTGAAGTAGAAGCACTTAGTTTCAGGCTTGAGTTTTAGCTTTGGGTTTCTTCATGGGAGTGACAACTTGCTTGTCATTCTTCTTGAAGTTCCCCTTCTATCCCTTTGCCCTTTACTTGAAACAAGTGGTCTTGTTAACCATCAACACTTGATGCTTTTTCATAATTTCTACCTTCGCCGACTTCAGCATCGCGAAGAGCTCGGGAATTCCTTTCGTTATCCCTTGCATATTATAGTTCATCACGAAGTTCTACTAACTTGGTGATAGTGACTAGAAAACTTTGTCAATTACTATCTTATCTGGAAGATTAACTCCCACTTGATTCAAGTAATTGTAGTACCCAGACAATCTGAGCACATGCTCACTGGTTGAGCTATTCTCCTCCATCTTGTAGGCAAAGTACTGTCAGAAGTCTTATACCTCTCGACACGGGCATGAGTATGAAATACTAATTTCAACTCTTGGAACATCTTATATGCTCCGTGGCGTTCAAAACATTTTTGAAGTCCCGGTTCTAAGCCGTAAAGCATGGTGCACTTAAACTATCAAGTAGTCATCATACCGAGCTTTTGTAAAAACGTTCATAACGTCTACATCTGCTCCTGCAATAGGTCTGTCACCTAGCGATGCATCAAGGACATAATTCTCTGTGCAGCAATGAGGATAATCCTCAGATCACGGAACAATTCCGCATCATTGCTACTAACATCTTTCAACTTAGTTTTCTCTAGGAACATATAAAAAATAAACGGGGAGCAACATCGTGAGCTATTGATCTACAACATAGATATGCTAATACTACGAGGACTAAGTTCATGATAAATTAAAGTTCAATTTAATCATATTACTTAAGAACTCCCACTTAGATAGACATCCCTCTAGTCATCTAAATGATCATGTGATCCAAATCAACTAAACCATGTCCGATCATCACGTGACATGGAGTAGTTTCAATGGTGAACATCTTATGTTGATCATATCTACTATATGATTCACGCTTGACCTTTCGGTCTCCAGTGTTCTGAGGCCATATCTGCATATGCTAGGCTCGTCAAGTTTAACCCGAGTATTCTGCGTGTGCAAAACTGGCTTACACTCGTTGTATTTGAACGTAGAGCTTATCACACCCGATCATCACGTGGTGTCTCGGCACGACGAACTTTCGCAATGGTGCATACTCAGGGAGAACACTTATACCTTGAAATTTAGTAAGGGATCATCTTATAATGCTACCGTCGAACTAAGCAAAATAAGAAGCATAATAAGATAAACATCACATGCAATCAAAATATGTGACATGATATGGCCATCATCATCTTGTGCTTTTGATCTCCATCTCCAAAGCACCGTCATGATCACCTTCGTCACCGGCGCGACACCTTGATCTCCATCGTAGCATCGTTGTCGTCTCGCCAACTATTGCTTCTACGACTATCGCTACCGCTTAGTGATAAAGTAAAGCAATTACATGGCGATTGCATTTCATACAATAAAGCGACAACCATATGGCTCCTGCCAGTTGCCGATAACTTTACAAAACATGATCATCTCATACAAAACCGTATATCTCATCATGTCTTGACCATATCACATCACAACATGCCCTGCAAAAACAAGTTAAACATCCTCTACTTTGTTGTTGCGAGTTTTACGTGGCTGCTATGGGCTTAGCAAGAACCGTTCTTACCTACGCATACAAAACCACAACGATGTTTCGTCAAGTATGTGTTGTTTTAACCTTCACAAGGACCGGGCGTAGCCACACTTGATTCAGCTAAAGTGAGAGAGACAGACACCCGCCAGTCACCTTTAAGCAACGAGTGCTCATAACGGTGAAACCAATCTCGCGTAAGCGTACGCGTAATGTCGGTCTGGGCCGCTTCATCTCACAATACCGCCGAAGCAAAGTATGACATGCTGGTAAGCAGTATGACTAGTATCGCCCACAACTCATTGTGTTCTACTCGTGCATATCATCTACGCATAGACCTAGCTCATGATACCACTGTTGGGGAACGCAGTATTTTAAAATTTTCCTACGATCACGCAAGATCTATCTACTAGATGTATAGCAACGAGAGGGGAGAGTGTGTCTACGTACCCTCGTAGACCGGGAGCGGAAGCATCAAGTGACGCGGTTGATGTAGTCGAACTTCTTCGCGATCCAATCGATCAAGCACCGAACGTACGGCACCTCCGCGTTCAGCACACGTTCAGCTTGATGATGTCCCATGAGCTCTTGATTCAGTTGAGCTTCACGGGAGAGTTTCGCCAGCACGACGGCGTGGTGATAGATATGATGTATCTACCGGCACAGGGCTTCGCCTAAACACTGCAACGGTATGACCGAGGTGTGTTTCTGTGGAGAGGGGCACCGCACACGGCTAAAACAATTCAACTTGTGTGTCCTAGGGTCCCCCCCTGCCCCGTATATAAAGGAGCAAGGGAGTGGCCGGCCCTAGAGGAGGCGAGCCAAGTGTGGGGAGTCCTACTAGGACTCCCAAGTCCTAGTAGGATTCCCCTTTCCTTTTCCGGAGTAGGAGAGAAGGAAAGAGGTGGAGAGGGAGAAGGAAAAGGGGGCTGCACCCCTTGTCCAATTCGGACCAAGGGGGGGCACGCGCCTCCTTCCTTTTGGCCTTTCTCCTCTATTCCCGTATGGCCCAATAAGGCCCATATACTCCGAAAAATACCCGAATCACTCGGAACCTTTCCGATGTCCGAATATAGTCGTCCAATATATCGATCTTTACGTCTCGACCATTTCGAGACTCCTCGTCATGTCCCCGGTCTCATCCGGGACTCTGAACTCCTTCGGTACATCAAAATTCATAAACTCATAATACCGATCGTCATCAAACGTTAAGCGTGCGGACCCTACGGGTTTGAGAACTATGTAGACATGACCGAGACTCATCTCCAGTCAATAACCAATAGCGGAACCTGGATGCTCATATTATCTCCTACATATTCTACGAAGATCTTTATCGGTCAAACCGCATAACAACATACGTTGTTCCTTTTGTCATTGGTATGTTACTTGCCCGAGATTCGATCGTCAGTATCTCTATACCTAGTTCAATCTCGTTACCGGCAAGTCTCTTTACTCGTTCCATAATACATCATCTCGTGACTAACTCATTAGTCTTTTGCTTGCAAGGCTTATTATGATGTGCATTACCGAGAGGGCCTAGAGATACCTCTCCGACACTCGAAGTGACAAATCCTAGTCTTGATCTATGGCAACACTACGAACACTTTCGGAGACACCTGTAGAGCATCTTTATGATCACCCAGTTACGTTGTGACGTTTGATAGCACACAAGGTGTTCCTACGGTATTCGGGAGTTGCATAATCTCATAGTCATAGGAACATGTATAAGTCATGAAGAAAGCAATAGCAGTAAAACTAAACGATCATAGTGCTAAGCTAACGGATGGGTCTTGTCCATCACATCATTCTCCTAATGATGTGATCCCGTTGATCAAATGACAACTCATGTCTATGGTTAGGAAACATAACCATCTTTGATCAATGAGCTAGTCTAGTAGAGGCATACTAGGGACACTCTGTTTTGTCTATGTATTCACACATGTACTAAGTTTCCGTTTAATACAATTCTAGCATGAATAATAAACATTTATCATGATATAAGGAAATATAAATAACAACTTTATTATTGCCTCTAGGGCATATTTTCTTCAGGAGGTACTAGTGAATGATTGTGGTCTAGTAAAAATATTGGTGTTAAGGTTTGTGATTCCCGAAGCATGCACGTATGGTCTCCTAACTATGTAACCAAATTGGCACGCATTGTATTTTGATTGTTTATCTTTGCGTGAAGGTCGGGGACGCGCGATGGTTAACTCCTACCAACCTCCCCCTAGGAGCATGCGTCGTAGTATTTTCGCTTCGAGGGCTAATAGATTTTTCTCAATAAGTATGTGAGTTCTTTATGACTAATGTTGAGTCCATGGATTATACGCACTCTCACCCTTCCACCATTGCTAGCCTCTCTTGTACCACACAACTTTCACCGGTACCATACACCCACCATATACCTTCCTCAAAACAGCCACCATACCTACCTATTATGGCATTTCCATAGCCATTCCGAGATATATTGCCATGTAACTCCACCGTTCCGTTTATTATGACACGCACCATCATTGTCATATTGCCTTGCATGATCGTAAGATAGCTAGCATGATGTTTCCATGGCTTGTCCATTTTTTGATGTCATTGCTACGCTAGATCATTGCACATCCCGGTACACCGCCGGAGGCATTCATATAGAGTCATGTTTTTGTTCTAGTATCGAGTTGTAATATCGAGTTGTAAGTAAATAGAAGTGTGATGATCATCATTATTAGATCATTGTCCCTTGAAAAAAATAAAAAAATAAAGGCCAAAAGAAAAAAAAAGACAAAAAGGCCAAATAAAAAAAGGGAGAAAGGCCAAATAAAAAAAAGGAAGGCCCAAAAAAAAGAAAAAAAAGAAAAGAAAAAAGAAAAAAGGGGACAATGCTACTATCTTTTTTCCACACTTGTGCTTCAAATTAGCACCATGATCTTCATGATAGAGAGTCTCCTATGTTGTCACTTCCATATACTAGTGGGAATTTTCATTATAGAACTTGACTTGTATATTCCAACGATGGGCTTCCTCAAATGCCCTAGGTCTTCATGAGCAAGCAAGTTGATGCACACCCACTAGTTTTCTTTTGAGCTTTCATACACTTATAGCTCTAGTGCATCCGTTACATGGCAATCCCTACTCACTCACATTGATATCTATTGATGGGCATCTCCATAGCCCATTGATACGCCTAGTCGATGTGAGACTTTCTCCCAACTTGTCGGGGATATACCCCGCGGTACGACCTGACCGGAAGTATGACCCGGCCGGACTTGGCGACTCAACAGAGACCCGGCTGGAGCTTGGCGACTCACTGGAGACCCGGCGGGCAGATCAGATAGATAACAATGCCCAAGGCCCAGCAGGCTGGCTTATACTCTGTTGGGTCGGCTTAAGATGGAAGGCGAGGGGGATAATTATTGTACAAGGAAGCAAGACCCGGACTTGTATCCCGTTTTGTAATAGAAGATAAGTTAGTCCTAAACCTACTAGGACTCCATATGTAACTCGCCCCTTCAACATATATAAGGAGGGGCAGGGCTCCCCAAGAGGGACAAGTTTCACACGTTAGAAGCGCCAGATTCTTTAGGGCTAGACACAACTAAAGGAGAGCCGGCCTATGCGGCGACTCCATGAGGGTCATAATGATATCTAGCCTCAAACATCATGTAGGGTTATTACCGGATGATGTTTCCCGGGGCCCGAAGCTGTATAAATCCGTGTCTTGTGTGTTGCGTCTCTCGATTCCGCTCAACCCCTCTCAAGCTACCACATAGATGCGTTGGCCTCATGACTAAGTCCTTACCTAAGGACATATGCCGTGACAATTCCACGACACTACTTTTGTCTACTACCACCTTCTATTCCACCCATAATGCTATGTCCATGGCTCACGCTCATGTATTGCGTGAAGAGTTGAAAAGGTTCAAAAAAGTAAAAACAATTTCTTGGCTGACACCGGGATAGGCATGAGGGGTACCTTGTGTTAAGAAAAAGGAGCATAAAAGACTATATGATTTTGTAGGGATAACGTTCTTTAGCATTGATACTTTGAAAGACTTGATTGTTTGTTGGGATGCCCGAGTATTAAATTCTTTTATGTCAAATGATAGACTATTACTTTGAATCACTCGTGTCTTAATATTCATGCCATGATTAGATTACATGATCAAGATTATGCTAGGTAGCATTCCACATCAAAAATTATCTTTTTTGTCATTTACCTACTCGAGGACGAGCAAAAATTAAGCTTGGGGATGTTGATACGTCTCCGTCGTATCTATAATTTTTGATTGTTCCATGCCAATTTCTACAACTTTCATATACTTTAGGCAACTTTTTATACTATTTTTTGGGACTAACATATTGATCCAGTGCCCAGTGCCAGTTCATGCTTGTTGCATGTTTTTTGTTTCGCGGAATATCCATATCAAACGGAGTCCAAACAGAATAAAAATGGACGGAGATTTTTTTTGGAATATATGTGAATTTTGGGAAGCGGAACCAACATCAGACGATGCCCGAGTGGGCCACGAGGCAGGGGGCGCGCCCTGGGCCCTTGTGGCCACACCGTAAGGCGATTGATGCCCTTCTTTCTCCGCAAGAAAGCTAATATCCGGATGATACGTCTCCAATGTATCTATAATTTTTTATTGTTACATGCTATTATTTATGAAGTCTTGGATGTTTAATGGGCTTTATCATTCACTTTTATATCATTTTTGGGACTAACCTACTAACCCAAAGGCCCATTCCAGATTGCTGTTTTTTTGCCTGTTTCAGGGTTTTGCAGAAAAAGAATATCAAACGGAGTCCAAACGGAATGAAACCTTCGCGAGAGATATTTTTGGATAAAATCACGCACGCAGAGCTTGAGAACCACGTCAGGGGATCAAGAGGTGGCCCACGAGGGTGGGGGGCACGCCCCCCTTCCCAGGGCGCGCCCCCTACCTCGTGCCCCCCTCGAGCGTTCCCCGGTGCCCTCCTTCTTCCTATATAAGTCTACGTACCCCAGAACCTCCGTGAACAGAGAGAAAACCCTAATTCCACCGCCGTACCTTCTGTTCCCGTCAAGATCCCATCTTGGAGCCTGTTCCGGAGCTCCACCGGAGGGGGATCCATCACGGAGTTCTTCATCATCATCATCATCGCCCTCACCATGAGTTGTGAGTAGTTTACCACAGACCTTCGGGTCCATAGCTAGTATCTAGATGGCTTCTTCTCTCTCTCTGGATCTCAATACAAAGTTCTCCTCGGTCTTCGAGGAGATCTATTCGATGTAATCTCTTTTTGCGGTGTGTTTGTCGAGATCCGATGAATTGTGAGTTTATGATCAAGGTTATCTATGAAAGATATTTGGTTCTTCTCTGAACTTTTCATATGTGCTCATAATATCCTTGCAAGTCTCTTTGAATTATTGGTTTGTTTTAGCCTACTAGATCTATAGTTCTTGCAATGGGAGAAGTGCTTGGCTTTGGGTTCAATCTTGCGGTGTCCTTTCCCAGTGACAGTAGGGGCAGCAAGGCACGTATTATATTGTTGCCATCGAGGATAAAAGGATGGGGTTTATATCATATTGCTTGAGTTTATCCCTCTACATCATGTCATCTTGCTTAAGGCGTTACTCTGTTCTTATGAACTCAATACACTAGATGCATGCTGGATAGCAGTCGATGTGTGGAGTAATAGTAGTAGATGCAGAATTTTTTCCCTACTTGTCTCAGACGTGATGCCTATATACAATGATCATGCCTAGATAGTCTCATAATTATTCGCTTTTCTATCAATTGCTCGACAGTAATTTGTTTACCCGCCGTAGAATATCGCTACCATGAGAGAAGCCACTAGAGAACACTATGGCCCCCGGGTCTATTCTCAACATATCAATCTACATCTACTTTACTTTTATCGCTTTTATTTGCTGTTCTTATAAACCAAAAATACCAAAAATATTAACTATCATCTCTATCAGATCTCACTCTCGTAAGTGATCGTAAAGGGATTGACAACCCCTTATCGCGTTGGTTGCGAAGTTCTTATTTGTTTGTGCAGGTGCGAGGGACTCGCGCGTGGTCTGCTACTGGATTGATACCTTGGTTCTCAAAAACTGAGGGAAATACTTACGCTACTGTGCTGCATCTCCCTTTCCTCTTCGAGGGAATACAACGCAAGCTCGAGAAGTAGCAAGAAGAATTTCTGGCGCCATTGCCGGGGAGGCTTACGCAAAAGTCATATACCAAGTACCTATCACAAACCCTTATCCTTCGCATTACATTTATTTGCCTCTCATTTTCCTCTCCCCCACTTCACATTTGCCGTTTTATTTGCCCTTCTTCCGCCGTGTGTTTATCATTCGCTTGCTTCTTGTTTGCTTGCGTGTGCTGCTTGCTTGCTTGTCATCATGTCTAGCACACCTATCTTTGTCACCACTCTCGAGAGTGAGGTCCTCAACTTTAAACAAAGGGACGAAGAAAACTTAAAAGATGCCTAGTATAGAATTTGCAATGCTCAAAATAGATCTAATAGGAAGCTTTCCACTTCCGTGCTTCTTCGCAATTTTTATGTTGGCATAACTCCATGGAATAAATTTATCTTAGATACCATTACCGGAGGGAATTTCTTGGGTAGCCACACCGTTGATTCTTATAATGCTATGACTGAATTATTTGGCTCACCACCTCTTATGGTTAATGGGACCGTTTTAACTTTGGAGCATGTTATGCAAAGGTTAGAAACCATTGAAAACAAAGTTGCTACGGTAGAACTGGTAGAGAACTTGGATAGAAAAATTCATAATGAAATCACCCAATATGGATCCAAGGTAGGAGTTGTTCTGAAAAATCTTAAGGAAAAGGAGCCCATAGTTAAAGAAAAGCTAGATCAGGATTCTACTAGAATCAATAAGCTTGAGGATGTTATCACTAATGTGGGTTCTGCTCTTTCCGCTATAAAAATTACTCCAAATACCTCTACTAAATTATCTAAGTTCATGTATGTCCCTAAAGACAAGGGTGAAACATCTAGAATTGCGGATCTCAAATCCATAAGTGTTCACCCTAATTTTCTTACTTTTGCAAGAGACCCTTTTGACACTTTTGAATTTCTTGATTTCTTGCCCAGGAGTTTGATTATTCATAGGGACAAAGAAGTGCCCAAGAATCATAAGTGCTTAATCAAAGAATTGCCTTCCAAGGATGGCAATACCTAGATTTATCTTGTATCATGCCTAGCTAGGGGCGTAAAACGATAGCGCTTGTTGGGAGGCAACCCAATTTTATATTTTTTGTTTTTCTTACTGTTAGGGAATAAATATTGCATATAGCCTCTGATTAGATGTGGTTTCATGTTTTGTTTAGTGTGTGTGCCAAGTAGGACCTTTCGGAAGACTTGTGTGAAGTTTATGTGATCTTGCTGTGAAAAACAGAATCGTTAGCGCTCGCTAAAGTGGTCTTGAGATTTTTACTAGAGCGTGCTTTTTAGTTGATTCTTTTTGAAGATGATTGTTAGACAAATTCTGCAAATTTACCAATTTAGTTTGAATTTTTTGGAGTTCCAGAAGTAGGCAAAACCTGCTGATTACTACAGACTGTTCTGTTTTTGACAGATTCTGTTTTTCGTGTGTTGTTTGCTTATTCCGATGCATCTATGAGTACTATTGGAGGATATGAACAGTAGAGAAGTTGGAATACAGTAGGTTTAACACCAATATAAAAAACGAATGAATTCATTGCAGTACCTTTGGGTAGTGATTTGTTTTCTTATACTAACGGAGCTCACGAGAATTTTTGGTCTAAGTTTTGTGTTGTGAAGTTTTCAAGTTTTGAGTATTGCTTTGACGGACTATGGAACAAGGAGTAGCAAAGGACTAAGCTTGGGGATGCCCATGGCACCCCAAGTAAATTCAAGATAATCAAAAGCCTAAGCTTGGGGATGCCCCGGGAAGGCAACCTCTCTTTCGTCTTCATCCATCGGTAACTATACTTGGAGCTATATTTTTATTCACAACATGATATGTGTTTTGCTTGGAGCGTCTTGGATAATTTGAGTCTTTGCTTGTTAATTTGTAACAATCATCCTTGCTGGACACACCTATTTGAGAGAGTTAAATATGGCCTAGAAATTGTTAGAACACTCTATGTGCTTCACTTATATCTTTTGAGTTGAATAGTTTTTTCTCTAGTGCTTCACTTATATCTTTTAGAGCACGGTGGTGGTAATATTTTGTAGAAATTGTTGAACTCTAATGCTTCACTTATATCTATTTGAGAGTCTATTAAAACATCATGGTAATGTGTTTAGGCTAAAAAAACTAGTCTTCACATGATAGACATCCAATGTCAATGTAGTAAAAAAAATCACACCAAGTGCATTGAATAGAATGAGATGTTGGATGCTTGATAATTGTTTTGAAATATGAGGATAGTGATATTAGAGGCATGCTAGTGGAGTTATTATGAAATTGAGAAATACTTGTGTTAAGGTTAGTGATTCCCGTAGCATGCACGTATGGTGAACCGCTATGTGACGAAGTTAGAGCATGAGGTATTTGTAGAGTGCCAACCTTTGTGTGGAGCTCGGGGGCGCGCGATGGTTAACTCCTACTAACCTCCCCCCTAGGAGCATGCGTTGATTGCTTTGTTTTGATGACTCGTAGATTTTTGCAATAAGTATATGAGTTCTTATGACTAATGTTGAGTCCATGGATTATACGCACTCTCACCCTTCCACCATTGCTAGCCTCTCTTATACCGCGCAACTATCGCCAGTACCATAAACCCACTATATATCCTTCCTCAAAACAGCCACCATATTATTCCTCAAAACAGCCACCATACCTACCTATCATGGCATTTCCATAGCCATTTCGAGATATATTGCCATGCAACTTTCCACCGTTCCGTTCAGATGACACGCATCATATTGTCATATTGCCTTTGCATGATCATGTAGTTGACATCGTATTTGTGGCAAGGCCACCATGCATAATTTTTATACATGTCACTCTTGTTTCATTGCACATACCGGTACACCGCCGGAGGCATTCATATAGAGTCATACTTTGTTGTTGTAGTATCGAGTTGTAATATCGAGTTGTAATGAAAGTGTGATGATCATCATTATTAGAGCATTGTACCATGGGAGGAAAGGCTAAATCTATAAAGCCCCTCCGCAAAAAAAAGAAAAACAAAGCCAAAGAAAAAAAAGAAAGGCCCAAAAAAAGAAAAAGAAAAAGAGAAGAAAAGAAAAAAGGGACAATTGCTACTATCTTTTTCCACACTTGTGCTTCAAAATAGCACCATGTTCTTCATTGTAGAGAGTCTCATGTTTAGTCACTTTCATATACTAGTGGGAATTTTCATTATAGAACTTGGCTTGTATATTCCAACGATGGGTTTCCTCAAATGCCCTAGGTCTTCGTGAGCAAGCAAGTTGGATGCACACCCACTAGTTTCTTTGGTTGAGCTTTCATTCATATATATCTCTAGTGCATCCGTTGCATGGCAATCCCTACTTACTCACATTGATATCTATTGATGGGCATCTCCATAACCCGTTGATACGCCTAGTTGATGTGAGACTATCTCCCTCCTTTTTGTCTTCTCCACAACCACCTCTATTCCACCCATAGTGCTATGTCCATGGCTCATGCTCATGTATTCCGTGAAAGTTGAAAGGTTTGAAAAGATAGAGTATGAAAACAAGTGCTTGGCTGAAATTGGGGTTGTGCATGATATGAATATTTTGTGTGATAACGAGGGAGAATAGCCAACACTATATGATTTTGTAGTGATAACTTTCTTTACCCATAGTATTTTGAGAAGACATGATTGCTTTGTTAGTATGCTTGAAGTATTGTTATTTCTTATGTCAATATAGATTTTTATCTTGAATCTTTCAGATCTGAACATTCATGCCACAATTAAGAGAATTACATTGAAAAACTATATTGGTTAGAATTCCACATCAAAAATTCTTTCTTTATCATTTACCTACTCAAGGACGAGCAGGAATTAAGCTTGGGGATGCTTGATACGTCTCCAACGTATCTATAATTTTTGATTGTTCTATGCTATTATTTATGAAGTCTTGGATGTTTAATGGGCTTTATAATTCACTTTTATATCATTTTTGGGACTAACCTACAAACACAAAGGCCCAATCCAAATTGCAGTTTTTTGCCTGTTTCAGGGTTTTGCAGAAAAAGAATATCAAACGGAGTCCAAACGGAATGAAACCTTCGCGAGAGATATTTTTGGAGACAATCACGCATGCGGATCTTGAGAACCATGTCAGGGGATCAAGATGTGGCCCACGAGGGTGGGGGCGCGCCCCCTGCCTCGTGGCCCCCTCAAGCGTTCCACGGTGCCCTCTTTCTTCCTATATAAGTCTACGTACCCCAGAACCTCCATGGACAGAGAGAAAACCCCAATTCCACCGCCGTACCTTCTGTTCCCGTGAAGATCCCATCTTGGAGCCTGTTCCGGAGCTCCACCGGAGGGGTATCCATCACGGAGTTCTTCTTCATCATCATCATCGCCCTCACCATGAGTTGTGAGTAGTTTACCACAGACCTTCAGGTCCATAGCTAGTATCTAGATGGCTTCTTCTCTCTCTCTGGATCTCAATACAAAGTTCACCTCGGTCTTCGAGGAGATCTATTTGATGTAATCTCATTTTGCGGTGTGTTTGTCGAGATCCGATGAATTGTGAGTTTATGATCAAGGTTATCTATGAAAGATATTTGGTTCTTCTCTGAACTTTTTATGTGTGCTCATAATATCGTAGCAAGTCTCTTCGAATTATTGGTTTGGTTTGGCCTACTAGATCTATAGTTCTTGCAATGGGAGAAGTGCTTGGCTTTGGGTTCAATCTTGCGGTGTCCTTTCCCAGTGACAGTAGGGGTAGCAAGGCACGTATTGTATTGTTGCCACCAAGGGTAAAAAGATGGGGTTTGTATCATATTTCTTGATTTTATCCATCTACATCATGTCATCTTGCTTAAGGTGTTACTCTGTTCTTATGAACTCAATACACTAGATGCATGCTGGATAGCGGTCGATGTGAGGAGTAATAGTATTAGATGCAGAATCGTTTCGGTCTACTTGTCTCGGACGTGATGCCTATATACAATTATCATGCCTAGATAGTCTCATAATTATTCGCTTTTCTATCAATTGCTCGACAGTAATTTGTTTACCCGCCGTAGAATATCGCTATCATGAGAGAAGCCACTAGAGAACACTATGGCCCCCGGGTCTATTCTCAACTTATCAATCTACATCTACTTTACTTTATCGTTTTTATTTGAGGTTATTATAAACCAAAAATACCAAAAATATAAACTATCATCTCTATCAGATCTCACTCTCGTAAGTGACCGTAAAGGGATTGACAACCCCTTATCGTGTTGGCTGCGAAGTTATTATTTGTTTGTGCAGGTGCGAGGGACTCGCGCGTGGTCTCTTACTGGATTGATACCTTGGTTCTCAAAAACTGAGGGAAATACTTACGCTACTGTGCTGCATCTCCCTTTCCTCTTCGAGGGAATACAACGCAAGCTCGATAAGTAGCACCGGATAAAAATTGTGTCAAAAAATCAGCCCAATCGGAGTTACGAATCTCCGGGAATATAAGAAACGGTGAAGGCCCAGAATCTGTGAACGCAGAAACAGAGAGAGACAGAGAGACAGATCCAATCTCGGAGGGGCTCTCGCCCCTCCCACGCCATGGAGACCATGGACCAAAGGGGAAACCCTTCTCCCACCTAGGGAGAAGGTCAAGGAAGAAGAAGAAGGAGGGGGGCTCTCGCCCCCTCGCTTCCGGTGGCACCGGAGTGCCACCGGGGCCATCATCGTATGACGACGATCTACACCAACACCTCCGTCATCTTCACCAACATCTCCATCACCTTCCCCCATCTATCTACAGCGGTCCACTCTCCCGCAACCTGTTGTACCCTCTACTTGAACATGGTTCTTTATGCTTCATATTAGTATCCAATGATGTGTTGCCATCCTATGATGTCTGAGTAGATTTTCGTTGTCCTATCGATGATTGGTGAATTGCTATGATTGATTTAATTTGCTTGTGGTTATGTTGATATCCTTTGGTGCCCATCATATGAGCGCGCGCGTGGATCACACCATAGGGTTAGTTGTTGATACGTCCAAAACGTATCTATAATTTCTGCTTGCTCCATGCTACTTTTGGGTGATATTGCTATGATATTCATACACTTCCATACACTTTTGATCATATTTGGACTAACTTACTAATCCAGTGCACCCCAGTGCCAGTTTCTGTTTTCGGCTGTTTTTGTATTTCAGGTTTTCACGTTACGAGAACTGCCAGGAAAAATCCAGAAAAATTATATAAAAAATCAGCGTTCCGGAAACTACCGTGCGTCTGAAGGGCAGCCGGGGGGGCCACCAGGGCTCCAGGCGCCCTGGCGGCGCCCCCCCCCCCCCCCGGGGCCGTGCCGGGGGGGCGCCTGGGCCCACCGATGCTCCCCTTTGGCATATATTTAAAGCGTCCTCCGAAACCCTCAGAACAGGAACTCTTTTCGTGATCCCATCTCTGTTCCGCCGCCGCCGCCGCTTCCAAGATCGGGAGCACCACGAGAACTCTTCCCGGCACCCTGCCGGAGGGGAGGATCACCACCGGGAGCTTCTCCACCACCATGGACGCCTCCCGGATGACTCGTGAGTAGTCTCCCTTGGACCATGAGTCCATGACCAGTAGCTATGTGATGTTCTCCTCCCGTTCTTGTGCTTCAATAATTAGTCCTCGTGAGCTGCCCTACATGATCGAGGCACATATGTAATCCTTATGCTGTTACTATGTTGAGTTTGCTGGGATCCGATGGATTATGGGATTATGTTCAGATTGATCTTGAGTAATATATTTGATCTACCTCTTTTATATTTATGTTCATAAGTAATTATTGCATGTTCTCCGTTGTTATTTATTGCTTTGGCCAAGTAATACGTAGTGACTCCAAGAGGGAACGTTATGCTCGATTGTGGGTTCATGCCCCTCGATGACTAGCTTGAGTGACAGAAACATGAGTCTAGGGGATGTGTTGTTGCCACAAGGGGGAAAACAACGGTGCTTGTGCCCGCGGGTGCAAGGATTGTTTACTTTACGCAAAGTTCTTTTAATGCAGTTGTCTGTTGCATTGAGTTTACACTATGGGTGGGACTCGCAACCTAATACCAGCGAGATGTTCTGGATAGATATCTCAAGGTGGATGACTAGTAGTAGATATTGATGGATTTCGGTCTACTTATTTTGGCGTACCGCCCATGCTTTGAACCTCAACCTTTCTGCAATGTAATCAGCATTGGTTTGCGTTCGTGGTCCTGTCAATTGCCCAGCTGTAATTTGTTTACCTCACATAGTTGTTTTATCGTCTTTTGGGAGAGAGACATCACTAGTGAACATCATGAGACTCCGGTCCATATTACCATCATTGATCACACCTGCTATTTACTTTTCGCTATTTATTTACTATTGCAAAACACTATCTATCACTACTATCATTTGCTTTTAACCCTTTGTGAACTACAAGGCCGGAGGGATTGACAACCTCTCTGTACTCGTTGGGAGCAAAGTTATTTGTATCTGTGTGCAGGTCCACGTTGATTGCTAATTGCGCCGTTAGCAGTTGACACCTACTTGTTGAACCTAGGAGTCTCTGGGGATTCGATCCTTGGCATCTTTGCTAAGGGAAAACACTTCTACATACTACATCTTACACCTTCCACTTGGGGTAACCAACGAGGGGTTCGAGGCCCATCAAGGAGTATTTTCTGGCACTGTTGCCGGGGACTCCACTCTTCAGGATAGGGGAGTTGCACGCTATCTTTTACCTTTGCTTTTAGTCTTGTTAGTTTACCTTTCAGTTTGTTGCTTTAGTACCTTTTTATCAAAAATCACAAAAATAGTTATCTTGTTCTCTAGTTATCATTATGTCGGGTCCTTTTGTCTTTGACGAGGCAGAAGTTCTCACCTTTAAACAAAGAGGTGGGGAAAGTTTGAAAGATGCTTGGTATAGAATTAATGATTCACAAAAAAGAGCCACCAAGAAGCAACCTACTACTATCTTGCTTAGAAATTTTTATGTTGGGATTACTTCTTGGAATAGGATTATTCTAGATACTGCTATCAATGGGAATTTCCTAGAGGCCCCAGTTTGGGAGTCTCTTAGTATTATTGAAAATCTTGTTGGGAATCTCCCTGTTGTTAGCATTCGAGAGGACATCACCCTAGCTCACATTATGAAAAAACTTGAAAATATAGAGCTAGAGATGCCAAGCATTAATAAGATAAATGAGTTGGATCGCAAGATCCAAGGGAATTTGAATAGACTTGATAGCTCCATGCATTAAAATTTTAAAATTTTGGAGACCGTCAAATTCCATGACTTGGACTCTTCTAGGATAGACAAGATTGAGGATATCTTTGACACTCTAGGAACCACCTTCTCCTCAATCTAAACCAAAAAGGTAGAAACTCCGGCAAAGAGGGAGCCTAAGTTTGTTTAGGTTCCAAAGGCTCCCTGTTCTAAAAGTAATCCATCTATTGCCAAAGGGGTTGAAACTGTTTAGACCTTGGAAGAAACACCTGTCTTTGATAAATTTATAAATGAATCTTCCCTTGACTTTTATCCTTTTGGTCTTCTACCTAGGAGTATCTCTATGAGGCCTTTATTTGAGAGTCCTCTTAAAACTAGTTGTATTATTGAAGAGATTTTTGATGATCTTGATGATGGTTCAATTGATACAACTTGATCTATGCATTATGCCTAGCTTAAAGGCATAAAAGAAAGCGCTTTTGGGAGGCAGCCCACATGAATAAATTTTTTGCTTTTGTTGTGTCTTGATGTTGTTTACTGCTATAGAATCATCATTGTATCTTTGCTTTTCATATTTGTGCCAAGTATAGCCTCTGATTGCTAGAAAGTTCAAAAGTTGTGAGGTGCTGTCCAGGAAACAGATTCTGTCCTTGGATAAAAAAATTCGTATAAAATCACCAGATCATCTTTTTGGTCTGAACTTTTTCGACAGCGTTCTCTATATAATTGTCTTTCGTGCGTCTGTTCTGAGTTTTTCTATTTGAGTTGCAGAATTATCCCGAACAAATCAATTACTACCTGATGTTCTGTTTTTCACAGATTCTGTCTTGTTTTGCCTTTCCTTCATTTTGCAAATCAAGAGCTTTCTTTTCCTTTGCAAAAACCTTTTGGCAATCTTGAGAAACAGTAGAACTTCGAGAATATCTTTATTTCCAGCAAGGTATAATTATTTTATTAAGGGTACTAACCTCGCTAATCAGATTATGATAAGTTATGTATGAAGGGAGTTTTCAAGTGTGCGAGGGGAGATGATAAAAAGATCCAGGAGTGTCAAGCGCTCAAGCTTGGGGATGCCCCCATGCACCCCCAAGAAATATTCAAGGAGACTCAAGCGTCTAAGCTTGGGGATGCCCCCGTGCATCCCCTTCTCCATCAACATTATCAGTTCGTCTTTCGTTTCGCTATATTTTTATCACTTCATGTGTTATGTGCTATGCTTGGAGCGCCTTGCTTTTAGTTTTCTTTTTAGTTTTTCATAACGAGTCGGAACTCAGCATTCTTTATGTGGGAGAGAAACACGCTCCACTTCTACCTAGAACATAACATAGAATTTTCATATCTATCTTTGCTGTGTGTGTTCTTTGTCTTTAATAGCTACTATCATGCTCTGCTCTTAGTATTCATGCTTATCTTTTCAAAGAGCTTTTGTTTAGTTGGTTGCTTGAACTCTCTTTAATTATCATGCTCACCTTATTAAGAGAGTTTGCTTCCGTTGCATTGATTAATATGCCTATGATAAAGATGCTACGTGCATAATGGTGCTTAGTAGTTCAGGTTTTCTTATGGTTAGTCTCAAATAGCTGGGGGATTCACAATGTGTTATTGGAATACCAACTTGATTTGTTTGCCTATGATATGGTATGGTTTAGTAATATCTTCCTTCGAGAATTTATTTTGATTGACTTGGCGTATGCTCACGCATATTTAAGACTGTAAAGAAAGTCTGTCAAGCCTTGATGATCTTTTATTTCTGAGTAGCGATATAACTACCATGCCTGATTCAATATTGCTTTGTCGCTCTGCATGATTATGACCGTCATTGCTCTCTTAGTTGGTCGCTCCCAGTCTTTTGCTAACCTCCACCTGTACTAAGCATACTAACCTTGCAATACATAGCTCATGGGAAAGTAGCTTAAAAACTATTGTGGTAAAGAATATGTTGCCTATGTATCTTATTTCTTATAAGTTGCTTGTTGAGCGGTAACCATGTTTCTGGGGACGCCATCAACTGTCACACTTTTGTTGAATATCATGTGAGTTGCTATGCATGTTCGTCTTGTCTGAAGTAAGGGTGATTTGCCGTGGGTTGAATGAGTATGCATATTGTTAGAGAAGAACATTGGGCCGCCAACCAAAGCCATGCATCATGGTGGAAGTTTTAGCTTGGACTTAATCCTCAATCTCTTATGAGAATATGCTTATGCATTTAAGAGGAGTCCATCATCTATTTTCTATGTTGTCCCGGTATGGATGTCCTCAAGTTGAGATCTATCAAAAACGAGAAATCAAATGCGATTTATCTCATTGGACCTTTGTACAGGTGGCATAGAGGTACCCCTTTGTGACACTTGGTTGAAACATATGTAATGCCATGATAACCCATGGAAATCCGAGCTAATTAGGACAAGGTGCGAGCACTATTGGTATTCGATGCATGAGGCTTGCAACTTATAGGATGTCTTATACATGACACATATGAAGTACTACTACCGTTGAGAAAATTGCTCCCATGTTTTCAAAATAAAAAAAAGCTCTACCACTTAACCATTCTTTTACTTTTATGAGTCTCCACTTTCTTTTAAAAGCACCAACTAATGAGAGCATGATTGTCATTCTGAGTGTAATGTGCATTGTCCCAAAGTAGCATTGTCTTTTGCATGATTGTGATATCGTTTATTTTGAAATCATTGTATCTAGTCATCACTTAAACCTTGAAGGTGCCCTGCATTTATGTTTTGCTTCACTAAAGGGGGCAAGCTAGATATCACTTTATCATATTTGCACATCATGTTCATTGCAAATCTATTTGATGCTTCAATGTCATATAGTAAAACTTTCAGTCATTTGTGATTTTCTCATGAGGCAACTTAATTACTATAGAATCATTGTCTCAGTAAGCTTTTGTCCTATGACTATAAATAAGTCATATATGGTTAATAGCATGTCACCACAGAAATTATTCTTGTTATCATTTACCTACTCGAGGACGAGCAGGAATTAAGCTTGGGGATGTTGATACGTCCAAAACGTATCTACAATTTCTGCTTGCTCCATGCTACTTTTGGGTGATATTGCTATGATATTCATACACTTCCATACACTTTTGATCATATTTGGACTAACTTACTAATCCAGTGCACCCCAGTGCCAGTTTCTGTTTTTGGCTGTTTTTGTATTTCAGGTTTTCACGTTACGAGAACTGCCAGGAAAAATCCAGAAAAATTATATAAAAAATCAGCGTTCCGGAAACTACCGTGCGTCCGAAGGGCAGCCGGGGGGGGCCACCAGGGCTCCAGGCGCCCTGGCGGTGCCCCCCCTGGGCCGCGCCGGGGGGGCGCCTGGGCCCCCCGAAGCTTCCCCGATGCTCCCCTTTGGCATATATTTAAAGCGTCCTCCGAAACCCTCAGAACAGGAACTCTTTTCGCGATCCCATCTCTGTTCCGCCGCCGCTTCCAAGATCGGGAGCACCAGGAGAACTCTTCCCGGCACCCTGCCGGAGGGGAGGATCACCACCGGGAGCTTCTCCACCACCATGGACGCCTCCCGGATGACTCGTGAGTAGTCTCCCTTGGACCATGAGTCCATGACCAGTAGCTATGTGATGTTCTCCTCCTGTTCTTGTGCTTCACTAATTAGTCCTCGTGAGCTGCCCTACATGATCGAGGCACATATGTAAACCTTATGCTGTTACTATGTTGAGTTTGCTGGGATCCGATGGATTATGGGATTATGTTCAGATTGATCTTGAGTAATATATTTGATCTACCTCTTTTATATTTATGTTCATAAGTAATTCTTGCATGTTCTCCGTTGTTATTTATTGCTTTGGCCAAGTAATACGTAGTGACTCCAAGAGGGAACGTTATGCTCGATTGTGGGTTCATGCCCCTCGATGACTAGCTTGAGTGAAAGAAACATGAGTCTAGGGGATGTGCTATTGCCACAAGGGGGAAAACAACGGTGCTTGTGCCCGCGGGTGCAAGGATTGTTTACTTTACGCAAAGTTCTTTTAATGCAGTTGTCTGTTGCATTGAGTTTACACTATGGATGGGACTCGCAACTTAATACCAGCGAGATGTTCTGGATAGATATCTCAAGGTGGATGATTAGTAGTAGATATTGATGGATTTCGGTCTACTTATTTTGGCGTACTGCCCATGCTTTGAACATCAACCTTTCTGCAATGTAATCAGCATTGGTTTGCGTTCGTGGTCCTGTCAATTGCCCAGCTGTAATTTATTTACCTCACATAGCTGTTTTATCGTCTTTTGGGAGAGAGACATCACTAGTGAACATCATGAGACTCCGGTCCATATTACCATCATTGATCACACCCGCTATTTACTTTTCGCTATTTATTTACTATTGAAAAACACTATCTATCACGACTATCATTTGCTTTTAACCCTTTGTGAACTACAAGGCCGGAGGGATTGACAACCTCTCTGTACTCGTTGGGAGCAAAGTTATTTGTATCTGTGTGCAGGTCCACGTTGATTGCTAATTGCGCCGTTAGCAGTTGACACCTACTTGTTGAACCTAGGAGTCTCTGGGGATTCGATCCTTGGCATCTTTGCTAAGGGAAAACACTTCTACATACTGCATCTTACACCTTCCACTTGGGGTAACCAACGAGGGGTTCGAGGCCCATCAGTTGTATGTTGATAGGACTACATATTGGAGGGCAAGAGTGACAGAAGCTTCAACCTAGCGTAGAAATTGATGCATACAGGATTGAAGGGGGGCCAATATATCTTAATGCTATGGTTGGGTTTTACCTTAATGAACGTTAGTAGTTGCGGATGCTTGCTAATAGTTCCAATCATAAGTGCATAGAATTCCAAGTAAGGGATGACATGCTAGAAGTGGCCTCTCCTACATAAAACTTGCTATCGGTCTAGTAACGTAGTCAATTGCTTAGGGGCAATTTCGCAACTCCTACCACCACTTTTCCACACTCGCTAAAACTAATTTAGTTGTGTCTTTATCTTAACAGCCCCTAGTTTATATTTACGTGCTCTTTATATTCTTGCAAACCTATCCCACAAAAACTACAAACTACTTCTAGTTTCATACTTGTTCTAGGTAAAGTAAAGGTCAAGCGTGCGTAGAGTTGTATCGGTGGTCGATAGAACTTGAAGGAATATTTGTTCTGCCTTTAGCTCCCCGTTGGGTTCGACACTCTTACTTATCGAAAGAGGCTACAACTGATCCGCTACACTTGTGGGTTATGAGAGACTCAGTTCGGTAATGAGCATGAACCTAGTGATAATGTTAATGATGATGTTCATACCGATGCTCAACCTAGTAATGATAATGATGTAGAGATTGAACCTGTTGTTAATCTTGATAACCCACAATCAAAGAATCAACATAATGATAAGAGAGACTTCATTGCTAGGAAACATGGTAAAGAAAGGGAACCATGGGTTCAGAAACCCATGCCCTTTCCTCCTAAACCATCCAAGAAAAAGGATGATGAGGATTTTGAACGCTTTTGTGAGATGATTAGACCTATCTTTTTGCGTATGTGTTTGACTGATATGCTTAAAATGCCTCCTTATGCCAAGTATATGAAAGAAATTGTTACAAATAAAAGAAAGATATCGAAAGCTGAAATTTCCACCATGCTTGCTAATTATACTTTTAAGGGTGGAATACCAAAGAACTTGGAGATCCAGGAATACCTACTATACCATGCCCCATTAAAGTAAATTATGTTAAAACTGCTTTATGTGATCTTGGAGCCGGTGTTAGTGTTATGCCTTTCTCTTTGTATCGTAGACTTGAATTGAATAAGTTGACACCTACTGAAATCTCTTTGTAAATGGCTGATAAATCAACTGCTATACCTATCGGTATTTGTGAGGCACTAGTGCAGAACCGGGCAATAGCACCGGTTCGTAAGGCCCTTTAGTGCCGGTTCCATAACCGGTACCAAAGTGTGGGCACTAAAGCCCCCCCCCCCTTTAGTACCGGTTCAGCATGAACCGGTGCTAAAGGGCAACCACGTGGCATGAGCCAGCTCTGGGGGCCGGGAGCCCTTTAGTACCGGTTGGTAAAACCAACCGGAACTACAAGGTTTGGTTTTTTTTGGTTTTATGATTATTTTTTTCATTAAGTTTGTGTTTTTCATTTAATTCTTTTTCGTTTGCTGGTATTTTACGATACTACACATTGTACATGTTATATATATATATATATATATATATATATATATATATATATATATATATATATATATATATATATATATATATATATATATATATAATTTCTATTAGAACCAATCATATATATATCATCAAATGTCTCACAAACCACCAATTCACACATACACACATGTATAGCTATATATAATTTCTCCTACATGTTGCCTTCGGAGCCAGTGGCATTAGCCTACTTGGTGCCTTCGGAGCATGATGATAATTGGAAGTGGTTCATGGGGACGGTAGCGGGTAATGGTATGCTCCCTTCGGATCTATGACCTGGTCGAGCAAAAATCCCGATATTTCCTCTTGAAGTGCTTGTACGCGCTCCGTTTCTAGGAGCTTGTCCCGCACCTCTTTGAACTGTTAAGAAGGAGATCAATATGCATGTTTATTAGTTGTGTGACTAGATATCGATAATGGTGTAAAAATTGTGAATAGTGTTCTGACAAATGTACCCATTCATGTCTTTGAGATCTGCTCCTTTCGGACGTCATCATGCGAATGTTCTCGCAAACGCAGTATGCACACAGATCAGCCCCCTGCGCCTGCTTCAGGGCCTTTATGGGAATGGAATTTGATCAGATAATAATTAATCAAGCATGATAATTAAAGAGATAATGGCAGCTAGCTAGCTAGCTAGTACTACTTAATTACTTACCTTGGGTCAAATTCTTCATCATCATCATCATCATATATATGATATAATAACTCATCATCATCATCATCATCATCATCATCATCATATTAATATAAAAACTCTTGCATCATATCATTAACACAGTATACTAGCTAGCTAAAAATCATCATAGTCATCATTACCACTGTTTAATCATCATAGTCATTACCGCTATCTAATCACCACCAACACTAGCTTAAAGAAAAATCATTCACTTGTACCAGAAGCAAGGATATCATTGAGTTCAACATGGTCATGGTATTACAAGCGTTCATAACACCACAAAAGCAAATCATCCTTTGAGATTAAGTTCAGGACGAAGAACACGGACATGAGAGGACAAGTACTAAGAGCATGAACTAGCTAAATCACTCCTGCTGCTCTCTCTTAGGTAAAATAGCATAGAACATGTATAACTCTCCTGATTCATCATACTGGAGCATGCAGATGAACTTGTCTCCTAATCATGGGCTGCGCTTCTCATTGCTGCCCCCTAGTACTTCTCTGGGATCGTTAACAATTTTGCTCCAATCTTTCACTATTAAGCATTCATCGCTTTTAGAAATCCTGAATGCACTCATGTGCAATGTAGGATATCTTGGCCGTAAGCTAACCATTGACATGTGACCTTTAGTCTCGATCCACTGAGGCACAACTGTCATCGGGAGTCCCTGTTGAAGAACATCGTATAGTAATTAATATACTTAGCAATGAAATTTAAGAAAAAAATAATGTAAGCAAAAGATGCACTGAGGACAAATAGTAAAAATCTTACCATCACTCGTAAATAGATGTGATCGTAGTTCAATACGATCACTATTGGTCGCATGTTTTGAGTACTAACGTTTCTAAGTGCGGGAAGAAAATTTGTCTTGACAGTATGAAGATCCTCAAGCCATGAAACATAATGACTTATCTCCTCGCAGTTTAGTTCAGCTCCGGGATAGCAGTAGGTCATGTCTACCAAGCGTCGGACATGTTTGCTTGAATGGAAATAAGCTATCAATAGAAATTAGTTGTCAACTATTTTTGAATAAACAATATCAAAGACATAAATATGGTTGAGAAACTCACATACTGGTAGAACTGGAGGCGTCTGCACATCGACCCAGATGTCTCTATTACCTTCAATATCATCTTCCGGACGAATATCAAAGGTGATAACCATATCAGGCTCAAATGCACAAGCCTTGCATAGTGCTTGCCAAGTTTTGCATTCAAAATAGGTGTACGTGTCTGCATTGTATAATTTGACGTTGAAAGTATAACCATGCTCGGTCTTCAGGTAACTCTCTTTACCTCCATAGTTTCCATAGCACTGAAACCTATCTTATCCAAGACAAAAATTCTTGCATGGCAGGGGATGCGCTAGTAGAATAGTGAAAATTTAAAATTATAAGTTGAAGCAAATGAAGCATATATAAGTCATGCTTAATTACGAAAAAAGACTTGTCATTGTGACTTACTGTATCCACTTCGAATGTCTCATCCAGCTTGATGCTGAAGCGCCTATCATCAATAAGGAAATTTCTGTCGTACAGGCCGCTGTGGTCTTCACAGTATTCGCACTTAATGAAATCTTTTTCGTCGTCAGACGACATTTCCTATAAATTAGATCATCAAATCTCAGATATCTAAATCTTCTTACTAAAAATAAACTACTTCTATTAATTCAACTAATTCAACTAAGAATTTACTAAAAATAAACTAGTTCTATTAATTTTCTTACTAAAATATATAAAGTAGCTATATATAGTACTATTTTAATTAGATCATCAAATCTCATATACCTAAAAATAAACTAGTTCTACTAATTCAACTAGTTCAACTCCGCATTTACTAAAAATAAACTAGTTATATTAATTCAACTAGTTCAAATAATCTCATCTACCTAAATTTTCATATTAAAAATAAACTTGTTCTATTAATTTTCATAGTAAAAATAAACTAGTTATATTAATTCAACTAGTTCAAATCTCATATATATACCTAATTAATATCTAGCTAATTCATCTAAAATTGACATTAATATTTAACAGCTTTTCCATATAATTCATCTAACATTAACATTCTAACACATTCGTATATATCTACGTAATTCATCTAACATTAATCTAAACAACAGAAAACAAAAAATAAATAAAAAATAATGTGTGTGTGTGAGCGGGGGGCGACGGCGCGAGACGGCGATGCGATGGGGGCGGCGCGACGATGGGCGGTGGGCCGGGGCGACGACGGGGACGGCTGGGACGGCGACGACGGGGACGGCAACGCGAGACGGCGATGACGGGGGCGGCGATGACGGGGGCGGCGGCGCGAGACAGCGACGACGGGCAGTGGGGGAAATGGTGCGCGGCGAGGGCGGCGCGCGATGGGCGACGGCGCGGCGGCAGCGGCGATGTCGCGCGAAGCAGTTGAAGAAGAAGTGGTGGTCGATGAAACTGAATTTTTTGTAAGTGCCATATATATATATATGAGGGGCCTTTAGTACCGGTTGGTGGCTCCAACCGGTACTAAAGGCCAATTTTCGCCAGGTGAAGCGGCGGGAAACAGCCCCCTTTAGTACCGGTTGGAGCCACCAACCGGTACTAAAGGCCCACACATTAATACCGGTTGGAGCCACCAACCGGTACTAATGGTTATGTGCTGTCACCGGCGGTGCACAATGTTTAGTCCCACCTCGCCTAGCGAAGGGCAGCCGCACTGGTTTATAAACCCAGCCGCGGCTGGTGCTTCGAACATCTCTATATACCAGGCTTCAGGGCCTAACTATGGCGCGCTGCCCTATGAGCCTGCTAACCCTTCTGGGTCTGAATATGCACACCCTAGGTCTGGCAGGCCCACTGGGCAGCGCGCCAACAATTTTTTATATAGTTTTTGTCTTTTCTGTTTTATTTATTTTCTTCTATTTATTTCTGAGTAGTTTTTTTTGCTGTATTTAGTTTCTTTGTGAATATTTTTGCTTTCTCGTCCGAAACCCTGATACTCCAAATGATGTCAGAACATGCTGGAAATTGATGATGTCGCTTGTGTAACAGATGAGTTCTCATCTGAAACCCTGATACTCCGAAAGAGATTGTCCAGTTTGTACACGAAGTGCGTCTAGTTTTCGCCGTGACCCTCTCTACTCTTAACTTTAAATAGTGTCCGTAGTTTTCAAATTTGAATAGTTTAAATTTTGAATTATTTGAAATTAGTGTGAATCACTAGTTTGTGAATAACTTAACTTTAAAGATCAGTAAAGGCATGAAATAATTTGTTTGCACATATAATTTCTTCGCGTTTCAAATGCCAAAACACATAACTACCCTAACTATTACAGAGATTCCCTTCTGGGTGTGAAACACAGAACAAAGTGATGATAGTGAAGCCGATCACATCCCAGATCTTTGGCTGTGAAACTTTTTCTTCGCGTGTGTCCCTTTGCGCCGTAACCATGGAAAATCTTCATCATTTAACGGGATGCTCGGGTCAATATTCACTGTGAATGGAGCAATTTCATCAAACTTTTCATAATCTTCTGACTTGTCTGTCTTGGCATCCACTCCCACGATGTTTCTCTTCCCAGAAAGAACTATGTGCCACTTTGGCTCATCGTACGATGCATTCGCTTCCTTATATTTTCTTTTTCTTGGCTTGGTAGACATGTCCTTCACATAGAAAACCTGTGCCACGTCATTGGCTAGGACGAATGGTTCATCTGCATACGCAAGATTGTTGAGATCCACTGTTGTCATTCCGTACTGCGGGTCTTCCGTTACCCCGCCTCGTGTCATATTGACCCATTTGCACCGAAACAAAGGGACCTTCAAACCACATCGATAGTCAAGTTCCCATATGTCCTGTATATAACCATAATATGTTTCCTTTCTCATCTTGGTTTCTGCATCAAAGCGGACACCACTCTTTTGGTTGGTGCTCTTCTTATCTTGGGCGATCGTGTAAAATGTATTACCATTTATCTCGTACCCTTTGAAAGTCATTATATTCGAAGATGGTAACTGGGACAACAAGTACATGTCATCTTCAATAGAGGTGTCATGCATAGTACGTGTCTGCAACCAGCTGGCGAAAATCCTGGTTTGTTCACGTGTAATCCAGTCATCAGACCGCTCCGGGTGTTCGTAGCGTAGCAAATTCTTGTGTTCATCCATATACGGAGCCACCAAGGCGGAATTCTGTAGAACTGTGTAGTGTGCTTCAGTGAGAGAATGTCCGTCCATACATATTATTTGTTCCTCTCCTAGCGTGCCTTTTCCATCCAGTCTGCCCTTATGCCGCGATTCAGGAACACCAATCGGCTTAAGGTCAGGAATAAAGTCAATACAAAACTCAATGACCTCCTCATTGTGATGGCCCTTGGAGATGCTTCCTTCTGGCCTAGCACGGTTATGAACATATTTCTTTAAGACTCCCATGAACCTCTTAAAGGGGAAGATATTGTGTAGAAATACATGACCCAAAACGTTAATCTCTTCGCATAGGTGAACTAGGACGTGCGTCATGATGTTGAAGAAGGATGATGGGAACACCAACTCGAAACTGACAAGACATTGCACCAAATCATTCTCTAACCTTGGTATGATTTCTGGATCGATTACCTTCTGAGAGATTGCATTGAGAAATGCACATAGCTTCACAATGGCTAATCGAACGTTTTCCGATAGAAGCCCCCTCAATGCAACCAGAAGCAGTTGCATCATAATCACGTGGCAGTCATGGGACTTTAGGTTCTGGAACTTTTTCTCTACCATGTTTATTATTCCCTTTATATTCGATGAGAAGCCAGACGGTACCTTAATACTGAGTAGGCATTCAAAGAAGATTTCCTTCTCTTCTTTGGTAAGAGCGTAGCTTGCATGACCCTGATGTATGCCGTCTTTTCCGTGCATACGTTGTTGGTCCTCCCATGCCATAGGTGTATCTTTTGTCTTCCCATACACGCCCAAGAAGCCAAGCAGGGTCACACAAAGATTCTTCGTCACGTGCATTACGTCGATTGCGGAGCGGATCTCTAGGTCTTTCCAATAGGGCAGGTCACAAAGTATAGATTTCTTCTTCCACATGGGTGCGCGTCCGTCAGCGTCATTTGGAACAGGTTGTCCACCAGGACCCTTTCCAAAGACCACCTTCAAATCCTTGACCATATCATGTACATCAGCACCAGTAGGGTGGCGAGGCTTCGTCCGGTGATCCGCCTCACCTTTGAAATGCTTGCCTTTCTTTCTTACGGGATGCCTGCTCGGAAGAAATCGACGATGTCCCAGGTACACATTCTTCTTGCAATTAGCCAAATATGTACCGTCGGTATCGTCCAAACAGTGTGTGCATGCGTGGTATCCCTTGTTTGTCTGTCCTGAAAGGTTAGTGAGAGCAGGCCAATCATTGATGGTCACGAACAGCAATGCCTTTAGGTCAAATTCTTCCCCCATGTGCTCATACCATGCACGTACACCTGTTCCATTCCACAGTTGTAAGAGTTCTTCAACTAATGGCCTTAGGTACACATCAATGTTGTTGCCGGGTTGCTTAGGGCCTTGGATGAGCACTGGCATCATAATGAACTTCCACTTCATGCACAACCAAGGAGGAAGGTTATACAAACATAGAGTCACAGGCCAGGTGCTATGGTTGTTGCTCTGCTCCCCAAAAGGATTAATGCCATCTGCGCTTAGACCAAACCATACGCTCCTTGCGTCATCTGCAAACTCCTTCCCATACTTTCTTTCGATTTTTCTCCACTGCGACCTGTCAGCGGGTACTCTCAACTTTCCGTCTTTCTTACGGTCTTCTTTGTGCCATCGCATTGCCTTGGCATGCTCTTTGTTTTGGAACAAATGTTTCAACCGTGGTATTATAGGAGCATACCACATCACCTTGGCTGGAATCTTCTTCCTGGGGCGCTCGCCCTCGACATCACCAGGGTCATTGCGGCTGATCTTATAGCGCAATGCACCGCATACCGGGCAAGCGTTCAAATCCTCATACTCACCGCGGTAGAGGATGCAATCATTAGGGCATGCATGTATCTTATGCACCTCTAACCCTAGAGTGCAGACATCCTTCTTTGCTTCGTACATACTCTCGGGAAATTCGTTGTCCTTTGGAAGCATATCCTTTATCATTACAAGCAACTTTCCAAATCCCTTGTCAGATACACCATTCTCTGCCTTCCATTGCAGCAATTCCAGTGTGGTGCCCAGCTTTTTCTTGTCACCTACGCAATTCGGGTACAACAATTTTTTGTGATCCTCTAACATGCGTTGCAACTTCTTCTTCTCCAAATCACTTGCGCAGTTTCTCTTTACATCGGCAATGGCCCGACCTAGATCATCAACGGGCTCATCTGATGCCTCTTCTTCAGCTTCTTCCCGCATTGCCGGCTCAGCTTCTTCCCGCATTACTGGCTCATCTTCTTCCCCCATTGTTGTATCATCGTATTCAGGGAACCCATGGCCAGGATAGCTGTCGTCGTCCTCTTCTTCTTCATTGTCTTCCATCGTAACCCCTCTTTCTCCGTGCTTGGTCCAAACATTATAGTGGGGCACGATACCGGACTTAAACAGGTGGACGTGAATGGTTCTGGACTTAGAGTAATTTAGACCATTCTTACAGACAACACATGGACAAGGCATAAAACCATCAGCCCGCTTGTTTGCCTCAGCCGCAAGCAGAAAAGTTTGCACGCCATTAATGAATTCGGGAGAGCATCGGTCATCGTACATCCATTGTCGGCTCATCTTCAATACACGGCACCAAAAACACCAACTTAATACAAGTTCATACATAAAGTTCATACAACACTTAAATGCAACAAACAAATAATTCTCTAGCTAAAGCATTTAAATGCAACAACAAATGCGATCAAGATCGCAACTAAGGTAACAATTGATCCAACAGCATAATGATACCAAGCCTCACTATCGATGGCATGTTTTCTAATCTTTCTAATCTTCAAGTGCATTTTCTCCATCTTGATCTTGTGATCATCGACGACATCGGCAACATGCAACTCCAATTCCATCTTCTCGTCCTCAATTCTTTTCAATTTTTCTTTCAAGTACTCGTTTTCTCTTTCAACTAAATTTAACCTCTCCTACATATGCAAACTAAGTGTTATTTTGGACCTCAAATTGCATATAAACCAAATACTAGCACATATATTTCCTCCCAAATTACTAAACTCACAAATTAATCACTATATAAAGCATTGCAAGAGCTAATCTAGCAATGAGAGATGAAAGGACAAAGTTGCTAACCTTTGTGATCATTTGAATGGATGGGGGCCTTCAAATCTTGACAAATTTTGGGCAAAATGTGTGATGAGCTCGAGAGGAAGAGGGGAAGAACAGAGAGGAGAGGGGAAAGGAGAAGAATAGAGCGAGCTCGGGTGGACGAAGGGTTTATGTACGACCACCTTTAGCACCGGTTCGTGCCAAGAACCGGTACTAAAGGTGCTGGAGGGGCCCCAGACTGACAACATCCTGCCACCACTCTCATTAGTACCGGTTCGTGGCACGAACCGGTGCTAAAGGTTCGCCACGAACCGGTACTAATGAGAGCAGCCCGGCTAGCCGTTGGAACCGGCACTAATGTACACATTAGTGCCGGCTCAAATTCAAACCGGCACTAATGTGCTTCACGTTTGACCCTTTTTCTACTAGTGAGGATGTGCCTGTTGTGGTTGCAAACGTTACTATTTTAACGGACTTTGTTATTCTTGATATTTCCGAGGACGACAGTATGTCGATTATTCTTGGTAGACCCTTTTTGAATACTGCAGGAGCTGTTATTGATTGCAACAAAGGCAATGTCACTTTTCATGTTGATGGTAATGAGCATACGGTACACTTTCCGAAGAAACAACCTCAAGTTAATAGCATCAATTCTATTGGAAAAATTTCAACTGTCACTGTTGGAGGTTTTGAATTCCCTCTACCTACTGTCAAGAAGAAATATGATATTCTTATTGTTGGGGACATGCATATCTCCATTGAGGTAACCTAGTGTTATTCGAAAATTCTCCGGTTCTATGTTATTCGAAAGAAGTTTGTTAATGAGACTTGATCAACCTTATTGACGGATTCCTTTTGATGAGCATGAGATGGATGAATTTAGAGAACACCATCTTCTGTACCCAACTTTTACTTTCTATTATTTAGATTAAATATAGTAAAAAAGTATTATCTGCTGGTTTTCTGAATTATCCATGCAATAAAAAAATGTCCTGGAAATAATAGTCCTCCAAATGCCCTGAAAATTTAATATGATTTTTCTAGAATATTTTAAGATTTTTGGCACTGAAAATGCATCAGGGGGCTGCACCAGTGGGCCAAAAGGGCGGAGGGCGCGCCCCTGTCCTTGTGGGCCGCACGTGGCCCCCCTCCACTTATTCCAGCACCCATCCTCTCCTTCTTCCTCCAGAAAAAATCATCCACCAGCTCAAACCCGTATTCTAGCTCATCTTGCTGCCATTTCGATCTCCATGCTCAATCCATCATCTGCAAAACTGTTTTGGGGGCAATTATTGCAAGGAGGTTACACCTTAATGCTAAAGATGGAGATTTATTTGGAGGGATATATGCAACTCGTTTAGATAACTATTTAGGTGTACCTATAAGAGGATATGATGTTGAGTTGCCACCTGCTTTTCTAGATTATGAAGCCATGATACGTTATCAGTTTCCCGAAAGGAATGAGCAGCACCTTCAGTACCGACTAATCTTTGACAGATGGTGTGTCGTCCATATTACTCTTCCTGCTCCTACTTTCTTTGACTTTCAGACAAAAGGAAGATATTTTATAACCAGAGAGGAGGTGAACGCATATGAGAGAGAGGCGGAGACCACCCGCCTTCATGAAGAAGCTCACCTAGTGGTAGCGGCTGCGGCACAGTACAACCCCAACTATGATTTCGGATATCATCCAGGCCAGTGGTGGCCATAGACCAACTTAGGCAAAATCCTAAGCTTGGGGGAGTACGTATTTCTCACCGACATTACATTCATATTCACACATTCATTCCAGTTATCGGTGTTCATACTTTTTCATTGTATCATCCATATTAGTTTATTTTTCTCGCTTTTTTCTTATGTGTTTGAAAAATTTAGAAATCCCAAAAATATTTCATGTTTCTTTTACTCTTTTCTTTCTTGCTAGTTTCTTAGTAGTTTGTAGTAGTAAAAGAAAATCCTAAAAGATTTCTCATTCTTCTTTTGTTTGTTGGGAGCTTTCCCGTGTAAATAGTTTTTTTCTCGTTCTTGTTTTGCTCTCCTCGGAGAAACAAAAACTCTAAAAATATTTCAGTTTGTTTCTTCAAAACTCTTTTCTTTTTCTTTGGGGTCGAGAGGAGAAGACCACGATGAAAATGATGAGTGGCTCTCATATTCATTGTTGTTCAACTAACGAAGAGCCCATATTACCTTGTCTTCTCCTTTGAATAAATGTTACAGATTCCAGCTTAGTCCGATGCACGTGCACTATTATTATTATTCACATTGTCTGGTCGTGCAAGTGAAATGCAGTAATGACGATATATGATGAAATGATTGAGATGGAGAAAAGGTGGTATGAACTCGACCTATCTTGTTTTTGTAAATATGATTAGCCTGTCATTCCTAATTCAGCCCATTATGAATGAAACATGTTTGCAATGATAATTAGAGATTATAGTTACTCATGCCATGCTTAATTAGCTAGGAGTTTATAATGGTTTACCTTGCGTTCTAACATGTTTTTAAAATAGTTGTGATGTAGTATGATAGGATGATATCCTCCTTTGAATGATTTAAGTGGCTCGACTTGGCACATGTTCGCACATGTAGTTGTAACAAAATCAACATAGCCTCCACGATATTTATGTTCATGCTAATTTATATCCTACTCATGCTTGCACTCAATGTTGGTTAATCTCAAGCCATGTTTATGACCGTTGTTGCTCCCTAACTGGTCGCTTCCTAGTCTCTTTCTAACCTTCACCTGTACTAAGCGGGAATACTGCTTGTGCATCCACTTCCTTCAACTCAAAGTTGTTCCATATGGGTCCACCATACCTACCTAGCTATATGCGGTATTTACCTACCGTTCCAAGTAAATTTGCATGTGCCAAACTCTAAACCTTCAAATAAAATTTTGTTTTGTATGCCCAAATCGCTTATGTGGCGACTGGGGATTGTCTTTATCTTCCATGCTAGGTGGGTTATTCTCACGATGAGTGGACTCCACTTCTCATTCGCGAGAAAATGTCTGGTAACCGGGATACCCAGTCCCATGATCAAAAGATCAAAAATCAACTCAAAATATAATTAAACAAAGCTCCCCTGAACTGTTGTTGGTTTGGACGGTACCCGTTGTTTCAGATAAGTCGTGGAGTGTGTTTGATGGTGGAGGGGGAGTAAAACTTTACCATTCTGTTTGGGAACCGCCTATAATGTATGTAGCATGGAAGATATTGAGAACTATTGGTCGTAGCGTTGACAAAGAAAGCATATCGCTCAAAATTATATTCATCTCTGGTTTAAAAACTTGAGCTCTGGCACCTCTGCAAATCCCTGCTTCCCTCTGCGAAGGGCCTATCTATTTACTTTTATTGCTAAGTCACCACCCTCTTATAAAAAGCACCAGTTGGAGAGCACCTCTGTCATTTATATGATTTATTATTAATTGATGTTGAGTATGAGTGTGACTAGATTTCTTTAACCATAAATCACAATGTCTAGTCAGTCCTTGATCTTCTTAGGTGCTCTGCATTTACGTTTTGCGGTCTCAGAAAGGGCTAGCGAGATACCACTTTGTCATATTATATCATGATTATTTTGAAAAAGTGTTGTCATCCGAGATTTATTATTATTGCTCGCTGGTTAATTATGCCATTGATATGAGTAAACATGAGACCTAAATGTTCTTGTGAATGTGGTTAGTTCATAACTTTTGCTGAAAACTTGAATGCTGGCTTTAGATATTTAAAACAACCAGATCAAACGGAGTTTGTAAAAGTTTTTCTTTATCACTTTCAGTTTATCAACTGAATTGCTTGAGGACAAGCAATGGGTTAAGCTTGGGGGATTTGATACGTCTCCATCGTATCTACTTTTCCAAACTCTTTCGCCCTTATTTTGGACTCTAATTTGCATGATTTGAATGGAACTAACCTGGACTGACACTGTTTTCAGCAGAATTGCCTTTATGTTATTTTTGTGCAGAAATAAAAATTCTCGGAATGACCTGAAACTTCACGAAGAATATTTTCAGAATATATAAAAAATATTGACGGAAAGAATCACCGGAGGGGGCCCACACCCTGGCCACAAGGGTGGGGGGCGCGCCCCCTACCTTGTGGGGCCCCTGGAGCTCCATTGACCTCTACTCCAACTCTATATAGTCTCTTTCGGGGATAAAAAAAATCAGAGAGAAGATCCCATCGCGTTTTACGATACGGAGCCGCCGCCACATCCTGTTCTTCATCGAGAGACCTGATCTAGAGTCCGTTCGGGGCTCCGGAGAGTGGAGATCATCGCCGTCGTCATCGTCAACCATCCCCCATTACCAATTTCATGATGATCACCGTCGTGCGCGAGTAATTCCATCGTAGGCTTGCTGGACGGTGATGGGTTGGATGAGATTTATCATGTAATCGAGTTAGTTTTGTTAGGGTTTGATCCCTACTATCCACTATGTTCTGAGATTGATGTTGCCATGACTTTGCTATGCTTAATGCTTGTCACTAGGGTCCGAGTGCCATGCTTTCAGATATGAACCTATTATGTTTTCATAAATATATTTGTGTTCTCGATCCTATTTTGCAAGTCAATAGTCACCTACTATGTGTCATGATCCGACAAACTTGGAGTGACAATAATCGGGGCATTTCCCGGTGATGACCATAGTTTGAGGAGTTCACGTATTCACTAAGTGTTAATGCTTTGGTCCGGTACTCTATTAAAATGAGGCCTTAATATCCCTTAGTTTCCATTAGGACCCCGCTGCCACGCGAGGGTAGGACAAATGATGTCATGCAAGTTCTTTTCCATAAGCACATATGACTATATTCAGAATACATGGCTACATTACATTGATGATGAATTGGAGCTAGTTCTGTGTCATCCTAGGTTATAACTGCTACATGATGAATATTATCCGACACCTATCATTGCCAACCCATTGCCTACGAGTTCATTCCATATTGATACTTGCTTTGTTACTTTCGTTACTACTGCTGTCATCATCACTACAAAAACTGTTACTGTAACTTTTGACACTGTTACCGTTACTTACATACTACTTTGCTACAAAATATTTTGCTGCAGATATTAAGTTTTTTAGGTGTGGTTGAATTGACAACTCAGCTGCTAATATTTGAGAATATTCTTTGACTCTTTTTGTGTCGAATCAATAAATTTGGGTTGAACACTCTACCCTCGAAAACTGTTGCCATGCCCGCGGACGACGGGGTGGAAGACGGGTTGATTAGCAAGAGATTTAAAATGATAAGTTTTTTTCTTTTTTGCAAAATCAGAAATGAAGTAAGCCGAGGACATTCTTTTCCGGAGGGAGCAGTATACTATCACTGTATATAGTACGACGAAACCAAAGTCGTTCCGTGCGACAAATTTGATGCGGTGAAAGGGAATCCGATTAAAAGAAAAAAAAACATTTCCCCAGCAAGTCCACGAGACCTCGACCGCCCCGCACGGCACCGCGCACACCGACTCACCGAGTGTGAGCGCCCGCCCGCACCGCACGACGGCAGGAGGCGCGCGCAACAGTCCAACACCACGCTGACCGCACCGCACCACCACCGTGATGGCGCCTCCATCGGGCCGAACCAAAAAGGCGCAGAAAAACGACGGCCGCCCAATTACTCCGCCCTCCCCTCCCCCACCGAGCTAGCGAGCGTCCCCCGGCGCACGCCACCACTCCCACTCTCCCCCCTCCCGTCCCGTTCCCCACCGGGCGGCCTTTTCCCCCAATTCTTTTCCCCTCCCTGCCCTGCCCTTCTCGTACGCGGCCGATTGCGACCCCCGCACCCGCACCCGCACGCGCATCGCATTTCCTGCTCCGCCGCCGCCGTCCGCGCGCATCGGGGGCGCCCCGGTCGGCGATGTGGCGGTGCTATGCTGGGCGGGCTCCTCAGGTTCCTCTCGGCGTGCGGCGGGTCCTGGCAGACCTCGCCCGCGCCGCCCCACGCCGCGCCCCCGGCCTCCTCCGACCCCGCCTCGGACTCCTCCTCCTCCGACCCCGCCTCTGAGGGCCGCGACGGCCTGCTCTGGTGGCGCGACCTCGCGCGCTGCGCCGCGGGGGACGTCTCCGCCGCGCTCGTCCAGGCCAACCAGACCCTCGAGGACCAGTGCCGCCTCCACTCCGCCCCGCCCCTCGGCACCCTCCTCGCCGTCTTCGACGGCCACGCCGGCCACGCCGCCGCCCGCTTCGCCTGCGACCACCTCCTCCCCACCCTCCTAGGTACCCTTCCATCCATCCGCATTCGCTCCCCTCCGTCCTCCCCCTTCTTCTATTATATAACTACTCCGTATATTCTTCCACCCGCACGCCCGCGCGCGCGCACGGATTGGTTTGGGGGGAATGGATGGGACGGATTGCGGCGACGAGAGCTAGCTAGCTAGCTAGGTTTGATCTAATAATCCGTGTGCGTGCAGAGGCCGCGTCCGGCCCGGGGGGCGTCACGGCGGACGCCATCAGGGACGCCTTCGCGGCCACAGAGGCGGCCTTCATCGCGCAGGTCTCCAGCCAGTGGGACACCAACCCGGACCTCGCCACCGTCGGCTCCTGCTGCCTGGTCGGCGTCGTGCACGAGCACACGCTCTTCGTCGCCAACCTGGGGGACTCCCGGGCCGTCCTGGGGAAGAAGGTGGGCCGCTCCGGCCAGATCGTCGCCGAGCAGCTCTCCACCGAGCACAACGCCAATGACGAGGCCGTCCGGCAGGAGCTCATGGCGCAGCACCCCGATGACCCGCAGATCGTCGCGCTTAAGCATGGGGTCTGGAGAGTGAAAGGCATCATACAGGTCGGTTTTTAACTTTAAGGGTTTTGGTTTCGCGTCGCTGTATTCGTAATTCGTTTGCAGCCTATATATATATATGTATGTTTGGTTGGTGCTTACGTAGTGGGTTGGTTATGCAGGTGTCGCGGTCACTCGGTGATGCGTACCTGAAAGACGCAAAGTATAACACGGAACGGATCAAACCCAAGTTCAGAGTCTCTGAACCATTCAGCAGACCTATAATGAGCGCCGAACCAACCATCGTCTCGCGCAGCCTTGAACCAAGTGACTGTTTCGTCATATTTGCCTCAGATGGCTTGTGGGAGCACTTGACTAACCAGGAAGCTGTAGAGATTGTTCACAACAATCAACGCGCTGTAAGACCCCACACAGCATTCGCCTCTTTATATTTCTTTTAGCGTTCTGTTGTTGCCTAAGATGGTCTTAAATCAACCAGCTGTGAAATGCTATGAGTTTACTTTTGCATTATAAGTAGGACTTCAGTTATATTCATGAGACTAAGATGTACTATATCACGGCGTACTGTTTTCTCATACTTCAATTATCTAAGCAAAGGAGAATATATAATCTGAATTTTGTGTACTAGAAATCCAAATGATGCTCTCATGTTTTGTCGACACCAGCATGAATAGTTAAAGTACAGACAGGGTCCTCACTTTGAAACTAATAATTGTTGTTTGCTGGTGATGGTACCGTGCTGCATGTGGAGTATTTTCTGGTGTGCGACTGCGTCAGTGGTTTTGGATTCTCACAATTACAAGCTGGCAAAACTTCCAAGTCACGGGTTTCCCCTTGAATGCTTTGAGTTAGAACCATCCTATTACCATAGGAAGTTTGAGGCATCTCCTATGATGTTTTGCACCCACTTAGATAGATAAAAAAGTTAGCTGTGTCTATGGCTCATTGCCCTTCTGTATTGCTGGCACAATCATTCATGTCATGATAGCTATTGTAATTATGTAAATTCTCTACTGTATTAGTGTAGGTCCACACGGACCATACCAATAATAAAATGTCACTGCCTACATGGAAGCAACAGCAATTTTGTGCTATTCTTCAAGCATTGGGGATTCATAACTTGCTGTAGTACCTTGACTGAGGTCTCTTTAGCCACTTGTTTTCTTGGTTGTATATACTTGTATTTGATACCCTGGATATTGAATGCCCTACAAGCTTGCATTTATTGCTATTTCCAGACATAATGTCGATGCATATGTGTGCCATGGGTGAAGCTACTAAGTAATTTTTGGGGATACTTTGTTGCAAAAAAATAGTAATTGTTGGATACTGTTGACAGTTTGACATGGTAGCTTTACCAAACTAGTCGAAGTTGGCTCACTCAGCATAGCCGCAAGGGTGATTTCAATTTCTCAGCTGTAGGTAAATAGTTAAAACTGCTTGGATTAATTTTCTGTATCATGACTTGCACACTCTCTGTTTGTTCAGGGGAGCGCAAAAAGGCTCATAAAAGCAGCACTCCAAGAAGCAGCGCGGAAACGTGAGATGCGGTACTCAGACCTCATGAGGATCGACAAGAAGGTCCGCCGGCATTTCCACGACGACATCACTGTCATCGTCCTATTCATAAATCACGAGCTGTTAGCCAAAGGAAATGCGCAAGTGCCGCCCCTTTCCATCAGATCTGCCTTAGACCACTGACCATGACGGCTTCTTCGACGACCAGTCTCTGTGAACAGTGCAGAAGGCCCCCGCCTGGAGCAGTTTTTCTTTTCCTTGCCTTACTTTTTCTCTTGGTTTTTGCACATAAAATTTGACTACTTGTTAAGTTGCCAGTTTTCCCCAAAAGCTGTCGGGTCCCCCCCTCGTATCGTATCGATGTCGGATAAATGTGGATAGTCTTCAGGCCTGGAGATTTGCCTAGAGTTTATGGGGAACCTCTTCTTCCTTCCTAGAAAGATTTTCGTGAGGGAGCCTTGTTAAGGATATGTTGTAACCGTAAATTGATTCATTCTCGCAGCTTAAAATAATCTGTTATCAGTGTTCACTGTCCCAAGATGACATTTTAGTACACTTCACAATCTTGTTATCTCATCTGTCTGTTCAAGTTAACTGGAGATTCGGGAGCAATGCAAATAAATAAATAAATGATGTGCCCTTAATTATGTCTGTCACTGATACGTTCATCCTTTGGGCGTCAGGTAACGCCACCAGTCGCTTGAAAGAGGGGAACATGATCAACTGATCCTGTTTCTGAACCAGTTAATTTGAATTTCTGAACTACTAGGAGAGAAAAATTTCCGGCAGAACCCAAAGCTAGGGTGAAAACTGGAGTATACTATGCAAGCTTTTTTTAAAAATATATGAAAAAAAACGGAGTATGTCGGGTCGGTGTTGTCCTAGCAATGTGCAAATTTTCTAATTCAAAATCAAATTCATTTAGGAGAAGCTCTTAACAATTTATCACGTCATTTTATTGCTGAAAAAGCTGCGGAAATTGCCACCGATAGCCCAAAATGGTGCTGGGCTGCGACCCGGCCCCACCCGTCACGGACACAGGCGGAAAACCCCGCGCTCGTCTTCATTCTCCGGAGTCTTCCCGCCCACCTGCCGTCTCCCCTCCCCTCCCCTCCCCTCCCCTCCCCTCTCCCCTGCCTAGGGTTCCATGGAGCCAGCCGCCGTCACCGTCACCGCCTCCGCCTCCGCGGACGGGGGCGCCTTCCTCGAGTTCGTCGACTACGCCGTATCCGTCCTCACCTCCTCCGGGGGCGACGGCGACGAGTCCCCGGGCGCGGGGCCGGCGCCGGCGCGGCCGCCGTGGGGGTGGACGGTGGCGCAGGTGCTCAAGTCCTGCCGCGCCTACTCCAGCGGCGTCACCGCCGCCATCCTCCTCTCCGACGTCTTCCAGGTCTGCCAGATTCGCCTCCTCCAGCTGATTCCCCATTTCTGTATCTTACTCGCTCTACCGGTTAGGTGTCTCCGTTGAGTTGCTCTAGTTCAGTTCACCACACATGTACCCAGCCTTCAGTAATCAGCACTAGCGCATGGCTCTTTCTCGAATATGATCGGTATTTTGTGCACTCTGTTTCCTAGGATTTTGTTGTTCAGTTAGCTCGAATTTGAAAGCAAGCGCACCAGTTCATATAAGGATTTGAACAATGTGTTGGTAATTAACACTCAACTACGCAGCACATACACGAATTAAAAAAATTATGTGTACTAAAAGTGCATCTAGTGGTGGTATGCTCATCCGTATGCTAGGAACGGTGCCCTATCCACCTTATAGTTACCAGTTAGGATGTACTGCATAATAGTTACTTGGTGCTGATGTGGTGGCCGGTTGAGTACCGCTACTGTTTTATGGTACCTTGAGTTGCTCACTTCTGTAGCTTCACCGCTCTGGTTTAGAAGGGTCTGGTATTGGCAATCGACGAGTCCTGCTTGTTGGCTGTTCCGCATCTATGAACATGTCGCAGATCTATGTGCTTACATCGTATTTACTATTTTATCATCATTTCTTCTACCAATTGGATTGGAGGTTTCTTTTGTGTTTTCATGAAATATACGGATGCCTTATATTGCTAAACGTTTGCTGCTTTTGATAGTCCTGGACAGAGCAGCGTAAATCTCTTACCGCGAAGAGGAAGGTTGAAGTGACTAGCCTTCTAAACCCGAGGAGTAAGAGAAGGAGGCTTCCCAGGACCGTCACAATCGATTCTATCCATGAGAAGAACTTCCTTTCTCCCAAGAGTGTCCTTGAGGCAGTCGTCATCGATGTTTTCGTTCTTCCTGGTATGCTTAAGCACCCTGTAATCTCCTTCATCCAATGAACAAAATATGCATGTTAGGAATTCCTTGAGGCCTCAT
>LR738715.1:41576976-41597148 GCA_902687465.1 Secale cereale
GGGGGGTTTGCAGCCCCGGAGTGGATGAGGATCTGAGGGGATTTGGTTAATCCCTCTCTTCCACCCAATCCTCTCAATTCCCCACTAATCCCTCCCCCCTCATAAATCCCTCTATTTGGTTAAACCTCCTACAACAGCAGCAGCATAGTAAGCGTCCAGTTCCATGGGTGGCTTGGGGGGTTTTCTGTACCACATGGATTGGGAGGGATTCATGGGGATTGGCCTGCTCAATCCCTGCATGTCAAATGGGCTGACAAGGATTTCTGGGGATTTTGAACCCTGCGGGGATATTCCCCTCCAAACCTCCTCCACCAAACAAGGCCTGATTGGTTTTAGAACATCTAAGCTTTGAAGAGATCTTTGCTAAAGAGGACGGCAGGCTAGTAGTCTAGTAATTCTCTAGAAATGTCTCAGTAAGTGAACATAAGCCCAATATGAGAGCAGAACCCCCTTCAGGCTGCTGGCAGTTCTGGAAGCACATGAAATGAGTTGGTGTTCTTGGCCTTGTCCCCATCAATGGCACTCGTAAGGGTGATCTGCAGAAACAACGCAATCCTCTCGAGAGCCCACATCCCTCCTGGCCTTTGGCACTACGCCGATGCTTGGCAGGTCTGCCCTGCCGCCGGTGCTTTGGCACTACGCCGATGCTTTGGCTCCATTACCTTTATTTCTTCTTTCTATTACCCATGGTATATAAGCTGTAAACTCTGGTTCTTAGGCCTGTCTCAATCTTCCATGATTCATTGGTGATATCCATTCATTCAACATTATCTGTGATTTAACACCTTATTTAATTTAAAGCATTTGCCATTTGAAAAGCCATTTTGGTACATGAATTCTTATCTGCATTTTCCATGGTGCCTCCTCAATTTTGTGTCTTTCTTGTAGGTACAAATATATACATGCTTACCTTGGGAGATATGTGGAGTACATCCACTATTGATCTGTATCTACACCGAAGGTAGGTCTGACTAATTGCTTAGCTGATCCATTTTGTCAGACTGATATCATGGTAAAAGTCAGTAACAAATGCATAAAGGAAATGTAGAATGGACGAGGATCTATTTGCCATTGGCTTGACTTTCATTTATATGCTGGTTCTCAATCTTCCATGCTAGGTACTACAACTATATAGGACAACATTGTATCTTGAAGAAGGGTCGAGAAGTTGTGCTCACAGGATGTTGTCTTCGTACAGCTGTAGAGGGATCTGGCCATGCTCGTATTTTGCCAACAGAATACATGGTGATATTACTTGATGAGGTGACCATCCAAAGCTTTTAGGTGTATTATAAGGAAGTGCTGTTCAGAATATACAGTTTTATGCAACTTGTCAGATTATATGATGCTGTTTAATTGCATTTTGATCCCTTAATGACTCTTTGTACCTTGATAGTTGACTAGAAATTAGAAAAAGTTTATTATAATGTGAAGCCATGTCATCTCCATTTATGAGATGAACTGCGATATTTCATTTCTGTATAAAAAATAGTTAATCTTAAGCTGTCATAATGTGAACCCATGTCATCTCCACTTATGAGATCAACTTTCATGCACATTCTTCACTAGGAGCTCACCTTTGCTTTATATAGGAACAAGATGAAGATGCCATGCTACTTGCTGCACAGTTTTGCACATATTCTTTCTCCTCTATGAAGGAAGAGAAAAGTAGAAATGATGTTGTATACTCATTTTATGCCAGGTAAAAAAATATCTGTTACTCCTCATTAGCGATCTCCGTAGATATAGTGCTTGCTTGTATAGTTCTTGTAGACTTGATCAAGTTTGATTGAATCTTTTGCAAATGTTTGTAATTATTTTCCTATTTACTACCCTACTGGACATTTAAGATTCTAGCAGAAACAAGCTTTTTAGCATTCGGCTGTCGTAAAATATGATCTCCTTTTACTCAAAGGTGTTTGAGGGTAAAAGATAGCACTGTGTATAGGAGGATTCGTGGTTTAGCAGTATTAGAACCCTGTAAATACATGTTTGCTCTGTGGTATAAAAAAAGACTCTCCTTTGGTGGTGAGAATAAAAAGGAACAAATTCATTACTCGCAATAAAATTGAATTGGATGAACTGTAAAAGGTGACTTTGTTAGTGAAAGGTTCAGAACCCACCCTTTCTTTCTTGCAGGATTGAGAAGATTGAGACCTTGGAACCTTTTGGATGTACAGAAAGAAAGCAGATTGTGCTAGTAGATAATGAGGATGAGAAGATCAAATTTATTTTATGGGGAGAGCAGGTTTCACTTGCAAATCTTTTCAGGTTCATTTCACTTGATACAAGTTCCAGCTGTTTCAGCTAAGTTATAGCAAGCTAAACATTCTCTTTCAGTGTAGGGAGCATGCTTGCACTGGACAGTCCTTATATTTCCAGTTTTGCGCACAATAATCACGAGGAGCCTCAGGAATTGTGCCTTGAGTATGGTAGTGCAACACAGGTTTACTTGGTGCCAATTGCTCAACACGAGGAACAGGTTGGTTGGAATATCTTGGTGCTACTTTTTTCTGCAGTACTGTTGACCAAGACATAGAGACTATGTGATAGGTATTCCTCACACCTACTCAAGTAAGGAGCCAAGGACCTCGTCTGTCATGTGTTCCAGTCGAAAATATGGCTTCGCAAGTAACATTACCACGTGACTTGCATGGTGCAGTTGACTTCAGCAAATATCCTTTTCGAGTATGTAACCTACTTCATTCGTTTCTGTTTCTTATCAGAAGATAACTTTTGCCAGCCAGGCAGCCATTGTGTTGCTTGCAACCTGATTACTTATTGATTTAGTTCTCTCACCACTGATTCTGCTGAAGCTTTAATTTGTATTTTGTTATAGTGTGAATCCTAATATTACTATGGATTCTAAAAGAAAACTATGTAACCTAATATGTTGAGTCTACCGTAATGATTTTTTTTTAAAATATTGTATAAGGTGTTACATGTCATAATATGTTTAGTTCCTGTGAGTTCTGTTTACTTGCATCTTCTGCTTTCAATCCATGGACACATGCAACATTATGTAGAACCACAAACTAGGTGTAATCTGATGTTCCCTTGGTAGAACCTGCTTTGAGAAAATAATACTCAATGTTTCACGCTTTCCACTATATTTTTGGTGATAATTTTTGTGATTCTGTAAATAAAGGGAAACTGTTAAGAACACTTCGGATCCCCCATCCCTCACCACACTCCTACATCATACAGTTCAATACAACTTGTGATATATCTTGTACCTTTGCATGTGGTGTAAGTTCCTGCAATGTATTTTTTTTCTGGTAGTTGTATGACATGCCTCATTTTTAGGCGTATGTAAGTGATCTTCATGGTAAAATGGTGGGGGTTAGTCTGTTTGGCACTGTAACAAGTGTTTGCAAAGTAAGCACATCTGGCACCACATTCTATGTGGAGATAGAAGATGCAACAGGAGTTGTTCTGACGAAGCTTATCTTTACTGGACACTGGTATCACTATCTGTCATTGTTCTTATCTATTATTGTTTCCAACGTCGATTCCATTGGTTCTGCCATGCATTTGAAACCATTATATTGTATGAATACCTATGCAGGTCATTAGGTAGAGTTGGAGTTGGCCATATGGTGTACATCTCTGGTCTGACTTGTAGTTTGAATAAAATAAATATGTAAGCGTCATGCTCTTTTATACCACATCTATATGCATCTCTATGTCCTATTTATTGCCACCCTTGTGCAAAGTTCTTGCTGATGGGTTATTTTTTTATCAACAGCCTTGAAGTCTCATGGAGTGAAATGGAGCCAGGATCTCTGTTTGTTAACTTGAGCTTGCTGCCAGCGTTGTTGAATTCAACATGCCTGCATAATATATCACTCTTGTCAGATCTGCCCCATTCAGCAAACAGAACACACGTAACTCTTTTCCATTGGACCATTACTGCTATGAGATCTCTTTTAATGCATTTCAAGTTTGGATACTGACATACTTTAGGAAACAACCATTGATCACTGGGTTGAAATCTATAAAGATCAAATAAAACCAGTTTTGGGCACCCTTCCTTTCAAGGAATCACATACCGTAGTATTTATTGATGTTTCTGAGAACTTAATGTGGTTCGTTCTTGTACAGATATGCCGTGTTCGACTTGATCACATCGACTGCGACAGTTTAAAGTTGTCGTTATTCCACAATCTCTGTGGCTATGTTGTGGATGAACAGCCAGATGGTCTTCAGTGCTCCTTCTGTAAAGTGGCCTGCCAGAATGGATGCACGCCTGGCTTTCAGTTGCACTTGACCATCGCAGACGACAGCGAGAAGGTCTTCGCATGGTGTGTTGGTCAAACGGCTGTAGAGTTCCTTCAGATATCTCCTGATGAATACATGGAACTCCCTGAGGTATTAACTGATGAACTTACCCTACCGCTCATATAATATATACCTAAATTTTTGAGTGCCTGATGAATACATGTTGTTAATCACGTTTCAACATGAAATCATGTGCATACACCATCATTCCTGTAATTGGAACATTGCCTTTGGTGGCCTCATTTGCCATCGTGTCTGCCTGTTAGGTTGCTGCTGCCACTAGCTACTACTACTAACTACGTAGCAGAGATGCATGATGCAAATATTCAGTAGTGTTCTTACTGAAGTTTTTTTCTGTCTGATGATAAACCACCAGGATGAGCAGGCGATGTATCTCTTCACCCTCCAGAACGAGAGCTTCACGGTCGCCATCGCCAACACCAGCAAGCGGGTCGTCGATGGGTACGCGGAGAACGCCGAGGCCCTCCCGGTGTGGGAGATCACGAGAGCCCAGAGATGCGAATGAGCCCGGAAGACGAAATATGTGTGTTGCAAAGTTAGCCATAGAACCTGTTTGGCCTTGCCCGTTCAGGTCATCCGTCGAGCATGTTATGTAAGCAGAGTGTTGGCGCACCTGCCGCTGGGAGCCATGTGTTTTACTACATCCTTGGCGAACATTGTTTACTGAAGGTTCTCTGATCGGGTAGCGCGTGGTTCCTTTCTTGTTTACTGAAGGTTCCTTTCTTGGTTACTTGAGCGGTTGAGCCACCCACTCGTGTGGTCGAGTGGCCAGAGCACCCATATGGTAGCTACCTAGCGTTGAACATTTTCCATGGGCCCAAGTCGATCTTCTTTCTTTTCCTCCACGTACGCAGCGTCACTTCATCTCAGCTCAAGTTTCTCCGGCAACAGACTTGTTAATGGGAGTTCCTAATTGGAGCTCAGAGATTACAGTTACATATAGCCGGCCTCCCCATCTCTCCCGCAGCAGGCCTCGAGCTAGGAGTGGAGGTTGAGACCCATCATATATTCTAGGAATCAGGTCAATGGATACAAGTGATACAAATGCAATGTTGTCACGTGAACATTTTTTTTTATAAACACCTACTCCCTTGGTTCTCAAATATTTGTCTTTCTAAAGATTTCAAGAAGTGATTACATACGAAGCAAAATGTGTGAATCTGCACTCTAAAATATGTCTACATATATTTGTATGTTGTATTCCATTTAAAATGCCTAGTATAAATATTTAGGAACGGAGAGAGTATAATTTTATTCATACTCATAACAATTACAGATACATTGATTTGAATCTAAGATCCAAAAAAAAATACATTAATGACATATGGAGAAGTATGCGGAAGCATATTTACCGGTCAGCGTTGAAGATGCCCTAAATCCATAATGACATATGGAGAAGTATGCGGAAGTTTCAGTGGCATTTTCCGAATACACGAGACTTACGGTGGCGTCTATCCAATTAGCCTTTTATATTGGTCCTTGTGGCAGAGATAGAAGAATGTGTGCTTGTAATTATCCACTTTCGAGGGTTCTCTTGGGAAATTCTTTGGTTTACTCCAAACCAGAAAAGGTTCGTGGGCATTCGGAATGAACCGGCTGTAATCTAAAAAGAAAATATAGCCGGCCGCCGGCCGCCTCCCCGGAGAAGCCTCCGCGGCTAGGGTTTACCGTCCCGCGCCTTCTCCCTCTTCCAAAGCCGCCGGAGCCCATGGCCGGCGTCGAAGGGTCGACGACGGAGGGGGCGGAGCAGGACCTGGAGTTCTCGCGCGGCGGCGAGGGGCCCAGCTTCGAGTTCGCGTTCAACTCGCAGAACTTCTCCGACAGGTTGCTGCGGATAGAGGTCGTCTCCGGCGAAGTCTTCGCCGGAAGATCCCTCCCTGACTCGGCGCGCCACTGCAAGGAGAAAGGTGCCTACAGTAAGCCCCCCCTCTCCCCCGCGGTCGGCACTTTGTACAAAACCAGCGTCAATTAATATGGATCGGAGAGAGTACATGATGTTTGGCGCAATTCGGATGCTACATTATGGGGGAATTTGCGTCTGGTGTAGTAATGGTTGGGCTAATTTTGTTTCAACAGGGGATTCATAAGTTTTGAGCCTGAGAGATATGGTGCAAAGCTTTATTCACAATCGAAGTAGTTGACATTTTTTTCCATATGAAGTTGAGTAGCAAATATGACGGGAGGTGCTCCTTACAACTCTAGAACTCCGCTGTCTGAATAACCATGATACATGTCTCATGTTCAAAGCACTAATCTGCCATTTTCTTTCTTAGTTCACCTCTTTTTGTGTGTGTGTGTGTGTGTGTGTGTGTGTGTGTGTGTGTGTGTGTGTGTGTTGAAACATTAAGGTTATTGTAAGTATGCTTAATAACCATCATTTGTGGGGGAGGTTGACGCGGGATAGACGGCAGTCAGGTTGGCCCGGGATCGCCGGGGGTCATCACCGGCGAGAAAGTTATTTGGGAGCCACAAGGAAAGAGACACGCGAGGTGATAAGGAAAGAGTAGCGGTGGAAGTGGAATGAAATGCCAGGGGCGCTTCGTGTGACAGGGTAAAGGAGAGTTAAGCGGTGGTGCGTGGGGCCCATCGCCAGCATGGACGTGACCTGCGGAGTTTCAGCCGGTCGACCGGTTCTAAATGTTTACCTTTAATATGTTGCCATGTTGCTGAAGACTAATTAAATGAATCTGCACCATGATAGATAGAACAGAGTGCTCCAAGTGTTCTTAACAGCAGAGGACTTGTCTAGTTGTTCTACTCCGTACCTCCTACTTCCTTCTCATGTTTCTCCTTTATTTCTCTGATCCTAGTATTTTCGACCAGTTTTACGAGTAAAGACGGTTCATATCAACTCAGCGATTCTTGCTGTGAGAAGTCCTTTCTTTCTCAAGGTAATTCTTATAGCCTTGTTCAATACATTTTTTTTATAGTCAGTTAATGCTTTCTAATGAGCTCCGTGCTTCTTAGCTTTTCTCGAATGGCATGAAAGAATCTGATCAGACACATCCAACACTTAGGATTGCTGATTCAGGTAATGTGACGACTCAAATGTAAAAAAAAATCCTCTTATAATGGATTCTAGTTTGCTATTGTGGCCGTGTTACCATTTCTATATTTCTTAAACAAGAACATGATTAAATACATAATAACAAAGAAGGGATTTATATTTCCGAGTTACTCCCTTCAATGATGAAATAGCCAGTCTATTTTCCCTCTTTGATTTTACCTACCAAGTGGATATCTTGTCTTAAGTCTTATGTACGGACAGCTCTTCTCAATGCCATCAGTCAATAGTCACACATAAATAACCATTTACACGTGAAAACACATTCATTTTGGTGTTGTTTAGTTCTTTGTTAAAGTGTTTTTCCTTAATCCTTGTGTCTTTTTGTTTCCATTCTACTTGGAACAGATGAAAATGCCCTTATGGAGCTTTTAAACTTTATATACAGTGGAAAACTCACCACAACTGAGCCCTCTCTTCTGCTTGACATCTTGATGGCTGCGGACAAATTTGAAGTCGTTTCTTGCATGAGGCATTGCTGTCAGTTGCTCACAAGTTTGCCTTGGACCGCAGAATCTGCACTGCTGTGCCTAGATCACCCATGCGCCATGTCAATGGCAGCTGAAGTTCAACTTTTGATAAGTGCAGCCAAGGATTTCCTTGTCAATAAATACAAGGATTACGATAAGTGAGTGATCCCCATTGGATGGAACCACCTTTTATTTCCTACTTAGGATAACTGTATATGTTATCATCAGAGATCATGTGATGAAATTCACCCAAGGCTTGGTTTCTCTTATCCGGAAGGAAGTGATGAACATTTCTCTTGCTGGGATCAAAGCCATACTTTCAAGTACCGACATACATGTGGCATGTGAAGATTACTTATTCGTGCTCATGCTCAAGTGGGCCCGTGTTCAATACCCTGATTTGGAGGAAAGGCGTGAGATCTTGAATTCTCATTTACTTCCACTCGTGCGCTTCAGCCATATGACCTATAAGACACTTCAGGAGATCTTAGCATGCACTCAGAACGCCATAGACCATGAGCAAGTAACTAAATGCATCAATGGGGCACTTCTGTGCAAAGCTTATCCAGCACACAAACCAGGTGCTCTTGCAGCATGTGCACCCTCCTGTCAGCAGTCTGCAGAGCGAGATTACAGGTACAGACATCTGAAAGTGGTTTTGTTTGACCAACCCTGCCCACAGGTTATAGCTTACATGGATTTGAAGCATGAGGAATGCTCCCAACTCTCCCCCACAAAACCGATGTTCTCGCACGCATTCCATGTTGCGGGTCAGGGCTTCATTCTTGGGGCAAGATGTTGCAATGCTGGTCAGGGCGAGTCTTACAGTTTCGGTCTCTTGCTATACATCGATTTGGTGCTGAAGGGCTCAATGTGTGTGACGGTAGATTATGAGTTTGCCGCAAGGACAAGGCCATCACGACAGTTTGTGAGCAAGTTAAATGGTAGACACACATTCACCGATGGGTTTCCAGTTGGATCGCTGGACCTCTTTTCGGTTCCATGGCAGACCTTCATGGCTGATGATAGCATCTTCATCGACGGTGTGCTGCACCTGAGAGTTGATCTGACGGTGGTGGAGCAGACGGAACTGCAAACGTGATATCGTCTTACTCATCAAAGTTAGGTGTTATGGCTTGCTTGTGATCCTCGCCTGACCCCGCAGGCCGGGATGATTTGGGAGATCCCCCCCGAGAAGAGGAAGAGGAGATCATGGTTCGCAAGGAGATGGCTTATACATTAGCCACTGCCAACCAGATGTGTTGCTTGTCATACCCAAGATATTGCTTGTTGGTACCTTCCGTTCTCTGGTGCGTTTTGCTCCTCTGTCCCGGACACCGAGAGTTGTAGTGTAGCAGTAGCTGGGAGCGTTCTTGTAGTCTGTTTCCTGTTTCTGTTGGTTTTGAAGGGTGATGTTTAAATACCTAGCGCTTCCTGTCAATAGAAATCTGTATATATGCGCTCTAATTTTGGTTCTTTGCTTAGAGGTACTCTGTCCTTGTCTGTATTAACATGGAAATAAAGCTTCTCCGTTGAGAAGAAATTCTGGCAATTCTTCTTTTCCTCTATCAGCACGGAGATACGTACTTGATTTGTCGGTGTTTTTCCCAACAACTGAAGAGAGTCGGATGTGAATATGCATGGGCTGGTGTCCAACATCCCATAAAACCTTGCTAATATGCAAGCGACGAATGAAGAAAAACGTTATTACCAGCACATTTTGACTACTTTCAGAACAACATTGCATTCTCCAAAAGAAAAACATATAAAAATTAGTACAACTCTGCACTGTCAAAATTCAGAGACTGGCTCCTCGCTCCTCCCCCGCTCATAACCCTCGTCGTTGCCACCACCTCCCCTGCCCGATCCCGGCCGGATCCGGCGAGCCCCGCCGACGCGCAAGCCAGATCCGGGCACCCCTCCCCCCGCTCCTCCCTTCCCTCTCATTTTCCGCCCTCATGCCGCCTCCCCGGGGGGCGGCCAGCGCGCCTGCTCCCTCGTCCTCCCCACGCCTCGTCCCTCCCCGCCGCCGTCGGCGGGCGCCCCGGGCTCTGGCCCGGGTGGTGTCGGCGGCGGCGGGATCTTCCCTCCCCGCGCGTGCGTCCTTCCTGCCCGGGGCGGGGAGCGGCGGCGGTGTTCCTCGGCTTGGCGGCGGTCCGGTGACCCGGCGGCGGTGGCCGGTGGCAGACGTGGTGGAGGTGCTGCTCCTTGGCGGCGGGGCAGCTTGGTTGCACGGGGTGGTCGACGGTGCGCCCCCGGCCCAGATCTGCCCCCCCGGGCCCCATCTGGGTCCTAGCGGGCCGCCCCCTGGCGTGGCCTCATTGTCTGCGATGCGGCGAGCAGGATGAGCAGCTCGGATATGGGGCGGCGGCGCCGTCGGCGTGCCGGCAGCAGTGCGAAGGCGGGAGCTTTACGGGCCCACGAGGGATCGGCCGGGCCTATGGGCCCACGGGCCTGGTGTGCTCCTGCTATTGCTTTCGGATGGCTACCGTCGCTGACGGTGGAGGAGGGGCCCTCTCGCGTGCCGATGGTGTTGATGCCCTAGTTCCGGCTCTGATTCGTCGACGTGTTGTCCTCACTTCGCGGTGCCGTGGTGACACGGTGTGGGGGCCTCACGACCGCGTTGGCGCATGGGTGATTGGTTTGGTGGCAGGCTCCGGAGCGCCCGAGGTGCGGGATGGGATCGGGGGAAACCCTTGTCGGCTTGGCCGACACCGGCGCGGTGGCGCCTGAGGGTGCCACCTGACCTTCCGGGAGGGCGTCGGGCCTCGTCGTGTATCGGGGGAAACCCTTGGCAGCAGCGTCGCGTTCCTTCTTGGAGGTGTTGATAGGTGCCGGCGCTTTAGAGTCTTGGAGCCTAGTGGAAGATCCCGGTGGGCGCAGCGATCGCGAGGCTTTGTCGTTTTTGTTGATCCGCTGTTGTCGGCATTTGTTTCTTTTGCTCTTTCTTTGTCGTTTCTTTTGGGCGTGACTGTGCTGCTTCCGCCCCAGCACCTATCTCTGTATGGTTCGGTTGGTTGCTTTGTATACAAAGCGGCGGGAAACCCTTTTTCGGCAAATTCAGAGACTAATACTATTTGTTTGAAGGGTAATTCAGAAAGCGATTAGCTACATTGGTGCATTACCTATGGTAAAACAACAAACACCTTCTTTCCGACCAGCAACCAGCAGCATAGTACTTCAATTCACTCACTGGATCTCACCAAAATTTTGTGGAGAAGAGACGTCCCCTGGCAGGGCAGGGCAGCCCGGCGACGCGCCGCCGCCACCGGAAGCGGAGCGTCCGAGAAACAACGGCCATTCGAGATTAGAGATTCGCTGGAGGAAACGGGAGGTGGGATTTCCTAAGTTGAGAAGAGTGCAAAGCAAATCTGAGCCGTTTGATTGGAATTTATTTGTTCTATCTCATCAATCAATTAGCTAAAGTACAAAGCAAGTCTCAGCTGTCTGATCCAAAATAAAAATAAGCTACCGAATGAAAAAACAGATTCAGCCATTTGTTTATTTTGGAACTCGGTTGGGCTCCACCAGAAACAGGGAATACGATACGGTCTAGTGGGTGAACACTAGGATCAAGAGGTTCGTTGTTGCTATGTATCACCAAAGACGAACTGGAAGGATTGTGCTGTGGTCGGCAGTCAATTGAGAAATTGCTCTTCTTGTTTTCCTCGTATTGTAAACGGACAGTTCTGTAAAATGAAGCACGGTGAAGTTGAATTCAGTTTCCTCCAAAATCTCAGGTCCGATAGCTAAACTGGTGAAGGTAATCAATACCATGAAACCGATGGACTAGTGAAGGTGCTATCTTGGAGGAAGAGATATATATATAGAGAGAGTTACACATCATATTATAGAGTTTTTTTTTTTTTTACCTTTCATGCAACTAGTTCTCCTCAAATCAAATCTCACTCTGTATGTGTGAGCCAATAAAAATCTTGTGATGCCGGTGAGTTTGCCTCGTGGATTCACCATTTTCACGTGACGAGTTCTGATGGTTAGACAATGTAGTCTTGCACTCATCGTCAACATGGTCACCCCCTCAAAGCGGGTCAATAGCTCCTGTGCGACGTTTTTCGTGGGAATTGGCCGCAGTGCGACGTAGTTGGTTCAAATTGCTCTCATGCGACATGTTTATTGGAAAAAATAGCTCCCGTGCGACGCCCCGTTTATGCGGCTAGTTGGCTGTTAGTTGGGCTGGGGTTTGGTTGGGACAATGGGGATTATGTGCTCTGACTGGTGGGGTCCACCTATGGCCACGTAGTCAAGAGTCAACCGTCCACGACTCGACCGGTGACTGTGTGACCGTGCTCGACTCGACCTTGCTGGACTGGGCGTGCGGCGCCGCCGTAAGCATCTTCTCCGGCAGAGACAGCTTTTTCTTCTCCGCGGTGGTGGAGCGCATTTCTCGGCAGCAGCAGAGCTATTGCGAGTGAGTACTTTCGAAACCCTAATCCTACTCCCCAGAATTTTGGGGGATCTGTGGCCTCATGCTGCCCCTCTGTTTCTGGCGATTTAGAATCTCGATTGGATCCGGGGGCTGTTTCTTCTCCGCGGCCCGATGGTGGAGCGCCTTTCTCGGCAGCGGCTATTGCGAGTGAGTATTTTCCAAACTCTAGTATCATTCCCCAGAATTTTGGATAAATATGTGGCCTCATGCTGCCCCTATTTCTTGGCGTTTTAGAATCTCGATTGGATAGGAGCGCGGGGGCTGAATGAGATGGAGCGAGGAGACAATGCTTCAAATCTGTAATGCTGCCCTCTTTTCCCTTTTAGCTGTTATCGAACTCGATTTGGTAGTTATAGTGGAATTTAATAATGCCGTTGCCTGCCATTGACAAAACAAGGGAGGTTCAGGTTCTGCCACCACATTCGCAATTATAGTGAAATTTTTTCCCTGTAAAGCCAAGCTCAGTGATGGCAGTGTCCAAGACATTGATAGAGATACCACCGTGAGGTTGGATGTCGAACTTGCAGATGTTGATCCCCAGGAATTGGAGAGCATGAAGGAGAAGGCCGTGGGCAATTTGGTGGAGAGAATAGGGGAGAGTATTGTTTGGGGTCCAGAACAAGAGGTATCTCTGCAACGTTTCGATAACTATAATGGTGAGTATGTGAGAATTGAAGATGGAGAATCCATGGTTGCTGAAATTGATCAGCAAGAAGGGTGGCCAAGCAAACAAGTAACATTTTATGCAGAGCTAATTGATCTGCAAACTCATTCCAGAGTTGGTTATGTGCCATCAAAGATGGCTGCACAGGTGGAAGATGATGAGTGGGTTTCACAAAAAAAGATGTTGCCATTGTTGACTGAACCGACTGTAGTAGCTGAAGATACAGGGATTGATGCATATGGAGAGGAGGGAACCCATGGTGCTAGGAAGATTGTTGTTGACTGGAATGTAGTAGAGTTGAATGAAAAAATAGATTTGGTCATCACACCAATATCTGACATTGATATGGCCGAAATGTTTGGCATTCAAGTTGATGACAAAGATAAGGAGAAGGATGACAGTTCTTTGCCTGCTGGTGGTAACACAGGCCCTAGAAATGCAAATGAGGATGAAGAAGAGCTGATGAGAGAGGCTGCAGATGATGTGGATGATGCAGATGATAATGAGCTGGTTTGTTTGTATGACAAAGAGAACCCAGTTATTGAGGTGGGAAAGTTGTGGCCAAGCATGAAGGAGTTTAGGATGTCTTTCAGGACCTATGCAGTGAAAAAAGAGTTTGATGCCAAGACTATGTGGACTGATCGAAAGAAATTTTATGCTCGGTGCAAAGGTTATGATGGTGGTGGAAATCCTTGCAAATGGTACTTGTCTGCCAGACTACAATCTGATGGAAGTACAGTAAGGGTAAATCAAATACCACACCAGCATACATGTATGACCACTTCACAGAGAGTTTCAAAGATGACATCACAGCTTTGGGTTACAGAGAAGATTACTCCTATTTTAGCCAAGACACCAAACACTACTGCAAAGAAGCTTAAAGTTGACTTGGAGAAGCTGTACCCCATCCAGCTGCAATATACCACAGTGTGGAAAGCAAAACAAAGGGCCATGAAATCATTGTATGGTGACTGGGCAAATACATTTAGGATGTTGTATAGTTTTAAAGCAGAGGTGGAGAAGAGGTCACCTGGAAGTGTGGTGGAGATAGATACAGAGGTAACAGAGGAGGGCCAGGTTTTATTCAGCAAGTTTTTTATGTGTTTGAAGCCTTGCATAGATGGATTCAAAGCAGGTTGTCGTCCATATTTGAGCATAGACTCATCTTTTTTGACTGGAAAGTGGAATGGTCAGTTGGCTGCATGCAATGCTCTAGATGGACACAACTGGATGTTCCCAATTGCAATAGGAATGTTTCAATCAGAGACAGAGGCATCATGGATATGGTTCATGATGCAACTAAAAAGATGCATAGGGCCAGTTTCTCCTTTGGCCATCCACACAGATGCATGTAAAGGGTTGGAAAATGCAGTAAAAAATGTTTTCCCCCATGCTGAGCAGAGGGAGTGCTTTGGACATATGTGGATGAATCTGATAATTTTTTTTAGAGGAGATGAATTTATGTGGCCAGCAGCAAGATCCTACACCAGACAGACACATTCCTATCACCTTGGTAAGATATTGGCATCATGTAGTGATAATGAATTTGCTTCATGGTTGAACACCCACCATTCTCTGTTGTGGTACATATCAGGTTTTAATACTGCCATAAAATGTGATCATATCAATAACAACTTGGCAGAAAGTTTTAACAACAAAGTGAAGGATTTGAAAGACTTGCCCGTGCATGACATGGTGGACCAAATAAGGATCATGATCATGCGTTTGTGGGAGTTGAGAGGAAAAATTGCTAATATTTTGGAAGGGGACAAGCTTCCAGCAGTGGTACAACAGGTGGTCAACAGGAGTAGAAATCTTTCACATCTATCTGTTGAGAAATCTTCCTTGTGGGGTGCTGAAGTTAGAGATACAAAGAGTGGCAAGAGGCATGTGGTAAATACTGAGTTGCATGAGTGCACTTGCCAAGAGTGGCAACACACTGGAAAACCATGTGAGCATTCCATAATTTTTTTGGCATCTAAACCCAGGTTAAATATGCACCCATACTTGCATGAGTATTTTTCAGTACAAAAATTTAAAGCTGCATATGCAAGTCCAATTCCTGCACTGACTGACCAATCTCAGTGGCCTGAGGTGGAAATAGAATTTACCTTGTGTCCCCCTGTCACTAGAAGAAAGGCTGGGAGGCCAAAACAGAGCAGATTCAAAGCTTGGTTTGAGAAAGGTGGTTGTAGTAAGAAGGGGAAAAAGGAAAAGGAAAATAATGATAAGCCCAAAAGGGCTCAAAAAGGTAGCAAAAATAGGTGTAAGTTGTGTGAGGTACTTGGGCACAGAATTGGTTCATCCAAATGCATTTACACTCCTCAGAGGCCAAAGTATGTTTATGTTACTGTTTTTGCAAGTTTTTGATTTTGCTACTTGTTCTAGTATCTAACCAAGTGAAATGCTTTATTTTTTAGGAGGAAGCATGCAGAAAAAGCCCCACCTCTTGTTGTTGAACAATGCTGGCCAGTGAAAAAAGCAAGACTCAATGGCTTTAGAAGGAAGAGCACTAAGCAGATAATGTTTGGTGACAAAGATATGGAGCAAACTGAAACTGTTACTGCTGAACATGAGCTAAGTGTTTCTGTTTTGGACGATGTGATGCATACTGAATCTGTTTTGCAGGCGCTAGGGCAATCTGAAACTGTTGCAGATGAAGCAACTGTTATGCTACCAAGTGTTGAGTTGCAAACTGAAGTAGTTGAAAAATGTGTGCCATCTACTCAATCTGCAGAAGTGCAAATTGAAGAAGTGGGACATGGTCAGGTGCAAAAGTTGAGGGGGCCTAGTGGATTTGCCAAGGGGCCAAAAAGCAAGACCATCAGTATCAACAAACTATGCGCCGTGGAACCAAACGGTGGAAAAAAGGAGAAGAAATCGAGTGGTAGAAAGAAGCAAAAGAAATAGAGTCGAAATCATTCAAATTTGATGTGAAACTTAAGTTTGTTATCATTTGATGTGAAAACTTATGTTCTTTCATGTGAAAACTTATGTGCTATGATGTTGATTTGACTTGAAATTCAAATTCAAATAAATTTGAACGTATCTCCAATATGTTTGGAGTTCATTTGTTTGTTCTGTGATGTTGCATTGTTTTATGTACTACTATGCACTTTAGTTCATAAATCCAACCCTTTTTGCGAAGTCCAACTCATAGTCACTGAAAATGTTGTCCAAACAGGCTTCAAAGTAAGGGAAAACGACCCCATTTCTAAACAAGTTTTTTTCGACCTTCTCAAAATCACCCAAAAAGATTTTCTTAGCTTACATTATACCTATATAGGATCAATACGAAGTCTCACCTTTTTTTGAATAAGTATTCATATTATTAAATTATTTTTGAAAAAACTCCCTTTAATACAAAGTCAGCAATAAAACACGTTTAAAAATTTAAAATGCAAAAATAACTTCTGATCCTGCTTAGTCACTCCAAAATGAAGCTAAGGTGGTTTTTTTTTTTTTGATTTTTTGCATTTTCAAAACCTCAAACCCTCTTCTCACGCCTTTGAACTCTATGCAACCTCAGTTGAGATAGTCTAATTTGTGAAGGTTTTTTCATGCAAAGATCATTACATCAAGTTTATCATTTTATATCATAACTATGTAACATAACAAGACTATATGCGCAGATTTTTCATTTTTTAGATTTTTTTTTGAATTAGTTATACACATTTGAATGTTCGGTCAAACCTTTCAAAACCCCGTTGACTGCCAAAACCCATGTAACCCTAACGCCAAACGTCCACCGTCGATCTAACCCTAACGCCAAACTGTGGCCGTCGGATAGGCCTTCTAGAAGGATTCCGGGGGGGCGATCCGTGGGAGCCCTGATTCTCCAATCTGATTGGCCAGCTTGTTTTTTTCTCCGACGAACAGATAACGTTGAGCGGGGGAGCATCTCAGTGACCGTTGGGCCGAGCGGATCGGGGCGCGGATCGAGCCCGGCAGAGCCTGGTGTGCGTGCGCACGGCCGTCGTGCCCGGCAGAGCCTGGCGAGGTGGATGGGCTGCATGCGAGAGGGTCACTGACATGTGGGCCATCCTGTCCCATGCATGCCATGCAACACGTCGCAGCCTAGCTATTCTGTGCTTGTGAACGTTGGGACAGAGCCTAGCCATCTGCATGCGGGCTTGCATGCACGCATCGACGCAGTAAAGCAGCGGCAGGAGCGCAGCGTATAGGTACGTCGCATCTAAGCTATTTTTTTTACATTTGCATGTTTGAACAGGCCCGTTTGAACCAGAGACACGGGACGAACGCGTCGATGGTGCAGCTACTTTTTCCCACGCGGCGTGCCTCTTTGGATGCTCTGCCCGCCGTTTTTTAATTAATGCCGGCAATTACTTATGCCAGCATGAACGGAGAAGAGAAAACGATCGAGGCATCGTTTACATTGACTACGGCGGCTGCAACGCGGCTATAAAAGGGCACCATTTCCTCATCCCTCTCACACTCATCTCTTAAGCCTTCTCCGCTTCTTCTTTTTGAGCCAAATCCACCACTCGAGCCACCATGCAGTTCTACGGCCCTACCTACCGTCGCCCAGCCACCGTGCCGGAGAGGGAGTACCCGGACGGAGTCATCGTCGAGAATAGCCTGAGGGTGTGGGCCATCTCAAGGTGGAGGGCCCCTAGAGAGTTGACTCGCTTCTTCCTCCAAGCCGGCTACCGCCACCTCCCTCCGGGCACTCCGGTCATGTTCCACCTCCACGAGCAGTACGATGGCGACGCCAACGGCATGGCCATCGGCCTCTACGTCACCTTCACCAACCCCTACGACGCTCACCACCTCCTCGGCCAGGTGTTTTGGTGTGGATGCGAGTTTATCGCGTTCACAACCCACAACATCTTCACCAACTTCCGCCACATCTTCCCCCACCCCAACGGCATGCACACCCTCCCCTACCAGATGCCGGAGAACGACGAGTGAGGGGCACCGGCTAAGGAGGGGCCAAGGAGTTGTTCGAGGCGTCTATCTATCTAGCTATATATCTAGTTTTAATTATTTTCCTTTCATGTTTTTAGCACTATATGTTGTAAGGGGAAGCCCCTCTATATGTACTCTAAGGGGATGCTATATATCGTGCTATCTATTAATGTTTCTTCGGGCCTAAAGTTTCTCCATTGCATTTTATTTATGTGGCCATGTGAACTAAAAAATTCACTAAAACACCATAGCACAAACCATTTTTTTTAAAATGGTGCTTGGTTGAAATAAACTAGAACCAAGCAATTGCAACTTTTTCGGTTCACAAAGATTGCAAGTTAGACTGCTAACTAGAACCAACCTTTTGTTTTAGCCGAAACAACACGGGACCCTACCATCGTACACGATAGCTTGGTGTAAATATTTGCAAAAAAATCATATCTTGGCCCTGGCTAATAGGGTCACCCTAGCTAGTAGGTGTAGGGTGCAAATATTTGTGCAAAACCATGGACATGCAACTAATTTAGTTCATACAAATAATTATTGGATTAACTCAAATGCCCAAAAGAAATATTTCTGGGCTCCTAAAAATATTGGTTTGGATTTTACCTCTAACCAATATTTTCAGAGCAAAACAGGAACATTTTTCTTGGACCTATTTGACGTAGGGGCACATGCATAAAAGCAATAACAAAACAATAGTGGACAAGCAAAAAATACGTAAAGAAAAACAAAAAAAATTACAGTACATACGACCCAACATTTATTCCATAGAGAAATTTGGCTACAGAAAAAACAAGTAAAGAAGTGTATGTTTGTTAAAGGTTTATTTGCCGAAGCAACATTTTTTATTTTGAGGTTTTAGTCGAATCATTTTTTCTAAACATGGGTGCCTCTATGCTATAAAACTGGGCTGGTGTCCCTACGCGGGTGGGCTTGTCTCTATTTGGGCCTGGTTATTTTCTCACGGCCCAACATATATTCGGTAGCAAGCTTTTTTTATTAGAAACTGAATTGGGTCCAAACTGAATTTGGGGGGTGCGCACTCTGTTAACTGAAAATAAGAACAGAGCATGAACACTGAATATTTCTGCTTCGATTCAGTTACATGAACTTGCCATGGCGCACAGATCGCATCCTCTGTTCTAACAGACCTAAATGCCCCCTCTAATGACGGATGAACAACAAGTAAAACAAAAACAGAGCAATGACACAACAATAGAACCCCCTACCATGATATTTGCTTGCTTCTGCAAATCGATCATCTCCATTTGATTTTTCTTGATCTTCTTCAGTTCCTCGGTCAGTTCAGACTCCAAGTGCAGTTCAACATTTCGCGCAAACCTCGTCATCGGCACGACTCTGCCCGCCCCTCTGTCCGAGCTCCCCCCCCCCCAATTCTCCATCTGCGGCATCCCGCCCAAATTGAGCTCCCAGGTTGCGGCCCCGCTCGAATCAATGTAGCCCTCGATCTGAATCCTCTCAACATAGTCATCCATCCACTCGAAATGGGTGCATTTCTTCAGGATCTGAAAACAACAACATGAACCCTAAATTCCAAATTCGAGGGGAAAAAACAAAATATGGAGAAATCAAAGCAAACGGCAGTGAATGAACGGGCTAAGAACTGAGATCTAACCTTGCCATCCCTTCCTGCCATTGTTTTGCTCAAGCACTTCACAAATTCCCGTCCAAGATTTCCATTCTCATCAGTCCTACTGACCCATCGTTTCAGAGGCTCTGGGCGTGGGCACTCAGGGCACCTTGTGAGCGGCACTGGACCATACGGACGCCATTTGGAGTGCGTGGCGGAGGAGGTGGACATCTGCACTAGGTCGTCGGAGAAGAGGAAGAATGGGGAAAGGGGAAGCAATGGGCGGCGGCGGGCGGACGGGCACGGGCGGTCGTCTCTTCTAGCTGCCAAGAGGTGAGTCCCGTGCTCACTGAACAAGTGGTGGGTCCAGCGCTTACGTGGATAAGTTGTGGGTCCCGCTCTTACTGGACAAGTAGTGGGCCCGACGCTTACAAGGATAAGTTGTGGGTCCAGCCCGTAACAGCTAATGAGGGCATTAGTTCAGCTTAAGGGCCATGTCATGTCTGGGCTATTTAGTCGCTCAAAAGTGTCGCACGAGAGCCATTCTGTCGAAAAACGTCGCACTGCGGCCAATTCCCACGAAAAACGTCGCACAAGAGCTATTGACCCCCTCAAAGCATAGCACACATACCATCTCTGAACCATCACCAGTTTGCCAATCTTCATTCTCTCTTGGTTGAGTGGCGGAGCTTGACATGAATA
>LR738715.1:41601128-41656657 GCA_902687465.1 Secale cereale
AGTTATATGTGCATTGCAGGTGCATGCTTACTAGTGGTATAAAATCGACCACGTAGGTACACCACTTTCCTGTTGGGCCAAATACAGCAAAATTATGAAAACCGGTTCAGTATAGCTGTGCATATGAAAATGCGATCATAGCATGTCACCCAAATGCCGGGAGACCACTTTGTTTGTGCTCATCATGCCGCAAACTAAAAATATACAAACTCAGGCACAATAGCTAAAGTAGTGAAGGTGGAGGATATTATGATGTTGGAGTCATGTGAGTACCACTCTGCGAGAATGAGATGGCACGTTTGGAGAGTTTCTTTTGTCATGCAATCAGTTCTCTTGGAAACAACTGTCACACTACATGTGTGTGGCTATCAAAAGCTTGTGATACCGGTGACTTGCCTTGTTGATTTACCATTTTCGTGCAAGACTAGTTTTGGTGGAGACAATAGTCGTCATGATGGTACCATGGTTGCCCTTACAGCTTTGCAACCATATGAACAGTTCGCAACTTGCTTCTGATACACCTATCTTCACTCTCTCACGTATTATTTTCTCCAATAGGCGCCACTGAGGGATAAATTGAGATTGATTCAAATTGGTCGGATGATATGCATGTAACTAATGTAATTTCCAGGGATACATATGAATGCAGTTTCCTGATCTAATCAGTCATAGATAAAAGAAGGGTCGCATGCTATGTGTGATGATAGAAAAAGAGGACAATTGGCAATAATCACATAGTAACCCATTTAGTGATGAATCAATTTAAATTGCATGTTGTAAAGCAACAGACATACATATAAACACACCGTAAATGGTTACAAAGTTTATCAAGGTGGGGAACCAAAAAATTATGAAAAAAACATACATTCACAAATGAAGAACATGTAAATTATCGTATGTATCGGTCCGCGGGGCGGTCCGGACGCGATTTCTCCTACAAACCGGAGAAAAAAGTGGGGAAGGTTTGCGGGAGTCGGACCACTCCCAACCCCACTTCTGACCGCCCTGACCCACAAAAAAAAATCCTCCCCCAACCCGTACACACTCCCGGCCTATGCCAGTTACCCGCATTCATGCCGCTGTAGAGCGTGCTGCCCCGCATTAAAGACGGCTCAAGGTGGACGCGGTCTCTCACTGCCCCCGCCATGGAAGCGGCGCACCCCCCGAAGGTGCCGCCCACTGCACGCTCGGCTGAACACCCCTCCATGCTGCATTCGTAGGCCTCCATTAACCTCGCGTGGAAGCCGAGAAATCTACTCCGGGCACACGTCCGTTCATGAGCAGGCCGACATTAAACGCAACGCAGGCCGTGCTCCTCTTGTCCGCCCTCTATTTAAACGAGGACATACGCCGGACAATAATCACACCCCTCCGCCGCTCCATCCATCTCCTCCTTCACCATTTTCTTCACCATTTCGATGGCATCCGACGGGCAGGAAGAACAGTTCTCCGACATAAAAGCTGGCATGATGTCCCATCGAGCCCGGCGTACACGAGCGAGGCAGCTCGTTGCTCCACCTCCCTTCCCAAGGCCGATAGAGCAAGTTGCTGCCCCAATCCGGCGCATGGTTCAGCAACTCGCCACTCCAAGCTGGTGAGTTGCTCCAAGCCGGCACAGTGGGGAGCACGGTGGCACGGGCATGGACGATGACGCGTCATACCGCCCCTCCAATGCCTACGACCGTGACATCTGCCATGGACGCACACGTAGCCGCGCCATGCAGACAGAGAAAGAAGGAGGTTGCACGTAGAGATCGACAAATCGGTGGCCAGCGCATCCGCGTCCATGTCCACTGGCAACTTCGATGGAAATTAGAACACGGAAGGCCGTCACCGCTTGGGGTACCAGGAAGGCCACCGCCGGCGCGTCGACGGCTTGTACAACCTGTGACGTGTCCAGTTTCTTATTTATATTAGACCACCCTGGCCTAGGCATCCATGGAAGAACCCTTCCCCTCCGGCTGAATCACCCTCTTCGCCACACTCTAATGGGCGACGCAGCCAGACATATGGGAGATACGGGGAAGAATATGCCTTCGGGACTCCCGGAAGTCCGGTGACGAAGGGATCCTCCGCTGCTGGCCATAGACTAGTGTAGTGTATCTGTGTCGGGGGAGTGGAGTTCCGCCTGACAGTACGTGCACGTAGTTTTAACTTTTTAGTTAAAATGTTTCCAAAATGTTACCGTTTGCGTTCGGTTTGTATGAAATCCGTCATGTTTGTAAGAAATCCGGTCACGTTTGCATGAAATCTGGCCGTGTTTGCATGGATTTCGTCCGACTAGTTTGAGTTGTTGTGAAAATGTATGTGGCTAGAGTTGGATGGCTGCCTCTGGCACGCGTCCGTCGACTGGTCCCCTGTTCGCGGACGGATGCCGGAGATTTTTTGCGGGTTACCGTTGGAGATGCTTAACCCTTGAATTCATTATAGTCAAACACTCCAAATGCTCACAAGAAAAAAGAGCAGTGCACATACTGCCGAGGACGACATCAGTTTTGTGAAATAAATTTTGGTTGGGCTGATTGGCGTCTTATAAAACCTTGCTTATACGCAGGGGATGGATCAATAAAAATGTTCTTGCGATCACATTATTAGCTACTTTCAGAACAACGTTGCATTATCCAAAAATATAGAGGTTTGAAAAGAAGTAGTCTGTACTGTCGAAATTCACAGAGTAATTGGCTACATTGGTGCATTAATTATCACTGTAAAACAAGCAATAATATTCGCTGCGACTGATTGTACAACAAAAAATTCACAGAGGACGTGCACATAGTTCTAGGTCATTCATTTGACTAACTCAATATGAGTTATATGTCATAAAAAATATATCGTCGGATTCTTAAGCGGATGTAGTTTCTAAACATATACTTTTCATCACATAAAATACTTATATAGCTAGTTAAATTCTCAACGTAGATCGATGTGCATGCCCTGTAAACTGAGACGGAGGGAGTACTTTCAGTAATTTGAAGCCCACACTGAATTACACAAAAAAAACAAGGGGAAATCCATCCACCGACAAAATCCAAGGGCTCTCCGCTGCACATCGCCAGTTCCTCTTCCTCGCGAGAGGGGCTAAGAACCAAGAAGCGGCAGCTGCTTCACATTTGATTCTTACATACACGTGGGGCATCCACAAAGCTTCTGAGAACTCGAGTCGGTAGCTCGAAGCTGTGTGTAGGAGATAGAAGGAGTGATCACAGCATCCAAAACCGGCTCCCGACCGTCCTTCTTGGGCCCCATGCACACCACCACCCTCTCGTCCAGATCTGCACTAATGGGGTCTGATGTGCCAGGATGTAACCTCAGATAGTCCTCGGAGTAGGTCTCCTTCTTCTCCGCGGTCTTGCCGTAGTACTTGGCCTCGCCAGGCTTGGGATTCCTCCGCATATGGGCGATCTCCCACGCCTCCATGTGTGAGAGTGGCCGCTTCAGTTTCTCCTCCTGCACCACCAAACAAAGGTTAGTCATACATAAGAAAGTGATGGTAAATAGAACAAGAAGATTGTTTAATGAGGTCAGTCATACGTGCAATTTCTCCTCCTGCACCACTAGTACATGGAAGAATTTGAACAATGTGTTGGTAATTAACACTCAACTACGCAGGACATACACAAATTAAAATTATATGTTCTAAAAGTGGATCTAATTGGTCGTATACTCATCATCCGTATGCCAGGAATGGTGCCCTATCCACCTTATAGTTACGTGCAGGTCAGTCATACGTGCAGGTTCTTGTGGAGAAAGTGGTTCATACGTGCACAACTCAATTGGTTCTACATGAAACGAAAATGCCTACTAAATAAAAAAATTACATGAGAACTCTGTGCCGGACAGGTGTACATAAAAACGATTAGGCTGAAAGCATAGAATTTTTTCCCAGTGAAACTACACCACGATAATAGTGACACTACATCGTTGTTTGAGTTTATTTTGGAATTCGGTCGCGCTCCAACTGAAGTCGGGTATATGATACGAGTTCATGATGAACTTTAGGTGTAAGATGCCATCCATGGTCGTGTTGATCTCTGCATTGCAAATCCCTAAGAGTTGGTTCATTGTGGCAGTGTATGTCCAAAGACGACTAGGGTGGGTTGTGGGCTCCGGATGGAGAAGTCCTTTTGCTTGTTTTCCTCATACTGTGAACCAAAAATTATGCAAATAGAGGCAGGGTGAACTGGAATTCAGTTTCGTCCAAAATCTCATGTGCGGTAGCTAATCTAGTGATGGCGATTGGTATCATGAAACCAGTGTAGTCGAGAAGGTGATACTTGCCTAGGAGGAAGAGATATAAATAGAGTTGCAAGCCATGTTAGGGAGCTTTCTCCTTTTCATGCAACTAGTTCCCTTCGAATCAACTGTCACTCTGTACGTGTGAGCCCATCAAAAGCCTGTGATACCATTGAGTTTCCTTGTTGACTCACCATTATTTTCACGTGACGAGTTCAGGTGGTTAGCCTGGGTAATCTTGCCATGAACCAGAACATGGCCACCTCTCACAGCTAGGCACACATACCGTCTCTTGAACCATCAACGGTGCACAAGGTAACTCAGATTTAGTACCGATTTTATTGTTTCATGCTTTCTTACCTCCAGTTCATAATATATGCATGCAATGTTTTTGGAGATCTATATGAATGTAATTTGGTGGTAAAATTAATCATCAACAAACAATTCCCTGAAAATTATTTCTAGACCTTTAATACAGACTGAGCAAAAAATTGCACATAATTCAAAGAGGGCTCTACTGTGCCTTAAAAAATATCTCGTAAATTTCACAGACTGAGCAAAATTCCCTGAAAATTATTTTACCTCATAGTAGTAACCTCTTAGTAGTGGCGCAGTCTTAAAATATCTCATAAATTTCACACAAATTCACTTGCAGATGAGACTAAGAAAAACGTAAAACTTATACTCCCTCCGTTCCACAATGTAGTGCCTATAGATTTTTGTGAAAATCAAACTTTACCAACTTTGACCATGTATATAGAGAAAACTGTCAACATCTACAATACCAAATATGTACATTCTGAAAATATAACTCACGATGTATCCAACGATGTGCATTTAGTATTCTAGATGTACACATTTTTCTCTATAAACATGGTCAAAGTTTGTAATGTTTGACTTTTGTAAAAATCTATAGGCACTACATTATGGAACGGAGGGAGTATTAGGAAAAAACTGAGCACTATATCATAATTATGTTGACAAATGTTAATGACCTTTTTAGCTCATCACAATTATTATTGGTAGTTACAATACGGTCAAACACGATTGATTTGCACAGCTTGACTACTAGTTCAAGGGAAGTGGCGGCACACTCTGCTCATTCCGGAAGTAGTCACTGGCGTCCACCTTGCGCTAGATGTTGACGAGCCTCCTGAAGTTTGCCGGGCCGAAATATCTCTCGCCCCACACCTTGGTAGTTTCATAACACGTGACCAGGCCGACCACCTTGTTCACGCCCATGTCGAGGTCCCGGTAGTTCAACGTACACGCCCCTCGGGATCTTGCTCACGTACGGCATCATGAACTCCTAAAGGCTCCCGATCCAGTTCGGTGTATCGTCGCCTCCGGCCTCTTTGCCGTTCCACAGCTCCACGTACTGGATGTTCTAGAGCATGCTGCTCCGGTGCGTGAACGGAGTCTTGGCGGCGGAAATGCGGTTCGAAGATGAGCTGCCCTGATGCCGTGCCGTTTGGCCAGAGGAAGATCTTCTTCCAGGTCTCCTTGGTGAGGGTTTTCTTGACGATGCCGGACTTGTTCTTGACGAAGGGGCCTAGGGTCGTCGACCGGTTGAGGAAGAGCGCCTCTAGCGGCTTGCTGTTGATGGCGTCGCTCATGGTTCTTGCTCGCTCGTCAGCCCGTGACGCCACTGGCTCGTCTACCTCCAGTGGAGGACGTCGTGGATGACGGCGGCCAGCCCAGCCGAGCCTCCCATGGTGATGGCCCCGACATGGTGCACCCGCCGAGGCTCCGTCCAAGATGAAGAACAAGCACAAGCAGAAGAAGCAGAGAGGCAAGAAGAAGGCGCCCGCCCCTTCGCCGGAGCCGCTCAGCCTGCCCGTGCCCGTCGCACTCGAGTCCGGCCCCGCGTGCTCTGCCAACGATATGGTAATGCTTCACTAAATAGTCTAATTCACGGCCTCATTTGGTTTTTTTTTTGAGCAGAAAAGTATCCTTTATTGAATGTTCAAACACATAGGGATACAAATAATATCGGGCAAAGAAGTAAGCCACACATGGCGCCCGGGAGGGAGGGATGCAGCCGCCTTTGCCAAGGCATGAGCTTCCCCATTGTGTTTCCTATTCTCATGCACAAACTGAATATCCTTGATCGAGCGGCTCCTGTGCTTGATCTCCTCCAAAACAGCATAATATCGACACGGCGAGCCATCATGGATGTTGGTGATCACTTCCAGGCAATCCGATGCCACGCAAACGGATTGAGCATGGATGTCCGCCGCGAGTGCAACAGCCTCATTGCACGCCTGGACTTCAAGTATGGTGGGAACAAGCATACCTGCAAAAATAACCGCCGAGGCCCCCAAAAACATTCCATGGCGATCCCTACAGATCACCGCCGAAGCTCCCCGATCTCCAATCTTGGAGAATCCGCCGTCCACATTAATTTTAACATCATGCTCCGCCGGCGGGAGCCAGCTCGAGGTACCTGGCTGGCGTCGCTGAATTGAGGACTCCCCAGGCGTTGCATGCATGCCCCTAGAAATCACATGCAAGTCCCTGGTTATGGCAGATCGGTCCCTGTGCCGCTTCTTAGCTTCGGGAATTGCCTCCAACTCGGACAGAAACTTCTCAATGAACATATGTGTGCTCAGCGGACTTTGGTACTGATCATCATGAATAGCTCGACGACGTGCCCACCAGATTGCCCACATTGTGACAAGAACCCGCGCAAGATCCATAGAGGGGAGAGTATCCACTAGCCATAGCATCCACTGCTTCGCATCGTCCGTCCGGTTAGAAACAACTGTTTCGGTGAGGTCCTCATCAGCAAGAGCCCACACGCACCTGGCCATCTTACAATCAAAGAGCGAATGGCGCCATGAGTCCACCGCCGCCTTACAGAGAGCACATTCAGATGTTTCAGCCATACTTCTCTCCCGGCGGAGTTCACCAGTAGGGATTGAGGATTTAGCCAATCGCCATGCAAAAACACGCACCTTGGAGGGTACCGAAGCACCCCACAGCTTCGTCCAAGAACGGCGATCCGACTCTGGCCGCGAGTGTCCGTCGGCGTGCTCTAGCCAGTCCGTCCGTTGTTGCTTTGTGGAGGCCAGTAGTCTATATGCAGAGCGCACTGAGAAGGCGCCCCTCTTCTCATAATGCCAGGACCAGAAATCATGCAGGACCCGTGAGCTTAGCGGGATATTAAGAATGGCTTCCACGTCCATGGGATAAAGGTGCTGGTTAAGGACAGAAAGGTCCCATGTCATATTTACTGGATCAATGAGGGCCGACACCCGTTGAGGAGGATTGCCAGACTTTGGGCAAACAGGCCGCAATTTGAAATCCCGTGGGATCCAATTATCATTCCAGATATTTGTGTCCTCTCCCGTCCCAATCCGTTTCACCAGGCCGAGTTTCAGAGTATCTCTGCCTTCAATGATGGAACGCCAGACTTGAGAGGGGTGGCTGCCCAATTCTGCATCAAGAATAGAAGCGGCAGGGTAGTAAACAGCCTTGAGAATGCGCGCACTCAACGAGGCAGGTTCCTGTAAGAGGCGCCAGGCCTGCCTGGCTAGCAGCGCTAGGTTAAAAAGCTCGATGTCTCGAAAGCCCATCCCCCCCATGAACTTTGGTTGGCACATGACTTCCCACGAAACCCAGGCGGTTTTCCTTTCTCCCTTCTTCGAGCCCCACCAAAATTTGCGCATCAAACCGTTGATGTGTTGGCATAATCCTCTGGGAAGTTTAAAGCAGGCCATGGAGTATGTAGGAATAGCTTGCGCAACGGCCTTGATAAGAACCTCCTTTCCCCCCACAGACAGGGTTTTCTCCATCCAGCCTTGAATGTGCTTCCAGATTCTATCTTTCAGATATTTGAACACACCCTCCTTTGCTCGGCCAACATCCGATGGTAACCCCAAATATTTCTCCGAGAGTTGCTCATTCGGAACATCCAGAATTTGCTTAATTTCCTGTCTCACAGAGTCAGCACAGCCCTTGCTAAAGAAAACAGAGGATTTATCTTTATTGATACGCTGACCCGAAGCGGAACAATACCTTTGGAGGAGGTCGTCCACTCGATGTGCCATCTCCGGTGTAGCATTAAAGAAAAGGAGGCTATCATCTGCAAACAAAAGATGGTTTACCTCCGGTGCACCTGCTGCCACCGTAATTCCTTGGATCCTCTCTGTTGGGAGCACCGATTTCAGAAGACATGACAAGCCCTCAGCCGCCAGTAGGAAAAGATACGGAGATATAGGGTCTCCCTGCCGCAAGCCGCGCGACGGTGTGAAAGTTTCTTGTTTATCTCCATTGAACACAACCAAAAAGGAAACCGAGGAGACACACCTCATAACAATCTCTATAAACTTGGGGCTGATTCCCAGTTTTAACATGACCCTCTCCAAATAACTCCACTCCAGACGATCATAGGCTTTCATCATATCCAGTTTTAGCGCGCAGAATCTGTTTCCCTTGAGCTTCCTTGTTTTCATGTAATGTAAACACTCATAGGCTGATATAAAGTTGTCAGGGATTAAGCGACCAGGTACAAATGCCGACTGTTCCTCAGAGATGATATCGGGGAGAATGAGTTTGAGCCGATTGGCCAGAACCTTTGATGCAATCTTGAAGATCACGTTACAAAGACTGATCGGTCGAAACTGTCCTAAATTTTTTGGACTTGCAATCTTGGGGATTAGAACGATGAACGTTTTGTTTATCTCCTCCGGAGAATCCTCTCCTCTTAGAACACGAAGCACCATATCGGTTACCTCCTCACCACAAAGTTCCCAGTGCCGCTGGAAGAAGTGTGCAGGGAAGCCATCTGGCCCTGGCGCCTTAGTGGGAAACATTTGAAACAGAGCCGCCTTCACCTCGGCGTTGGTGTACCGAGCCGTTAACATATTATTCATGGCAGCATCAACTTTCGTTGGTATGTGAGACAAGACTTCCTCTATACCCACCGTGTTCTCCGAAGTATATAGGTTGCTGTAGAAGCTTGTGGCCATGCCCGCCATCTCATGATCATCCCTGGAGATAGATCCATCCGGACGCTGGAGTTCTGTGATGCGGTTTCGAGCCTTCCTTGCACTAGCTTTGCGGTGAAAAAACTTTGTGTTACTATCGCCCTCAGCCAGCCATTGGATACGGGCACGCTGACGCCACATCACTTCCTCTCTCAAACATAGCTCAGCCATCCGGGCTTCAATCAGCTTTTCTTCCTCCGACGGTCCGGCTCGGATAGGCGCCGCGCGCAAGACCTGCAGCTTGGCTCGTAGGGTTCGTAATTCAGCCCGAACAGCACCGAAAGTGGTGCGACCCCAGCTTTGTAAAGATCCCGCAACTGAAGCCAGTTTACGTGTTAGATCGGACACTGTCGAAGCACGGCCCATGGAATTCCAGGCTTCGGTGACAACATCTCCAAATTTAGGATCCCGCTCCCACATGCACTCATACCGGAATTGTTTCTGCCGTGCCCGTACGCTCGTAACCAGCATCTCAGTGTCCAACAATATGGGGCAGTGGTCGGACTTAACCGCTGTGAGGTGTTCAACAGTAGCAAAAGGAAAGAGCCCTGACCAACACGCTGTCGCTAAGGCTCGGTCTAGACGAACCCTGCAGTAGTCACCTCCCGCAACTTTTTTCTCCCATGTCCAATCTAGACCCCTGTAGCCAAGATCAGCAAGGCCACAAACATCCACCGCTTCTCTGAAGCCTTCAATCTGGGCACTATCTCGCTCGTTGGGGCCCTGTTGTTCATCCCCTCTCAAAATTTCGTTGAAATCTCCAATACACATCCACGGGAGGGTACATTCCCCCCTCAGCCTCTTCATTGTGTTCCAAGTTTTGTATCTCAAGTTTCTCGTTGCCTCTCCATAAAAGCACGTCATCCTCCATTGTTCCCTACCTGGTTCAGTAACCCAAGTGTCCACATGATACTCTGAGTAATTCTTTATTGCAACATCAAAAGAGTTTTTCCAAAAGATGCAGATGCCGCCACTGCGGCCAGTACTACCCACGCCAAAACTGAAATCAAAACCTAAAGAAGAGCGAAGGCCCTCAACACGAGCCTTTTGCAACTGAGTTTCTACTAAACAGAGAATAGAAGGCGAGCTGATCTCAAGGAGATCGCGGAGTTCGCGAACTGTCGCAGGATCGCCTATCCCGCGGCAGTTCCAGCATAGGATTTTCATTGGGCCTGGCGCGACCCCTGCCCGGAGCCCGCCGATATCGCCATCCTGTCGTTGCTCGGTTTTGAGGGAGAGCAGCCCTTCCTTTGCTTTTTTAGGTCGCGAGGTGAAACGTACGCCGGGGGCGGCGGTGGGGTGGCACCCTGGGTGGAGCTCACCAGCGCAAGGTGATCAGATTCAATGGAGACGGCCGAAGGCCCCGGCGGAATACGTGCAGTGATCTCACATTCTGACAGCTCGGCTCCCAGGTTGCGCCTAGCCACCACTCCGTTTCTGTCCTCGTTCGGCACCGCGACTGTCTTGAGGGGGCTGGTTACTTCCTCCTCCTCTGCCCATGTGTCCAGGCCTGCCTCCTGTGATGATCTCTTCCGTGGGGGCGAGGTTTGGCGACGCTCAGGCCGTCGTGCCCTACCCCGTCCTCTCCATGTCGCACGTCCACTCCATGAGCCACGATCCCAGCCCAGCAACTCTTGGGGTGACTCTCTCCTCGTAGCCAGCATCCAACCTCCCCACTGTTTATCCTTTTCTTCCCAGACGCCATCGCCGCACTCTTCATGATTGTGACCCATAAGACCGCACACCTTGCAGAAGAAGGGAATTTTCTCATACTTAACCGGAAGGAACCTCCTTCCCTCTCCGGTAACATTCAAGGCAGCCACCCGCGTAAGTGGTTTGTTAACTTGTATCCTCGCACGAACCCTAACATAGTCACCTTCATAGTAAAGCCGAGGCGAGAGTTGTGTCTCCTTCACGCGACCAATCCGGAGGGCTAGTTGATCCACGACTTCAATCTTCCGGTATAGCTCCGGGATGTTATGTATCTGAGCCCAGACATAAAGACCATCAAAGACGACCGAGGAAGGCTCCTGCTTGCCATCATAATCCTCGATGAGCATCCCCATCCCTCTGAACAGCCAAGGACCGCCGTGCACGACCTTCTTCCAGTCACCTAGGCAAAACATCTGGAATATGAAAAGATTTTTGCCTGCCTCGCGATAAGTTGGCACATTAGCAAGCCCCCAGACTGACTTCATCGTCTCGAACATCGCCGGAGCACTGAATTTCCTCGTCGTATTGACCTTCCCTATCGCAAGCCATCGCGCATCAGCAGCATACTTCTTTACCTCTTCTTCCCCCACCACAACGTCGTCAAGCTCATCATCTTGCAGATCCAAGTGTTTCAGCATCTCCTCTAGATTTTTCCCAGCGAGGCCCGCCGAGGACGACGACTCCTGGCCTGCCATCGGCTAACCGCGGGATCCTGCAGCCCTGCGCGCTCCAAGTAGGAGAGGGAACGACGATGATCGAAGAGAGTAGCCGGCTTCCGATCGGAAAAAACTGGTAATCTAGACGCCGGCTAGATCGCCGCCGCCAGAGGCATAAACCCTAAACGAGAGGGTAGGTTTTTTACGGCCTCATTGGTAGACGAGTTTCGACAGGGATTTGAGAGGGTAATCCTCGAGGGGCCCAGAAACCTCGAAAATCCCCGACGGCCCATTTGGCGCACGGGGTTTTGTTCGGGCGAGCCCCTCCGATCCCCGTCAAACCCTCCCAAACCACGCGGTTAAGAAAACACTTCTCTGCCCTCAGGGAACGAGACAAGATGAGACGGAGCTTCTCGACGCGCCACCGCCGCCGCCGCTGCCTCCGACGCGCCGCCGCCGTGGTAGCCTCCGACGCGCCACCGCCGTCGTAGGCTCCGACACGCCGCCGCCGCCGTCATAGCCTCTGACGCGCCGCCGCCGTGGTAGGCTCCGACGCGCCGCCGCCGCCGTAGCCTCGGACACGCTGCCGCCCGCAGCTTCCGATGCGTTGGGTATGCACATCTGCACCACATCCTCCCGTCACCTCCACGCCACCCCTGCTCCTTCCTCTAGCCAGAATGGCCACACCTACCCCTCACCGTCACCTGACTTAGTGGTGATATGCCGCTGCACGCCGTCCTCCTCCTACGGCGGATCTTCTTCGCTCCGTCCAATCCTCGCGCCTCTTCTTTCTTGCCTCCGTGCAGTCCAACCTCTCTGGTCCCTCCATCCCTACTATCCTTGATTAATTTGCTCTCGCCTCCTATCTACATATATATTTGTGTTAGTTACCTGACTGCTGCCTATGAATTGCCTTGTATGAACAGGATGTAGCATCTCCACTTAATTTGTTCTCTCCATGCCTGCTGATTTTTTCTAACTGTATGTATGTGGTGTTTGTACCATGATAATCCTCACCTCAGCCATTAAAGAACTAGGTGTTGTTAATTTGATTCTCTGCATTCCAATGCTTGGTTTACTACAGATAGCATCTACTCCCTCTGTTCCTAAATATTTGTCTTTCTAGAGATTTCAACAAGTGACTACATACGAAGCAAAATGAGTGAATCTACACTCTAAAATATGTCTACATACATCCGTATATTGTAACCATTTCAAATGTCTAGAAAGACAAATATTTGGGAACAGAGGGAGTACATCTAAGTTCCCTCCTGAGAATTGTATTGGAATTACTACCCTGATTACAGATGCAATTTGTATAATATATTTGGATGGATGCATCCCTGATTTTCAGTATAATTTGGTCATGAAATTTTTGGATGTATGTTCTCATATGTAATTTCTGTGGTGAGTAGTCGGATCACTAGTACAGATTTTTGTCCTTAGATCTGAGAACTGTAGCTCACATAGTTGGGATCAATCTTTTTTTTAGACACTTTTTCTACTCGGACAAAGACTAAAAGGAATGTTTCTTAGTTTCATCAATCATCTTTTTTCCAGAAATGTTCAGTTATCATAGCATTTTTAATTCAGACCTTGTATTACAGCCAACTTGAGATGATGTTGTGTTATGGTGCAGCAAAGAATAGGTTGCATTTTGCATTTGCAGTAGTATCACAGCAAAGAGCGTTGTATGTTTATCTCTTGATTTTGAGTGCCTTCTTTTGCATGCATACAAACAAAACAGCCTAATCGTATGCCATGTCCAATACATACAATAAATCATTTGGTGGGTTGATTCATTAGTAATATTTTGTTGTTTCCTGATGCTTTAGTGTTGCCACATTTTGTTTAAATGGTTTTAGTTTCTGTTACATTTTGTTTCTGGTTTTAGTTTTAGTGAAAAATGTATGTAATTGACCTTGCTAACTTGTAGTAACGATGCCTTTCTAACTGATCTGAAATATAGTAGCATCTCTTGGGAAACCTTGCCACATTTTCTTATATTTCCACGTGTGTTTGTGTTCTAGACTTAAAAAATTAGCGTTGACGCAAGTTATCTGAGATGATTATTAGTTTGGCACCTGATCATGTTACAAAATTAGTTTGCCACCTGATCATGTTACAAAATTAGTGTGGCACCTGATCATATTAATCATTATTCAAGTGGCTTGCTAGTTATAGCTACTCAGATGTACCGATTATAGCTACCGGGCTTTTATTTAAGCTTTGTTCCCCTTATTCTATGCAAACGAAGTGGAGTTCTCAACTTTGATATGTTCTTATTTTGATAAAGATCTGCCGCATGGAATCTTGTCAAAGTGAACAAATTACTGTCGTCTTGAGATTTTATAGTTTGTAGCAAGTTTTATCTTTATTGTAAAATTATGTGGTGGCTGTGATGAATTATTATTGCCGTGAAAGATCCTGATGTTATGGTAAATTATGATTGTTGGGATTTCGGATTCGAAGTCATGTTATTATGATAAATTATGTTGTTGTTGTGATGAGATATTAATTTCAAGTCATGCAAAATTATGTTGCTGCTGGGAAAAACTGCTGCTAAATCATTCCCATGTAGCAACTTTCTCTCATATTTATTTGGTGACCTTTACAATTCTGTAGCAAAGATATAAGGGGAGTTAGTTACATTGTACAAATTGAATTTTTAAATGTTCTACACCATGTTATGTCAATATGATAAACCATGTCTATCAAACAGAAATTTTAGACAAAAAGGATTGTGGATGGAGGGGTTTTGTGGATTCAAAGGGTTTTGAGGGGATTGGGTGGAAGGAAGGGATTCACCCAATCCTCTGAAATTCCCCCTCCCCAAACCTCTTCAATCCACTCCTACCAAACAAAGCCTAACGATCGACAGAATGGATGGAACGATGAACTAATTTTTGTTAATGCAGACTGCAGAGCGGGAGCAGCCGGCGGCACGGGCACCGGGACATGGTCGTGCTTCTGTTGTCGCTAGTGTGGTGAAAGTGAAACGCAGATAGATCCATCCATTTTTCATGTATCCATTCAGTGTCACTACGTTTGCTTGTTATGACAGACATCCATCACTTCGATATAATCTCAGACGGAACGGGAGATTAACACGACAATGCTCCAACAGACAAAAAACAAAATGACGGCTTATAATTTCTAATCTCCTCATTTAGATTGTTTTGGCTAATTAAATTGACGGGGAGGTGTTAAATGAGCTCACAAATCTGACATGCATGAGCGACGAAAACATGTGTGGTCGTGCCTTGGAAGAGGGCCGGACGGTGGCAATGTGCTCGAACGACGGCGAGGGGCGGTGGGAGAAGGGATCCCGGGTGGCATGGGCCAAGTGATGACAGAGACGACACACGAAGACGCCGGCGACGAAGGGCTCTTCACAGTGACGAGCAAAAGGGAAAAACGAGCAGATGCATGGATCCTCCTTGATTGGCAGTGGCGTCATAGGCCGACGAGCGATCAAGAATCATCAGCGCCGGCGCTGGTTCTTGTGGTGAGGAGGATGGAGGACCAAAGCTGTAAAAAAAAAATCAAACTTAATTCTTTTTTGATAAAGGGTGTTTTTATAGATTTATAATAGATCATCAAGGGGATACAAACATAATAAACACATCCGGTCTCTGGATAATTAAGATGCACACAACCAACACCAATGTCCATACGTAGAAAATCACACCGACAGAGAGCAAAATCATATAATACCAAAGCTATGTCCGACGGAGAAAAAAGAAAAATGACCTGAAGCAATCAAAACAACGATCGACGAGGACACGTGGCGACCACTTGTTGGCCCTGCACAGTAATGCCTGCTGGGAACCCCGCAGGTGAGCTAGACCCCACTTTTGCTGCGTGGTGGCGTCTAGAAGAGGTGAACGCAATTTTCTGTGCTCCAGTTGATCCCCACGATGTTAGGGCACGACTGCTTGTCATGTGATGAGACAACAAGGGGTCATGTGAAGACCGGAGGGCATGCGTTCTGTATGATTTCCTCGCAAGAGGAATGATAACTTATCTATACATATTACTCCCTCCGTTCCTAAATATTTGTCTTTCTAGACATTTCAAATAGACTACAAATACGGATGTATGTAGACATATTTTCGAGTGTAGATTCACTCATTTTGCTTCGTATGTAGTCACTTGTTAAAATATCTAGAAAGACAAATATTTTGGAACGGAGGGAGTAATAAAGAACGATGCATTTTTCCGATTTTTTCTTCCATTCCGCCATTAAAACTGCCCATAATTGATGAAATTTATCCTCCATTCTTGAGTGTTTTATAAAAAAGAATCCATAGAGATCATGGTTTGCCAAGTGTCATTTTGTGTCAAAGTGTTATCGTCGGTACACTCGGCATACGCCCGCTAAAATACACTCGGCTAATAGTCCGACACTTGTCATATAATATTTAGCTCATAGTTGTAACCTCTTAGCAGTGGCGTAGTCTTAAAATAGTACTCATAAGTTTCACACAAATTCACCTGCAGCGGAGAATAAGAAAAACAGAAAACTTATATTAGAAGAAAAACTAAGCACTTCATTAGAATTATTATTAGCAGTTACGTATCAAGATGGCAACGGGGACGAAACCCACCGGGTTTTGCTTGTCCAAACCCATCCCCACGAGAAAATCACAAATCCGTCTCCGTTCCCATCAACGTGTGCGGGGTTAAAATTTTGGCCGTCCCCTAAACCCATCGGGTTTTCAAAATCCACGGGGAACCCGTCCCCACAAGCAGTCAATGAAAAAAACAACATTTGAAAGAAAAAAAATATGAGCATATTACAGCAGCAGGCGACAGCTAGGGGACCTATGTTTAGGTTTAGGTGTTGTGTTGTGCGGAAGAGAGAGGCCTGAAGAGGAAGCGAGCGTGGGGTTAGTTTGTAATCTAGGGCCTCGATGTTGTGGGGCTCGGCTGCTCGGGCACTGTGGCTTTGGGCCACTTGAGTCAAGATGGATCGGTGCATGCTAAATAACGTATTTTGACGGGTTTCGTCGGGTTTCGGGTTCGGGTAGCACTCAAACGGGTTAAAACCCGCGAAACATGTCGGGTTTTATAATGTACCCACGAGCAGCCCCGCGGGGATAGAAAGTTGTCCATCCCCGTCTCCTAATAGGGTAAAAACCCGCGAGGACGCGGGTTTCGGAGCCCATTGCCATCTTGAGTTACGTACAACATGGTCAAACACCACACCTTGACCACTACTTCAAGGGGAGAGGTGGCACGCTCTGCTCGTTCCAGAAGTAGTCGCTGGCGTCAACCTTGCGCTTCATCTTGGCGAGCCTCCTGAAGTTTGTTGGGCCAAAATACCTTTTGCCTCACACCTTGGCAGTTTCATAGCACGTGACCCACCAACCACCTTGTTCACGCCCATGTCGAGGTCTCGGTAGTTCACATACGCGCCCCTCGGGTTCTTGCTCACGTACGGCGTCATGAAGTCATACAGGCTCCCAATCCAGTTAGGTGCAACGTCGCCCGCGGCCTCTTTGCCGATCCATAGCTCCACATACTGGATGTTGTAAAGCACGCTGCTCCGGTGCGGGAACGGGATCTTGTCAGCGGCGATCCTGCCCATTACTCCGCCGTGCGGCTCGAGGATGAGCTGCCCCGATGCCGCGCCATTTGGCCAGAGGAAGATCTTCTTCCAGGTCTCCTTGGTGAGGGCTTTCTTGACGTAGTCAGACTTGTTCTTGACAAAGGGGCCTAGGGTCGTGGACCGGTTGAGGAGGAGCGCCTCTAACGGCTTGCTGTTGACGGCGTCACCGAAGTATATGTACGCCGTGTACTGCAGCCAGCTCATCTCCTTGCAGTCGGCACTCGTCACCCCGAGCTCCGGGAACCGGCTGCGCATCGTCGCCACCACCGTGCTGCAGTTGCAAAGGCACAGGGACTGGAAGTTGGCCTGACTCTTTCGGATGACAACACGTACGGTAAGGTCGTCGGGGAGTGCCGGCGCGAGCGTTTGCCATTTGGTCACCGCGTCGACGGCGCCCTGGTCCATGGTCTTGGCGACTTTGAGGAAGGTCACCATTGGTGGGACCGGCACGAGCCTCAGCTTCCAAGCCAGCACGATGCCAAAGTTCCCGCCGCCGCCGCCGCGGATGGCTCAGAAGAGGTCGTCCCCCATGGCCTTCTTGTTCGCCAGCAGGTTCCCGTCGGCGTCGACCATACTAGCGTCGAGGACGTTGTCGGCTGAGAGTCCATACCTGCGCATCATGAGGCCTATGCCGCCGCCGCTGATGATGCCCCTCACACCCACGGTCGGGCACACGCTAGCCGGGAAGCCCAGCCCTGGCGCCGCCGTGGCGACGCGGTAGTAGAGCTCTCCGGTCGTCGCCCCGGTCTCGACCCACGTTGTGGCGTCGTGTGGGTTGACGTGGACGGTGTGGAGCTTGGCGAGGTCGATCACGGCGAACGCCTCGCCGTCGGGGGTGGCCGATCGGTACGAGAGGCCCTCGTTGTCATGCCCACCGCTGCGCACGCGGACGCGCGCACGCTATGGCGGCGCCCGCAGCGCACGGCAGCCTGGACGTGCGATGCGTTTGTGGGTGTCACGATGCAGAGCGGAGGATTCGCCGTAGCCGGCGCCACCAACCTGGCGTTCCTGATGGATGACACCAGGAGCGGCGTGAACGACGGCGAGCTCGGCGTCAGCACGAGCTGGCTGGGGATGCTCGTCGAGAGGCACTGGAGGAAGTCGTTGTTGGAGGACGACGCCAGAGATGGGGCGGGCACGTAAAAGCCCAAGAAGCAAACCGTAAGCAGGAGCGCCATGCCTGCCATTTCGATGGATCTACCGCTCTTCCTCCACTGGCACGGTGCTTCTGCGCTAATTCACCTCGTTATATAGCATGGATCTCTCCCTATATTAAGTAGGAAATAAATGTGACCCAAAGATAAGGCCTCTCCAAATTAATTACTACTTCGTTCAATTAAAAGTGAAATATTAATTGGTCAAAGATAAATATTCATCGACATGGCTCTAACTATGGTAGAAAGTTAAAGGGGGCAGTGTTAGAAAGGAAGGCTTTTAATGAGTATAATTTTTTAGAAGAATTTTAATAACTTTAAATTATCTCTTTGGATTCATTCAATAAGTTTTGGGCTGCCTGGCACCTATTCCCAACCCATGTGTGGGCGGTATGGTGTGTCTGGCCCGTCGGCCTATCAGCCAGGGCCCATTTCAAATCTTTTGTGAACATCCCTGACCTAGCCTGACCCGTTCCCTTTCTCCCCTTATTTTTACCTATCCACATAACCGATTAACCGTCACCGTAGCTCGGCCGTCATCCCCAACCCATAGCGTTGTCACCGAAGAGCCCAATCAACAAGGCAGCCGACTGTGCCATCACCGGGCAAATTCGCTGCTATCCGACGTTGCCCAAGTACGTGCAATTTGCCACCCTCTTTGGTATTATGTATTACCCTTTCTCACCTCAAGAGTTGGTGCAAACTTCGTTGGTGCATTCAAACCCCGTGATATGATATGCTCTATCACACATAAGCCTCCTTATATCTTCCTCAAAATATCCACCATGCCTACCTTTGTGGCATTTTCATAACCATTCCGAGATATATTGTCATGCAACTTCCACCGTTTCGTTTTTTATGAGATACACCTTCATTAATTGTCATATTGCTTTGCACTATCATATAGCTAACATAGTACTTGTAGCTGAGCCACTGCCAGAGGCATTCATGTAGAGTGATATTTTCAGTTTTATCGAGTTGTAAGTAAATAAAACTGTGATGATCATCATTATTAGAGCATTGTCCCAGTGAGGAAAGGATGATTTAGACTATGATCCCCCCACAAGTCGGGATGAGAATCGGGACAAAAAAGAGAGGCCAAAAAGAGCCCAACAAAAAAAATAAGAGAAGGGGCAATGCTACTATTCTTTTCCACACTCGTGCTTGGGAGTAGCACTATGTTCTTCATATAGAGGGTTTTCTGAGTTGACACTGTCATATACTAGTGGGAATTTAACGCTATAGAACATGGCTTGTATATTTCGATGACGGGTTTCCTCAAATGCTGGAGGTCTTGATGAGAAAGCAAGTTGGATGCACACCCACTTAGTTTTCTTGAGTTTTCATACACTTATAACTCTTAGTGTATCCGTTGCATGACTATTCCTACTCCTCACATTGATATCGGTTGATGAGAAGGCATAGCCTATTGATTAACCGCGTCGATGCAATACTTTCTTCCTTTTTTGACTTTCCTTTATTAATCTCCGTCACTGCATTATATTCCACCCATAGTACTACATCCATCACTACCACATTGTGCCCCTATGCCGACGGCCAAGGCCGTCGGCATAGACCAGATTCCCGTCGGCATAGGTCTATGCAGACGGCCCCCGTCGGCATAGGGCCGTCGGCAACATATGCGTCGGCGTACCCCAGGGGTCCGTCGGCATAGATAGGCCGTCGGCATAGATGTCTATGCCGACGACGTCCGTACAACTATGCCGACGGCCCGGCCGTTGGCAACGCTCCGTGCATAACGGTGACTGCCGGCGCCGCCGTCAAGTGCTGTCCATACATAAGCGGCCATGTGGCGCCTCTATGCCGACGGCCTAGCCGTCGGCATAGAGGTGCCACATGTCGCCCCCTAGAGGCTCCTAGGGGCATTGCTATGCCGACGGCTTAGCCGTAGGCATAGCCCTTGAGCTATGCCTACGGCTAAGCCGTCGGCATACCCGTGCCACGTGTCACCCACTGGTGGCTTGTAGGGCGTGGCTATGCTGACGGCTTAGCCGTAGGCATAGGTCAAGGGCTATGCCTATGGCTAAGCCACCGGCATAGCCACGCCCTAGGAGCCACCAGTGGGCGCCGCGTGTCACCTATGTCGACGACCTAGCTGTAGGCATAGGTCAAGAACTATGCCTACGGCTAGGCCGTCGGCATAGGTGACACATGTCGCCCATTGGTAGTTCGTGGGGGTCCTATGCCGACGGCTAAGCCGTCGGCATAATTTCTGTCTGATTTCCCCCCCTCTTTTCCCTGTTTGATTTCAATTCAAATTCAGAGCAGATATACATATGATATCAATTCAAATTCACAGCAGATATACATATATAAATATCATGACAACCAACACCATCACGACAATATAAGTATCATCACAATCATAAGCATCATCTCAAAGAAGATATAAGTATTTAAAGAAGCACACAAGTCATCTAAAAGACCATAAAAGAGCACAAGTCATCTAAAAGAAAATAAAGGCTTAAGTGCTTGGACATCCACCACCACCGCCAAGTCCGCCGAAGCCCAAGTCGTTAGTGCTAGCGGCAGCGCTACCGCCAAGACCGGCACCGCCACCGGCCCCGTGGATTGGAGTGACTGAGCTCTGTGACTCGGGAGTGATGCCAACACCAGCACCGCCACCAACGGTAGATCCACCGGTTCCCTGGATGTTGAAAAGACATGTTAAGGGGATATATATGATTGTGTTGAATAAACTGTATGCTTTGGGTGAATAGTTTGGGGATGTACTAACCGGCGAGGGGCCCAAGCGTTGTTCCACAAACTCCTCAAACGTAAGGAGCACTGGTTGTCCGGGAGTAGGTGGTGCTGCTTCCAATTGAGGAACCTGTCCGGCTGCCATCTCCTCAAGAGCGCGCTGCATCCTGTGATTGTTCTGCTCCTGCAATGCAAAAAGGCTCGTGTGCCACGCCGAGGTCTCCTGGCGTGTGTACTTCAAGTAGGCCTACGGTATGACATGATGGAACTCATAAAATATCTCAAAGTGGAAAATAAAGTGAGCAATGAAGATAAGCGGGGAAATACTTACAGTTTGCCGCTCCTGAAAGAGGGACTGTGACTGCGCACTAGTCATGGGCGTGCTCGTGCACTGGCTCAGACTCGGGTCGGTAGCTCGAAGATATGTGTAGGAGATAGAAGGAGTGATCACAGCATCCAGAACCGGCTCCCAACCGTGCTTCTTGTGCCCCATGCCCACCACCACCCTCTCGTCCAGATCTGCACTAATGGGGTTAGATGTGCCAGGATGTAACCTCAGATACTCCTCGGAGTAAGCCTCCTTCTTCTCCGCGGTCTTGCCGTAGTAGTTGGCCTCGCCAGCTTGGGATTCCTCCGCGTATGGGCGATCTCCCACGCCTCTATGTGTGAGAGTGGCAGCTTCAGTTTCTCCTCCTGCACCACCAAACAGAGGTTAGTCATACATAAGAAAGTGATGGTAAATAGAACAAGAAGATTGTTTAATGAGGTCAGTCATACGTGCAGGTTCTTATGGAGAAAGTGGTTCCGGTTTCCCTCAGCATGTACTCCCTCCTTCCCTCGGTTACCCTTGTTTTTAAGGCTTGTAGCCGCCCAGGCTCCATCCTTATCACACCACAGATCCACCAATGCAGCCCAGGACTAGTCCTTTCCATAACACCAATTTGGACACACCTACATAATGAAAGCATAATGGAATGTAAACACGAAACGGTGAAATGGACCAAAAACATCGGAATGAAAAATCTTTTATAATTACCGCTAAGTACTCGTCCCTCTCCAAGGTAATGTCCTCCTTCCACGCTTCTTCCTTGGTCATCTTCACACCAAGAGCATCGTGGTAGTATGTCGAGATGGCGACCCAGCGCACCTCATACTGAAGCTGACGGGCCTTCTTCTTGGCTTGGCGCAGAACGATCCGGTCGGCAGTGGCCTTGTGCTCCGGAAGAACTCGATAGTATTTCTACAATCATTAGTGAAACAAGAAATGGAAGAAGCCATGAGTTAAATCATTCATGAAACCAGAATGGACTTGTCCTTTTGAAGAGAACTCACTCAGAAATTAGTGATCACGGCCTTGGCATGGGTCTCATGGTCCGCGTGGAGGGCCGCTTCCCAGTGGTCCCAGCTCGTGGCCAAAATCCGACGGTCTGGGTGCCTGACTGGATCTGGACAGTACAACCCTGACCAGTGTACCTTCAGCAAGACGGTGATGAGGCCATTGGGAATACCGGCCCCTTTGGGATATATCCAGTTGCTGCAAAAGAATGAAATATTAGCATGTGGCAAGCAAAATAAAGAACTATCAGAATGTGCATGTGACAAGCAAAAGAATGGAATTATAAAGTGCCACTTACTCTTTTCCCGTGGGCTCAATGAGCCACTTCTGCTCCTCGGTAGCAGGAATCTATTTTGGTAGCTTTGCGTTACCACACAGCCACCCCTTGTTGCCAACCCCCTCCCCGCCACCACCATCATCCCCGCCACCACCCTCCTCCTTGCCTGCCTCCTCCTCCTCGCCTACCTCCTCCTCCTGCTCCTCGTCCCCCTCCCCAACCTCCTCCTCCCGAACCTCCTCATCCTTCTCCTCCTCCTCCTCCTCGTTAGAGGGTACCGAGCTAGAGGAGGGTAACTCACTAGAGGAGCGCCTCGAAGACAACACCCCTAAGTCGGTGAGGGTGCGCTCTTTCTGGCCGCGCCCCTGTAGTGGTTCTCCCACCACCTCCTCGCCCTCTAGGGGCTGTCCCCCCGCCCCCTCCTCCTCTAGGGGCACCTCTCCCTCGACCTCCCTATGCGGAGTCATCGTCAAGTAGTCGGGAGGAGGATTACGTGCTCGACCACTCCGACTTACGATCTTGCATAGGAAACCCACACCGTCGGCCTTCCCCTTGCCCATGTTCCACGAACTTGCATTGAAAAGAGAATAAACAATTAGTACGAAAGTCATAATAATAAGAAATAATAAACACATTAATAAAAAAGCATAAAAGGCATATTCCTAAACACATTAATAAAAAAACTTTAAACGTACATCTGCTAGAACCCATACGAATCATCACTGTTGTAACCTCTTTCTCGGTCGGTCTCATCATCACTATCAATCATATCATCTTCGTTGTCTGATGGAGGTGGAGGCTCTTCCTCGTCGTCAGCCTATTTGTTTAACTTTTCTAGCATAAGTATGTCATTTTCATTGACAATGGTCTCACCATCATTCCGTGCATCGTCGGCGGTTGGATCCACATCATCATCACCCAATGGTCTAGCGTCATCGTTTCTAACCACATCATCATCTGGTTGCTCTTGATAGAACACTCCCTGTATGTCATGGGGTTAATATTGTAGTAATCGTCTTCATTCGGGTCCGAAAGCTTACCATGTGGCGACACCTTGAACACAACTTCCCAACCCTTTAGGTACTCTTTCTGGCATGGGTAAGGCAGATAATAAACTTGTGTAGCTTGGGTAGCCGCAATGAAGAGATCGGCTCCTACATAGACGGTTGATGGTTTAACTTCGACCAAACCAATGGAAGGCGTATGCCTCTGCCCCTCCCGCGGATCGAACCATCGACATTTGAACATAGGAAGACTTAGGGTTTCGCGCCCTTTGCGGAATGTAATCTCGTATATATTTTGTACCCTTCCGTAGTAGTCTACTAAATTTTGACCGGGGGTGTACACTCCGGTATTTATAGTTTTGGGATCAGGCCGGCTGTTATGGTGCTCCTCTGTATGGAAGCGATACCCATTCACATCATACTTTTTACATGTCATGACGGCAGGGTCAAAATCCATGGAAACCCATCTCAATTCATCATCCATAGATATGTTCGGATCTTTTCCCTACAAGTATAATTGAAATTCCTGAGTGCATTAGTTCGGTTAACTAATAAATGTATTTTAATAGGGGAATGTCAAAAATTACTTTCTCCATGAACCAACCACCAATTTTTTTACGTCCAGGGTTTCCATGACGGAGAAGAATAAGTGCCTTCGCCTCAGTAGGAGGATTCATTCCCGTCCATTCCTGTTGAACAAAATCACTAAAAGAAGAAATGCGGTGTTAGACCGGGACTAAGTGAACATATAACATGATGTTGTGGAAGACATAAAGGAATGGTGTAGTGGTATTACCTAATCCACACTTCCTCAACTTCCTTGATGTTGTGCAAGATGTAGAACATGAGGTCCTCCCACTCTTGTAGTGGAATGTTATAAGATTTCGAGGCCCCAGCCCTGCCACCTTGCACGTTGAATAGATGGAGCCTGGGTTGATACTTGGTGTCGGGGAAACTGATCGCCCACGAACACCTATGGGACCGGAGCCCCTTTTCGGTACGGTAAGGGAGCGGAGGGTGCACGAAGAGCGGATTGAGGCGAGCACGCGAGCAGTTTACCCAGGTTCGGGCCGCACGGATGCGTAAAACCCTACTCCTGCTTTGGTTTGTATTGTATTCTTGGCTCGGGAGCAAGAAGAACTACAGTGCTGGTTGCTAGCTACGCCGAGCGTAAGAGTGATCGAAGATCGGAACCCCTTCTACGTTGCGCATGGGCCTCCTTTTATAGGTCAAAGGGGTCACCAACAGGTGGCAACGTAGGTGAGGGTAAAAACGTAAAAATGGTGGTAGTTGTAACAGTGTATGTACAGTGCTCTGTACCTAACCCTGATGGTGGGGGACAAGGGCATTGAATGCCCGTCACCGTCGCCCCCAAACAGTGCAAAAAGCGTCCGTCCGGGCGTCTCCGTTCGCCACGACGGTGGCCTCGTCATCGTGGCTTGCCACCGTGTCCCCCAGGCTGCACAACCTTCCGCCACGTGCCCCTCGAAGGGCCCCAGGGCGACGCGTGGCCGGATGAGCTGGAGCGTAGGCACACAGTGGAAGCTTGCCGCGGCAAGCGCCTTGCCGCGCCCGGAAGCTTGTCGCTCTCCGGGCCTTGCCGGGGCGCGCGATGCGCCGCGGCAAGTCTCCTGAAATGCCGTGCTTTGGCCTCCCTGGCAAGCTCCTCTTGCCAGGGTCTTGTGACAAAAGGGTGGTCTCGAGCCTGTAGCGGCCTTCCCGGCAAGCTCCTCTTGCCGGGGTCTTGTTTCTTTAACTTGAATACTTTGTTCTTGAATGGCTCAAAGGGGACCGAAGTGGGCCTTGGCGGGCGCGTGGCAAGCCCTGCCACGGGACGCTGCTACTGCCCGTGCACAAGTTGGGATACTAAAGTACCCCTTCTTTAGTACACCGACAGGAGCCCCCGGGCCTGGGCCACACACGGTGCCGAGCGCTGTTGGGCCAGGCCCAAAACAGTGCACGGGCACTCGCGGCCCACGGCGCGCCGCATCCCACTCCGTATCCGCCGCGCCCCTCCCTAACGGCACGCGTCGATTGCGGCGTCGTGGGAGAGATCGTGGCCTGTTTCTTTAATGGGGAAAATGCGGAACGTCCCCCTCCCTCTTAAAAGCAGGGGAAACAGGGGCAGTTCTTCCTATTCGTTCATTGCTTCTTCAACCTCCAGAAACCCCCGCCGCTCCCCTCCTCCCTCACAATGCCAAGCTGAGCTTATTCTTCAGGGGAGTGGCGCCGGCCCTTGAGCAGCTCCGGGAGAGGATCCCCACACAGCTGGCGAACGAGGCACGCAGGCTTTGCACGGGAGTTGTGGAGAGAGTGCTGACGAAGATAGTCTACCGCAACCCCGGGCTCAACCTCGAGAACGTCCTCAGGACCTTGCCGCCCAACGCCGACCAGGAGGCGCTGAAGGCTCTTGTTGCCCCCATCGTGGCCAAGGTGGGAAAGATCAGGAGAGTTGATGGTGACCGTGTAGACTAGGCTGCTTTCTTTCTGCTTCCCTTGTCGCTGCCAATCACGTTATGGACAGTAGCTTATTAGAACAGCGACAAGTCATCTTGTAATATAACTTTATTTTGGGTAGTCAATGCAGTGTTATTCCCCTTGTTCGACTTCTTTGCTTTGTATGCTTTTACCCTACGCATTTAGGGAACTTGCCGGCGAGGAGACCTTGCCGCGAGCGCTGAGTGCGGAACTTCAGCAGCCTGCTGGCAACGCCTCTACCGGCAAGAAACCTCGCCGCAGCTAGTCGCAGCACACTTAGGTTGTTGAGCGAACTCGGAAACGGAGTAAGGGCGCGACACTTGTCGCAGCACACTTAAGCCGTTGAGCGTGCTCGAAACAAAGTAAGGGCGCGGCTAGCCACGAGTTAGTTCCTCCGCGCACAGGTTTTCCATACAAAGTGCGGTCGTTCAAGGGAGATAACTTTAAAAATTTGAAAGCTCAAACTTTGGTAACTTAGCTTTTGTGTGCGGTTTGCTTCCCGGCAAGGCAAGGCTTTCTTGAACGGCACTTGGTCCATACCACTGTCTCCTTCCCCCCCGGCAAACTTGTGCGTGAGGAAGACTTCTTCTGAGGAAAAGAAAAAGGGAGGAAACATAGATATGGAGCCTTTAAGCTCATTATTGCTTACCGGGGGGGTGTGCTGCACAAAGTGTCAGATAACACATGCAAGAAAAACAAAAAGGCATGAAACGACAAGTCGTGCAAGGCACCAAAGTTTTACTGATGCACGGGGTCTGCGCCCGGCTTTGTACAAAGGTTTACATGCAACAGCGGCAAGACTTGTACAAAAGGTGGTTGCCGGAGTGGATCACGGCAACCGCGCCTTATGGGTGAAACTTGCGAAGGTGCTCAATGTTCCAGGAGTTGCTCACCGGTAAGCCCTCTTCGGTCTCAAGGCGGACAGCGCCGGGCCATGTGACTTGTCTCACCCGATAAGGGCCTTCCCACTTCGGCGTCAACTTGTTGGAATTCTTGGCGGACTGAACGCGCCGAAGAACAAGGTCGCCTTCCTCGAGACTTCTGGCTCTAACTTTGCGGCTATGGTAGCGGCGCAAAGCTTGCTAGTATCGAGCAGCTCGTACAGCAGCCTGAAGACGGTCCTCCTAGAGGAGCAGTGCATCATCTTGCCACAGCTGCTCTTGCTCGAGCTCATCGTAAGCGAGCACTCGAGGAGACCCGTATACGAGTTCCGTGGGGAGAACTGCCTCTGCTCCATAGACAAGAGCAAAGGGTGTCTGTCCAGTGGCTCGATTTGGTGTCGTTCTGATTGACCAAAGAGGCTCCGGCAACTCCTCAATCCAATTTCTTCCACATTTGTGCAGCCTATCGAAAGTTCTTGTCTTGAGTCCACGCAACACTTCAGCGTTTGCCCTCTCTGCTTGACCATTTCTCCTCGGGTGAGCAACAGAAGCGAAGCAGACCTTGGTGCCAAGGTCTTGGACGTACTGCATGAAGGTGCGACTTGTGAACTGTGTGCCATTGTCGGTGATGATCCTGTTAGGGATTCCGAAACGGCAAACAATTGACCTGAAGAACTTGACTGCTGACTGTGCGGTCACCTTTCTCACTGGTTCCATTTCCGACCACTTTGTGAACTTGTCGATGGCGATGTACAAGTACTCAAAGCCCCCGGCTGCGCAGGGAAAGGGGCCGAGGATGTCGAGCCCCCAGACCGAGAATGGCCAGGACAAAGGGATCGTCTGGAGAGCTTGAGCTGGCTGATGTATTTGCTTGGCATGGAACTGGCACGCTTCACACTTGGTTACTTGTGCAGTTGTATCCTGGAGGGCTTCTAGCCAAAAGAAACCTTGCCGGAACACCTTCCCGGCAAGTGCTCTTGCGCCAATGTGGTGACCACATATGCCTCCATGTATCTCTGCCAACAACTTTTGTCCATCTTCCCGGGGAATGCACTTCAACCTGACACCATTGAGTCTTCTTCTGTACAGTTCATCGCCGACGAACTGGTACATACTTCTGCTTCTTCTGGCTCTTCGGGAAGTTCTCCAGTTTGAAGAAAGTGGACAATTTGCTGCGCCCAGGCTGGAGCTTGAGGCTCAACAACAAGGACTAAAGGCATCAGTGCTGCTGCGGGAACGTCAGCTTCTACGGCAAGAACCTGCGGCTCTGCCGGAGCTGGACGTTCCTCGGCAAGCTTGCCGGGGCAAGACTTGTCGGGAACGCCTGCTTCAACTGTACGAACCCTGGGGTCCGCAGGAGCAGACTGTTCCTCAGTAACTTGGTCGTTGATCTTGGGGACTTTGGCGGCGACTTCAGGAAGATCCGCTGGCAAGTAGTCACCGGAGACCAACTTTCTCTTTTTGCTTTGCCCAACTGATGGTGTGACGGATGGTTGAGTTAGCTTGAGCACAAAGATCCCTGGTTCCACAGGTAGCTTTAGTGCAGCACACTTTGACAGGCCGTCTGCGATGTCATTTTGAGCTCTTGGAACGTGCTCCATCTGTATGCCTTCAAAGTGCTCTTCAAGCTTCCTCACTTCGTCGACGTAAGCTTCCATCAATGGGCTCTGGTAGCTCTTGTTCACTTGTCGGACAACCAACTGCGAATCACCCCGCACAATCAGCTTCTTGATCCCAAGTTCTGCTGCGATTCTGAGCCCCGCAAGCAAACCTTCATACTCTGCAGTATTATTCGTTGCTTGCTCCTTGGGAAAATGCATCTGGACGACGTACTTGAGGTGCTCGCCGGTGGGCGCGACGAGCAGCACGCCAGCGCCGGCGCCTTGCAGCGAGAAGGCACCATCGAAGTACATTACCCATTCTTTGCTCGCTTCTTTGCCGGGGATGCTTGTCTCTGTAACTTCTTCATCTGGTGTTGGTGTCCATTCCGCTATGAACTCTGCCAACGCTCTGCTCTGGATAGTTGAAGTACTTTCAAACTTGAGACCAAAGCTTGACAGCTCTAGTGCCCACTCGACGATCCTGCCTGTTGCTTCTGGATTTTGCAATATCCTTTTCAGCGGAAAGCGAGTGACCACTGTTATCTCATGTGCTTGGAAGTAGTGGCGCAGCTTTCTCGAGGCCATGAGGAGGCCGAAAAGCAGCTTCTGCACCCCAGAGTATCTTGACCTAGCCCCCTGCAAGAGGGAACTGACAAAATAAACCGGGCGCTGCACCATCTTCCTCCGCACTTCTTCTTGCATCTGTGTAGATTCACCCTTGTCGGGGCCAGAGCTTGTCGGGGAAGCCCCCTGCTTGTCGCTGGACGTGCTTGCCGGGGCTGTGGGCTCCTCCTCTGCCTCCCTTTCCGCTACCAACGCAACACTAACCACTTGATTGGTCGCTGCTAAGTACATCAACAACTTTTCTTGCGGCTTAGGTGCGACAAGTATCGGAGTGGAGGACAGGTACCCTTTCAAGTCTTGCAACGCTGCCTCCGCTTCCGGAGTCCATTTCATTGGACCTGCCTTTTTCAAGATTTTGAAAAACGGCAGGGCGCGTTCTGCAGACTTAGAAATGAACCTGCTGAGAGCAGCCACGCAGCCGACAAGTCTTCGTACATCCTTGACGCGCTTCGGAGCTTCGATCTGCTCGATGACTTTGATCTTGTCGGGATTGGCTTCAATCCCCCTCTGGGACACAAAGAACCCGAGAAGCTTGCCGGAGGGGACTCCGAACACGCACTTCTCGGGGTTGAGCTTGAGTTGTATCTTGCGCAGATTCACAAAAGTTTCATCTAGGTCTTGAATCAGGGTATCCTTGTCCTTGCTCTTGACCACTATATCATCCATGTAAGCTTCTACATTCCTGTGTATCTGTGGCTCAAAAGCAGTGTGGACTACCCTTGCAAACGTTGAACCCGCATTCTTCAATCCAAAGGGCATGCGTATGAAACAGTAAGTGCCACATGGAGTAATGAATGCGGTCTTCTCTTCATCCTCTTCAGCCATGAATATCTGGTGGTATCCGGAGTACGCATCAAGGAATGAAAGCAACTCACATCCAGCCGTGGAGTCAACGATCTGGTCAATGCGCGGCAAGGGAAATGGATCTTTGGGACAAGCTTTATTCACATCAGTGAAGTCTATACAAAGCCTCCACTTCCCATTAGCTTTGCGCACGACGACAGGGTTGGCCAGCCACGTGGGATGAAGTACACCTCTAACAAGGCCTGCTGCTTCCAACTTCTTGATTTCCTCAGTGATAAACTCTTGGCGCTCCACTGCTTGCTTCCTGACCTTCTGCTTGACGGGCCGCGCGTGAGGACAAACGACAAGCTTGTGCTCAATTACTTTCCTGGGAACGCCGAGGATGTCAGACGGTTGCCATGCAAACACGTCGACATTCGCCCGCAGGAAAGCAACGAGCGCGCTTTCCTATTTAGGATCGAGTGTGGCACTGATGGTGAAAGTACCACCAGTGCCGTCCTCCTTGGCGGACACCTTCTTGGTTGCAGGTGGAGCTGCCATTCCCTTCTTGCACTTGCCGGTGGAGCTCGATGGTGCGTCCTCGACGGCAGCGCAGAACTCCGAAGAGGTGCGTTTGCCGAAGTGGGCCCCAGAGCTCTTGCCGGACTTGGTCTTGTTCTCCCCCCCGGGAGCTTCAGCGGCAAGTGTTTTGCTATCTGTTGCAGCTGATGCGTCCCGGTAGATCTTGTCGGCGCAGATAAGCACGTCTTTCTTGTCGCCGGGGACAGAGATGACGCTTATCGGGCCTGGCATCTTGAGCATGTTGTATGCGTAATGAGAGGCTGCCATGAACTTGGCCAGCGCTGGACGGCCAAGTATCCCATTGTATGGCAACGGGATATCGGCAACGTCAAAGGTAATCCTCTCAGTCCTGAAGTTCAGCTCTCCGCCAAAGGTTACTGACAGTGTGATCTTCCCCTTCGGCTTGCTCCTTCCCGGGTTAATTCCTTGGAAAGTTCCGGTTTCCTCGAGCTCGCTGTCGGGGATCTGTAGCTTTCGGACTACAGCAGAGGAGATCAGGTTCAGGCCGGCCCTGCCGTCAACCAGCATCTTGGTGACCTTGAGGTTGCGGATGGTTGGCGAAACCAACATCAGCAAGCACCCGACCGCAGTTGTGCGGTCAGGATGATCCTCAATGTCGAAGATGATGGGCATGCTGGACCACTTCAGGAGTTTGCGCGACTCGACGGGTGGCTCTGCTGCATTAACTTCCCGCACCCATTGCTTGAGTTGGCGGTGGGAAGTATGCAGAGAGGCACCTCCATCGACGCACAGAACTTCTGTGGCCTTCTGGAACTCCTGCTCGCTGTTGTCTCCGTCGTCCATGTCTTCATCGTCGTCTTCGTCTTCGTCCTTGTCGCGGCCGCGGGGAGGTCTATCTCCTTGCCACTGCTTGGCCTTGCCGCGGCGTCCTCCCCGGCCATTGAATGGCCGCTTCTTGCCGGACTCTCCTCCGCCTCCCTGGGCCTTCTCCTTGCCGCGTCGCTCGTACTCAGCCTTCTGCTGTTCAACGAGGTACTCGACCCTTTTGCAGTTCTGGAGATCGTGGCCCTTGGTGCGGTGGATCTTGCAGTACTGCTTGTCGGAGCCGTCCTGCTTGTCGGCGGCGGCTACAGTGGCAGCTTCCTTGCCAGAGCCACCAGCCTGAGCTTTCTTGGCGCCAGCCTCCTTGCCAGACTGCTCGACGGCCAGTACTTCCTTGTTCTTCTTTTTCTTGTTGTTCCGCCGTCGGTTTTTCCTTGCCGGGGCGGCATCCTCACTGTCCGTTCCTCCTGCTCCAGCATCCTCTCCGGGGAGTCTCCCCCCCTCTTCAGCGCGTGCGCACTTGTCGGCCAGGGCATAAAGCTCACCGACGTCTCGTATCTTGCACATCGCCATTTCCTCCCTCATCCGGCGGTTACGCACGTTCTGATGGAACGCACTAATAACCGCGGCAGGGTGGACGTCCGGGATGTTGTGCTGAACGCGACTGAATCTTTGGATGTACTTTCGCAGGGACTCTCCCTCCTTCTGGGCGAGTATATGAAGATCGCTTTCCTGGCCATGGGGCTTGTGGCCGCCCGTGAAGGCGCCGACGAACTGGTGGCACAGGTCGGCCCAAGAAGAGATGGAGTTTTCCGGCAAGTGCATGAGCCAAGATCTGACGTTTGGCTTGAGCACGAGCGGGAAGTAGTTTGCTAGTATCTTCTCGTCTCGTCCCCTGGCAGCCTGCACCGCAATGATGTAGATGCTGAGGAACTCTGAGGGATGGGTCTTGCCGTCGTACTTCTCGGGTACGTCGGGCTTGAAGTTCTTCATGCTGGGCCACTGGACTTGCCGCAGCTCACGGGTGGACGCAGGACAACCCGCCGCGTACGGCAAGTCGCCTGGTTCTCCGGGCGCGTGCAAGTCGACAGCGGGCCCAGCGCGCTGGTCGGACTGTCGTCGCGCTTCTCTTCGACGCTCGATGCGAGTTCGAGCGTCTTCTTGTCGTCTGTCGTCGAGGACTTGGCGTTGATCGCGGCGAGCTCGTGGATCCGACGATGCCGTGGAGTCGTCGTCGATGTTGATCCGCCGAGTCGGCGATTTTGGCCTTCGGGGCGGGGAGTGCACAGTAGTTGCACCCCCGGCGGTCTTATCTCCATCAGCCCGCGCCTGGCTGACTTGCCGCGGCCGCGACGTCGTCGGCTGCTGCGGCGTGTCGTTGTTGGCGAAGGCGATGAGGCTTTGGATGGTGGCCCTCCAGTCGTCGGCCTTGTCTGCCGCTGGAGGAAAGTCGAGGAGTAGCTGAGCTCGGGCTAGAGCTTCTGCTGGAGTGGAGGGGAGCGGTGGCGAGCGGTGCGAGGAGCGAGATATGCTCGGACTTATAACCACGTTAGAAGGAGCAGGTTCTCGCCCCGGCGACCGCGCCTTGCTCGTGCCAGCCCGTTGGCCTTGAGCGTCCCGCGACCCGCCAACTTGTCCTTGACCCAGCAAGCGGATGGTACCCTGCGTACCACGCCGCTGCCGTTCCGGCACCTCCTGAGAGGGGCGCGGTGCATGCACGGACGCCGAGGTCCTGGAGTGCGCTCGGTCGTCCGTCTTGTCCTTGGTTTTGGCGGCGCCGTGAGTTTCCTCGCCGGCGTCCGTCCTTCCGCCAGCGTCTACCCCACCAACCGTGGGTTCTGGTGGTGGTGGGATCGACGCGGACGGGCCTCCTACCTCCGAAGCTTTCTTTTTCGGCGGCATGTCGATGAAGTTAACGAAGTTGATGAAGTTCCTGAAGGTTGCGCCCGCGTGAGCGCCGGATCAGGTTCGCACAACCTCGACGCCCCCTACCTGGCGCGCCAAAGATGTCGAGGAAACTGATCGCCCACGAACACCTATGGGACCGGAGCCCCTTTTCGGTACGGCAAGGGAGCGGAGGGTGTACGAAGAGCGGATCGAGGCGAGCACGCGAGCAGTTTACCCAGGTTCGGGCCGCACGGATGCGTAAAACCCTACTCCTGCTTTGGTTTGTATTGTATTCTTGGCTCGGGAGCAAGAAGAACTACAGTGCTGGTTGCTAGCTACGCCGAGCGTGAGAGTGATCGAATATCGGAACCCCTTCTACGTTGCGCATTGGCCTCCTTTTATAGGTCAAAGGGGTCACCTACAGGTGGCAACGTAGGTGAGGGTAAAAACATAAAAATGGTGGTAGTTGTAACAGTGTATGTACAGTGCTCTGTACCTAACCCTGACGGTGGGGGACAAGGGCATTGAATGCCCGTCACCGTCGCCCCCAAACAGTGCAAAAAGCGTCCCTCCGGGCGTCTCCGTTCGCCACGACGGTGGCCTCGTCATCGTGGCTTGCCACCGTGTCCCCCAGGCTGCACAGCCTTCCGCCACGTGCCCCTGGAAGGGCTCCAGGGTGACGCGTGGCCGGATGAGCTGGAGCGTAGGCACAAAGTGGAAGCTTGCCGCGGCAAGCACCTTGCCGCGGTCGCTACCTTGCCGCGCCCGGAAGCTTGTCGCTCTCCGGGCCTTGCCGGGGCGCGCGATGCGCCGCAGCAAGTCTCCTAAAATGTCGTGCTTTGGCCTCCCTGGCAAGCTCCTCTTGCCAGGGTCTTGTGACGAAAGGGTGGTCTCGAGCCTGTAGCAGCCTTCCCGGCAAGCTCCTCTTGCCGGGGTCTTGTTTCTTTAACTTGAATACTTTGTTCTTTAATGGCTCAAAGGGGACCGAAGTGGGCCTTGGCGGGCGCGTGGCAAGCCCTGCCACGGGACGCTGCTACTGCTCGTGCACAAGTTGGGATACTAAAGTACCCCTTCTTTAGTACACCGACACTTGGGCTCTTCTATATTGTATCGAGGCACCTTGTTACGTAGATGGGGAACGTGGTCTGGATAGTACGATGTCCTGAGGTCCGACACCTCCTTTAGGATAACTGCCTCAACTATGGAAGCTTCAATCTTAGCTTTGTTTCCACATTTCTGTTGGAGATGCTTGTTCTGTCGCTCAGGGCCGTACTGATGGCTTCTCGCCCCTCGTTGGTTACCCCAAGTGGAAGGTTTGAGATGCAGTGTAGCGGAAGTTTTCCCTTGGCAAAGATACCAAGGATTGATTTCCCTGAGACTCCCAGTTTCAACAAGAAGGTGTCAACTGCTAACGGCGCCAGATATTAGCAATCAACGTGGACCTGCACACAGCTACAAATAACTTTGCTCCCAACGAGTACAGAGAGGTTGTCAATCCATCCGGCCTTGTCGTTTACAAAGGATCAAACGCAAGTGATAATAGTGATAGGTATTGCTGCAATAGTAAGTAAAAGCGTAAAGTAAATCGCGGATGTGATCAGTGATGGTAATATGGAGCGAAGTCCCATGATTTTCACTAGTGATGTCTCTCTCCCAAAAGACGATAAAACAGCTATGTGAGGTAAACGAATTACAGCTGGGCAATTGACAGAATTATGTGCGCAAACCAATGCTAACTATGTTGCAAGAAAGGTAGAGGTTCAAAGCATGGGCGGTACGCCAAGGCAAGTAGACCGAAATCCATCTGCATCTACTACTAATCATCCACCTTGAGATATCTATCCAGAACATCTCGCTGGTATTAAGTTGCGAGTCCCACCCATAGTGTAAACTCAAAGCAACAGACAACTGCATTAAAAGAACTTTCCGTAAAGTAAACAATCCTTGCACCCGCGGGCACAAGCACCGTTGTTTTCCCCCTTGTGGCAACATCACATCCCCTAGACTCATGTTTCTGTCACTCAAGCTAGTCATCGAGGGGCATGAACCCACAATCAAGCATAACGTTCCCTCTTGGAGTCACTACCTACTACTTGGCCAAAGCAATAAATAACAACGGAGAACATGCAAGAATTACTTACGAACATAAATATAAAAGAGGTGAATCAAATATATTACTCAAACACAATCTGAACATAATCTCACAATCCATCGGATCCCAGCAAACTCATCATAGTAACAGCATAAGGATTACATATGTGCCTCGATCATGTAGGGCAGCTCACGAGGTCTAATTAGTGAAGCACAAGAACGGGAGGAGAACATCACATAGCTACTGGTCATGGACCCATGGTCCAAGGGAGACTACTCACAACTCATCCGGGAGGCGTCCATGGTGGTGGAGAAGCTCCCGGTGGTGATCCTCCCCTCCGGCAGGGTGCCGGGAAGAGTTCTCCTGGTGCTCCCGATCTTGGAAGCGGCGGCGGCGGCGGAACAGAGATGAGATCGCGAAAAAGGGTTCCCGTCTCGAGGGTTTCGGGACACGATATAAATATATGCCAAAGGGGGGCATCAGCGGAGGCCTGGGGGGCCCAGGCGCCCCCCCGGCGCGGCCAGGAGGGGGGCCGCGCCACCAGGGCGCCTGGAGCCCTGGTGGCCCCCCTCCGGCTATACTTTGGCTACCGGGAAGCTTCTGGAACGCTGATTTTTTATATAATTTTTCCGGGATTTTTCTGGCAGTTCTCGTAATGGGAAAACCTGAAATACAAAAACAGCAGAAAACAGAAACTGGCACTGGGGTGCACTGAGTTAATAGGTTAGTCCAAATATGATCAAAAGTGTATGGAAGTGTATAAATATCATAGCAATATCACACAAAAGAGGCATGGAGCAAGCAAAAATTATAGATACGTTTTGGACGTATCAACATCCCCAAGCTTAATTCCTGCTCGTCCTCGAGTAGGTAAATGATAACAAGAATAATTTCTGTGGTGACATGCTATTAACCATATAGGACTTTTTCATAGTCATATGACAAAAGCTTACTGAGAAAATGAATCTGTAGTAATTAAGTTGCCTCATGAGAAAATCACAAAGAACTGAAAGTTTCACAACATGATACTGAAACATCAGATAGATTTGTAATGAGCATGGTGTGCAAATATGATAAAGTGATATCTCGCTTGCCCCCTTTAGTGAAGCAAAACATAAATGCAGGGGCACCTCCAAGGTTTAAGTGATGACTAGATACAATGATTTCAAAATAAACGATATCACAATCATGCAAAAGACAATGCTACTTTGGGACAATGCACATTACACTCAGAATGACAATCATGCTCTCAGTAGTTGGTGCTTTAAAAGAAGGTGGAGACTCTCGAACCGTGGCTTTTGTTGGCAAGGTTGAAAACCCGTAGTCGGAAACAAAGACAAAACATGTACCAGAGCTCTTGGTTTTAAAAACAGAGGTAATAATATATTTTTTAGATTATGCATGTTTCGTCAACGAATGCTAGCAGACAACTCAATCACTTCTTGAGATGGACAAGTTTCGAGGAACGGCTCCCGAATGAGGACGATCACACCCTCTTAATCTCCTTTGTTTATCACTGCCAAAGTTTCCTGATTTCTCATGAACAAAGTGTGAAGGAGGGTTTGTTTGTTATATTATTTTTGAGCCGGGCGTACTCAATGCCAGTTCCTTCTCGTATTATGGGTTTGCACATTATACATGCAATCCCGGGGTGAAGCTTGTCGAACTTAAAAAGATCATGAATTAACTACTACTTTCTCATGAACTTAAAACAGAGGCACAAAATAGGAATGCATTTTTTTTGAATAATTTCGAGATGGTACATGCAAGTCTCCGTTAGGAATGGCAGGTAAATACCATGTAGGAAGGTATGGTGGACTCATATGACATAACTGGTTTAAAAGATTTTGGATGCACAAGCAGTCAGTCCGCTTAGTACAGGTGGAGGTTAGCAAAAGACTGGGAGCGACCAACTAAGAGAGCAATGACGGTCATAATCATGCAGAGCGACAAAGCAACATTGAATCAGGCATGGGAGTTATATCGCTACTCAGAAACAAAAGATCATCAAGGCTTGACAGACTTTCTTTACAGTCTTAAATATACGTGAGCATACGCCAAGTCAATCAAAATAAATTCTTGAAGGAAGATATTACTAAACTATACCACATCATAGGCAAACAAATCATGTTGGTACTCCAATAACACATTGGGAACCCCCCCAGCTATTTGAGACTAACCATAAGAAAACATGAACTACTAAGCACCATTATGCACGTAGCATCTTTATCATAGACATATCAACCAATGCAACGGAAGCAAACTCTCTTAATAAGATAAGCATGATAACTAAAGAGAGTTCAAGCGACCAACTAAACAAAAGCTCTTTAAAAAGATAAGCATGAAAGCTAAGAGCTGAACATGATAGTAGCTATTGAAAGACAAAGAACACACACAGCAAAGATAGACATGAAAATTCTATGTTATGTTCTAGGTAGAAGTGGAGCGTGTTTCTCTCCCACATAAAGAAAGCTTAGTTCCGACTCATTATGAAAAGCTAAAGAAAACTAAAAAGTAAAACTAAAAGCAAGAGGCTCCAAGCGTAGCACATAACACATGAAGTGATAAAAATATAGTGGAACGAAAGACGAACTGATAATGTTGATGGAGAAGGGGATGCACGGGGGCATCCCCAAGCTTAGACGCTTGAGTCTCCTTGAATATTTCTTGGGGGTGCATGGGGGCATCCCCAAGCATGAGCGTTTGACACTCCTGAATCTTTTTTATCATCTTCCCTCGCACACTTGAAAGCTCCCTTCATACATAACTCATCATAATCTGATTAGCGAGGTTAGTACCCTTAATAAAATAATTGTTCCTTGCTGGAAATAAGGATATTCTTGAAGGTCTACTGTTTCTCAAGATTGCCAAAAGGTTTTTGCAAAGAAAAAGCAAGCTCTAGGTTTGCAAAATGAAGGAAAGGCAAAACATGACAGAATCTGTGAAAAACAGAACAGCAGGTAGTAAAAGATTTTTTCGGGGCACTTCTGCAACTCTAATAAAAAAACTCAGAATAGACGCACGAAAGACAATTATATAGAGCACGCTGTCGAAAAAATTCAGACCAAAAAGATGATCTGGTGATTTTATACGAATTTTTCTATCTAAGGACAGAATCTGTTTCCTGGACAGCATGTCACAACTTTTGAACTTTCTTGCAATCAGAGGCTACACTTGGCACAAAATTGAAAAGCAAAGATACAATGATGATGCTACTGTAGTAACAACATCAAGACACAACAAAAGCAAAATAAAATTTTTATTCATGTGGACTGCCTCCCAAAAGCGCTTTCTTTTATGCCTTTAAGCTAGGCATAATGCATAGAGGTCAAGTTGTATCAATTGAACCATCATCAAGATCATCAAAAAGCTCTTCAATAATACAACTAGTCTTAAGAGGACTTTCAAATAAAGGCCTCATAGAGATACTTCTAGGGAGAAGACCAAAAGGATAAAAGTCAAGGGAAGATTCATTTATAAATTCTTCAAAGAGAGGTGTTTCTTCCAAAGTCTTTACAGTTTCAACCCCTTTGGCAATAGATGTATTACTTTTAGAACGGGGAGCCTTTGGAACATGAACGAACTTAGGCTCCCTCTTTGCCGGAGTTTCTACTTTTTTGGTTTTGATTGAGGAGAAAGTAGTTCCTAGAGTATCAAATGTTTCCTCAATCTTGTCTATCCTATAGAAGAGTCCAAGTCATGGGATTTGATGGTCTCCAAAGTTTTGAAAATTTTATGCATGGAGCTATCAAGCCTATTCAAATTCCCTTGGATCTTATGATCCAACTCATTTATCTTATTAATGTTTGGCATCTCTAGCTCTATCTTTTCAAGTTTTTTCATAATGTGAGCTAGGGTGATGTCCTCTTGAATGCTAACAACAGGGGGATTCCCAACAAGATTTTCAATAATACTAAGAGACTCCCAAACTGGGGCCTCTAGGAAATTCCCATTGATAGCAGTATCTAGAATAAACCTATTCCAAGAAGTAATTCTAACATAAAAATTTCTAAGAAGGATAGTAGTAGGTTGCTTCTTGGTGGCTCTTTTTTGAGAATCATTAATTCTATACCAAGCATCTTTCAAACTTTCCCCACCTCTTTGTTTGAAGGTGAGAACTTCTGCCTCGTCAAAGACAAAAGGACCCGACATAATGACAACTAAAGAATGAGATAACTATTTTTGTGATTTTCGATAAAAGATACTAAAGCAAAAAACTGAAAGGTAAACTAACAAGACTAAAAAGCAAAGGTAAAAGATAGCGTGCAACTCCCCTATCCTGAAGAGTGGAGTCCCCGGCAACGGCGCCAGAAAACTTTGCTTGATGGCTTCTCGCCCCTCGTTGGTTACCCCAAGTGGAAGGTTTGAGATGTAGTGTAGCGGAAGTTTTCCCTTGGCAAAGATACCAAGGATCGATTTCCCTGAGACTCCCAGTTTCAACAAGAAGGTGTCAACTGCTAACGGCGCCAGATATTAGCAATCAACGTGGACCTGCACACAGATACAAATAACTTTGCTCCCAACGAGTACAGAGAGGTTGTCAATCCCTCCGGCCTTGTCGTTCACAAAGGATCAAACACAAGTGATAATAGTGATAGGTATTGCTGCAATAGTAAGTAAAAGCGTAAAGTAAATAGCGGATGTGATCAGTGATGGTAATATGGACCGGAGTCCCATGATGTTCACTAGTGATGTCTCTCTCCCAAAAGACGATAAAACAGCTATGTGAGGTAAACGAATTATAGCTGGGCAATTGACAGAATTATGTGCGCAAACCAATGCTAACTATGTTGCAAGAAAGGTAGAGGTTCAAAGCATGGGCGGTATGCCAAGGCAAGTAGACCGAAATCCATCTGCATCTACTACTAATCATCCACCTTGAGATATCTATCCAGAGCATCTCGCTGGTATTAAGTTGCGAGTCCCACCCATAGTGTAAACTCAAAGCAACAGACAACTGCATTAAAAGAACTTTGCGTAAAGTAAACAATCCTTGCACCCGCGGGCACAAGCACCGTTGTTTTCCCCCTTGTGGCAACAGCACATCCCCTAGACTCATGTTTCTGTCACTCAAGCTAGTCATCGAGGGGCATGAACCCACAATCAAGCATAACATTCCCTCTTGGAGTCACTACCTACTACTTGGCCAAAGCAATAAATAACAACGGAGAACATGCAAGAATTACTTACGAACATAAATATAAAAGAGGTGAATCAAATATATTACTCAAACACAATCTGAACATAATCTCACAATCCATCGGATCCCAGCAAACTCATCATAGCAACAGCATAAGGATTACATATGTGCCTCGATCATGTAGGGCAGCTCACAAGGACTAATTAGTGAAGCACAAGAACGGGATGAGAACATCATATAGCTACTAGTCATGGACCCATGGTCCAAGGGAGACTACTCACAACTCATCCGGGAGGCGTCCATGGTGGTGGAGAAGCTCCCGGTGGTGATCCTCCCCTCCGGCAGGGTGCCGGGAAGAGTTCTCCTGGTGCTCCCGATCTTGGAAGCGGCGGCGGCGGCGGAACAGAGATGAGATCGCGAAAAAGGGTTCCCGTCTCGAGGGTTTCGGGACACGATATAAATATATGCCAAAGGGGGGCATCAGCGGAGGCCTGGAGGGCCCAGGCGCCCCCCCCGGCGCGGCCAGGAGGGGGGCCGCGCCACCAGGGCGCCTGGAGCCCTGGTGGCCCCCCTCCAGCTGTACTTTGGCTACCGGGAAGCTTCTGGAACGCTGATTTTTTATATAATTTTTCCGGGATTTTTCTGGCAGTTCTCGTAATGGGAAAACCGGAAATACAAAAACAGCAGAAAACAGAAACTGGCACTGGGGTGCACTGAGTTAATAGGTTAGTCCAAATATGATCAAAAGTGTATGGAAGTGTATAAATATCATAGCAATATCACACAAAAGAGGCATGGAGCAAGCAGAAATTATAGATACGTTTTGGACGTATCACGTACTGCCAACGATTCCGCACAGCCCCCCAACAATACCTCGTTCGCGAGGTGCAGCATGAGATGTGTCATCGGAGTAAAGAAGCCTGGCAGAAAGATCTTCTCTAGCTTGACTATCAACTCTGGTGCCTTCTTATGCAATTGCTCAATCACGTCTTTACTTAATTCTTTAGCACAGAGCGTGCGAAAGAAATGGCTTAGCTCGGCAAGCACTTGCCAGACATGCTCGGGGACATAGCCTCGAACCATCACCGACATTATCCACTCAATCCATATGTGGTAGTCATGACTCTTTAGGCCGGTCACTTTGCCCGTTGAAAGGTTGACTCCCTTACTTATATTCGATGCATAACCATCGGTGAACTTCAAAATGTGTTTCATCCAGATAAGTACTTCCTTTTTTCTGGCGGTTTAAGGACAAAGTCAGCATCTGGCTTGAACCAGTTTTTTCGACCGCCTGTGGGAGGCTTCATGTTTAGACGTGGTCTATCACAAATTTTCTGTTGATTGGCTCTAGCTTTAACGTTATCCTTTGTCTTATCAGGAATGTTGAGGATCGTGCAGAAAAGGGACTCTGCGACATTCTTTTTGGTGTGCATCACATCGATGTTGTAAGGAAGTTTGAGGTCCTTAAAATAGGAAAGCTGCGAGAAGGGGGTAATGTGAGTCCAATTGTGTGTCTCACCATATCCCTCGAAGCGTTTGGCTTTGGCTTTGGCTTTGCCTTTGACTTTAGGCTTGAGAGCTTTTAGCTGAGCAAGAACATCTTCCCTGTTACTTCATGAACAACTGGCCTTTCGTGAAGTTCTTCTTGTCTTCTCTGTCTGGATGGTCTGGAGGGAGGAACTGTCGATGCAGGTCAAAGGCTACATACTTGCCTCCCTTACTCAGCCAAATCATTCGCAGAGACTGCATGCACATTGGGCATGGCATCTTCCCACTTGTACACCATCCGCAGAATAGAGCATAGCCGGGAAAGTCATGCATGCAATAGTGCAACCAAACTTTCATCAAGAAATTTCTCTGTAGATCCCGGTCGTATGTCAACCCCGGAAAGTACCAAGAATGGTGCAAATCATCCACCATCGGCTGCATAAACACACCCAATTGCTTCCCCGGTTATTCAGGCCCCGGAATGATGAGCGACAAGAACACGGTCTTGCGTTGCATTAGGGCACCGGGAGGGAGATTGAGCGGAATTACAAACACGGGCCAACAGCTGTATGGATTGGACGACCTACCATATGGATTGAACCCATCACCCGATATGGCTATTCTGACATTCCCAGCCTCGGCTGCTTCCTCGGGGTATTCTTCATCGAACGACTTCCATGTTTCGCCTTCCGATGGGTGTACGATTTTATTTGGATGGTACCTTATACCTTCCTTGTGCCACTTCATCATTTTGGCAGACTCTTCCGTGATGAAAAGGCGCTGCAGTCTTGCTATGAAATCGAGATACCGCAGAACCTTAGTGGGGATGGCTAGCTGCCTTTTCTCACCATCCTCACTGACCACCTCAAGGTACCGAGACGAACCGCACACCCTACAATACTTGTCATCAGCATACTCGTGCCTAAACAAAAGGCAATTCTTCGTACAAACATGTATTTTCTCATAATCCATAGATAGTGCCTTCATAATTTTCTTTGTAGCGTACATGCTTTTCGGCAGTTCATAACCCTCAGGCAGGCTGTTAGCCCATACTCCCAGGAATGCGTCGAAGCATTTCTGGCTACAACCGTACTCAGCCTTGACTGCAATCAGTTGCGAGATGGCATCCAGCTAAGAGATTTTCGAACCCACATAAAGAGGTTTCTTCGACGAGGCCAAGACCTCCAGGAAGGCCTTTGCGGTTTCCTCCGGCTCCTCCGATTCATTCTATGAAGGTGTCACATTTACCGTTTCTGCAACAATGACATCATCTAGCATGTCCCTAACCCCGTGGTCCTCATAACCATTGATGCGTTGTCGCATCTCCTCCTCTCTACCACGGTCCTGCTCGGCTAAGTTTATCGGCGGCTTGTCAAAGTTTGGCATATATCCGTGCGTGGGAAGGTGGTCAGTCATGTCCTTCTGATTACTACGGTGACGTCTGGCACATCTCGCACAGGGGCATGGTGGGATAATTCTCATTGGACTACGGAATATCTCCTTCAAATACACATCGGTTTTCATGATCCACTCTGATGTTACCCGATTCCGACGGATAAAACCACTGTACATCCACTGATTATCTGCCATCCTCTGCTTTATTACAAGCCACACAACATAATTAAGGATTCACTTTAATTAATCACATCAAATTTTCATTTTCTACCGCGTTGAATCCACCTACATCTCTAATAGGTAAAGATGGGTTCTAATCTCACCCGAGGATGTGTAGATTGAGTACGTTCTCCATTCTACCCCGTTCCGAGACAACATTTTGGCAGCACCTCCCCACTGTTCTCCAGATACATGTCTCGGCAAATAGCCAAGAGAATGTGCTCCGAAGAACAATGGGGAGGCGCCACCGAAATACTGTCTCGGAACGGGGTAGAACATGGAGAACATACCCAATCTACACATCCTCGGGCTGTCCGTGGAAAACGCTAGACAATCCGAAAGAGCAGCATTGATAAATATGCAATTGAATGCATATTTATCGATGCAACCCTTTCGGACGGGAGATGCCTATGTTACACGACTTGACTTGAGAATGAAATCTAGTCACATGTAAAAAGGAGGTGATGGACTTTTAGCTCACCCTCGGCTGTAGAGGAAGTAGTCTAACAGCAGAGTGATGCTCAGGGGAACCAATGCGTCAGACAACAGTCACTCCGATGAAATGCGACACTACAAAGCCTGGAAATTCCACCGAAAGAACAACTTAGATCATCACATCTTAGTCAAGTGTCAAACTTTTGTCTTCTATTCTTTTAGCAAGATCATCATAAGTATCCTTTTTTTAGCAAGATCATCACATCTTAGTAAGTCTCAAAATTTTATCAAGATCATTATGAGTATAAAAAAATTAGCAACATCATCACATCTCAGTCAAGTGTCAAAATTTTGTCCAACATCCATCCATCCACCATCTATGATTCTAACAACATCCATGAACCCATCAAACAAAAAATAATCCATAGATCCATCCACCTAAAAACAGTAGCAAGAAGAAGAAAAAACATACAAAAAATATATATTTATCTAACTATCTATCCATCCATTCATCTATTTATCTAACTATCTATCAATTTATCTAACTATCTAACTACAAACATAGTAGCAAGAAGAAGAAAAAACAGCAGAAGAACAACAGCGACAGCAGCGGGGGGAGCGAGCAGGGTGGCGAGGGACCTCACCGCGGGGGCAGTAGGGGAGCGGCGAGGGGGTACGGGTCGGGGCAGGGGAAGGCGGTCGTGGCAGCACTCAGGCGACCGGAGGGGGTGCAGGTCGGGGCAGGGAGCGTGGCTAGGCTAGGGCTCCGGACGGCCGGTGTCGCGCTCAGGCGGTTGGGCCAGGAGTCCCGGGCAGCGTCGATGCAGGGACGACCGGGGTCGAGGAGGCCGAGGCAGTGCGGTGGCGGCGCGTCCGGGCTTGGGTGGAGGGGGGGCGGACGGTGCTAGGTGGCTTCTCACCCTCGTTGGTTACCCCAAGTGGAAGGTTTGAGATACAGTGTAGCAGAAGTTTTCCCTTGGCAATACCAAGGATCGTTTTCCCCGAGACTCCCAGTTTCAACAAGAAGGTGTCAACTGCTAACGGCGCCAGATATTAGCAATCAACGTGGACCTGCACACAGATACAAATAACTTTGCTCCCAACGAGTACAGAGAGGTTGTCAATCCCTCCGGCCTTGTAGTTTACAAAGGATCAAACACAAGTGATAGTAGTGATAGATATAATGCAATAGTAAGTAAAAGCAGAAAGTAAATAGCGGATGTGATCAATGATGGTAATATGGACCGGAGTCTCATGATGTTCACTAGTGATGTCTCTCTCCCAAAAGACGATAAAACAGCTATGTGAGGTAAACGAATTACAGCTGGGCAATTGACAGGACCATGTGCGCAAACCAATGCTGACTACATTGCAAGAAAGGTTGAGGTTCAAAGCATGGGCGGTACGCCGAGGTAAGTAGACCGAAATCCATCTGCATCTACTACTAATCATCCACCTTGAGATATCTATCCAGAACATCTCACTGGTATTAAGTTGCGAGTCCCACCCATAGTGTAAACTCAAAGCAACAGACAACTGCATTAAAAGAACCTTGCGTAAAGTAAACAGTCCTTGCACCCGCGGGCACAAGCACCGTTGTTTTCCCCCTTGTGGCAACAGCACATCCCCTAGACTCATGTTTCTGTCACTCAAACTAGTCATCGAGGGGCACGAACCCACAATCGAGCATAACGTTCCCTCTTGGAGTCACTACCTATTACTTGGCCAAAGCAATAAATAACAACGGAGAACATGCAAGAATTACTTACGAACATAAATATAAAAGAGGTAGATCAAATATATTACTCAAGCACAATCTGAACATAATCTCATAATCCATCGGATCCCAGCAAACTCATCATAGCAACAGCATAAGGATTACATATGTGCCTCGATCATGTAGGGCAGCTCACGAGGACTAATTAGTGAAGCACAAGAACGGGAGGAGAACATCACATAGCTACTGGTCATGGACCCATGGTCCAAGGGAGACTACTCACAACTCACCCGGGAGGCGTCCATGGTGGTGGAGAAGCTCCAAGTGGTGATCCTCCCCTCCGGCAGGGTGCCGGGAAGAGTTCTCCTGGTGCTCCCGATCTTGGAAGTGGCGGCGGCGGCGGAACAGAGATGAGATCGCGAAAAAGAGTTCCCGTCTCGAGGGTTTCGGGAGACGCTTTAAATATATGCCAAAGGGGGGAATCAGCGGAGCCTCGGGGGGTCCAGGCGGCCCCCCGGCGCGGCCCAGGGGGTGGGGGCGCCGCCAGGGCGCCTGGAGCCCTGGTGCCCCCCCGGCTGTACTTCGGGCGCACGGTAGTTTCTGGAACGCTGATTTTTTATATAATTTTTCTGGATTTTTCCTAGCAGTTCTCGTAACGTGAAAACCTGAAATACAAAAACAGCCGAAAACAGAAACTGGCACTGGGGTGCACTGAGTTAATAGGTTTGTCCAAATATGATCAAAAGTGTATGGAAGTGTATGAATAACATAGCAATATCACCCAAAAGAGGCATGGAGCAAGCAGAAATTATAGATACGTTTTGGACGTATCAACATCCCCAAGCTTAATTCCTGCTCGTCCTCGAGTAGGTAAATGATAACAAGAATAATTTCTGTGGTGACATGCTATTAATCATATAGGACTTTTTCATAGTCATATGACAAAAGCTTACTGAGACAATGAATCTGTAGTAATTAAGTTGCCTAATGAGAAAATCACAAAGAACTGAAAGTTTTACAATATGATATTGAAACATCAAATAGATTTGTAATGAACATGATGTGCAAATATGATAAAGTGATATCTCGCTTGCCCCCTTTAGTGAAGCAAAACATAAATGCAGGGGCACCTTCAAGGTTTAAGTGATGACTAGATACAATGATTTCAGAATAAACGATATCACAATCATGCAAAAGACAATGCTACTTTGGGACAATGCACATTACACTCAGAATGACAATCATGCTCTCAGTAGTTGGTGCTTTTAAAAGAAGGTGGAGACTCTCGGACCGTGGCTTTTGTTGGCAAGGTTGAAAACCCGTAGTCGGAAACAAAGACAAAACATGTACCAGAGCTCTTGGCTTTAAAAACAGAGGTAATAATTTTTTTTTGATTATGCATGTTTCATCAATGAATGCTAGCAGACAACTCAATCACTTTTTGAGATGGACAAGTTTCGAGGAACGGCTCCCGAATGAGGACGATCACATCCTCTTAATCTCCTTTGTTTATCACTGCCAAAGTTTTCTGATTTCTCATGAACAAAGCGTGAAGGAGGGTTTGTTTGTTATAATAATTTTGAGCCGGGCGCACTCAATGCCAGTTCCTTCTCGTATTATGGGTTTGCACATTATACATGCAATTCCGGGGTGAAGCTTGTCCAACTTAAAAAGAATCATGAATTAACCACTACTTCCTCATGAACTTACAACAGAGGCACAAAATAAGAATGCTTTTTTCTTTGAATAATTTCCAGATGGCACATGCAAGTCTCCGTTAGGAATGGCAGGTAAATACCATGTAGGAAGATATGGTGGACTCATATGGCATAACTAGATTAAAAGGATGTGGATGCACAAGCAGTCAGTCCGCTTAGTACAGGCGAAGGTTAGCAAAAGACTGGGAGCGACCAACTAAGAGAGCTATGACGATCATAATCATGCAGAGCGACAAAGCAACATTGAATCAGGCATGGAAGTTATATCGCTACTCAGAAACAAAAGATCATCAAGGCTTGACAGACTTTCTTTACAGTCTTAAATATGCGTGAGCATACGCCAGGTCAATCAAAATAAATTCTCGAAGGAAGATATTACTAAACCATACCACATCATAGGCAAACAAATCACGTTGGTACTCCAATAACACATTGGAAACCCCCCAGCTATTTGAGACTAACCATAAGAAAACATGAACTACTAAGCGCCATTATGCACGTAGCATCTTTATCATAGACATATCAACCAATGCAACAAAAGCAAACTCTCTTAATAAGATAAGCATGATAACTAAAGAGAGTTCAAGCAACCAACTAAACAAAAGCTCTTTAAAAAGATAAGCATGAATACTAAGAGCAGAACATGATAGTAGCTATTGAAAGACAAAGAACACACACAGCAAAGATAGACATGAAAATTCTATATTATGTTCTAGGTAGAAGTGGAGCGTGTTTCTCTCCCACATAAAGAAAGCTGAGTTCCGACTCGTTATGAAAAACTAAAAAGGAAACTAAAAACAAGACGCTCCAAGCATAGCACATAACACATGAAGTGATAAAAATATAGTGGAACGAAAGACGAACTGATAATGTCGATGGAGAAGGGGATGCACGGGGGCATCCCCAAGCTTAGATGCTTGAGTCTCCTTGAATATTTCTTGGGGGTGCATGGGGGCATCCCCAAGCTTGAGTGCTTGACACTCCTGAATCTTTTTATCATCTTCCCTCGCACACTTGAAAACTCCCTTCATACATAACTCATCATAATCTGATTAGCGAGGTTAGCACCCATAATAAAATAATTGTACCTTGCTGGAAATAAGTATATTCTTGAAGGTCTACTGTTTCTCAAGAATGCCAAAAGGTTTTTGCAAAGAAAAAGCAAGCTCTAGGTTTGCAAAATGAAGGAAAGTCAAAACAGGACAGAATCTGTGAAAAACCGAACAGCAGGTAGTAAATGATTTGTTCGGGGTACTTCTGCAACTCTAATCAAAAAACTCAAAACAGACGCATGAAGGACAATTATATAGAGCACGCTGTCGAAAAAATTAAGACCAAAAAGATGATCTAGTGATTTTATACGAATTTGTCTATCCAATGACAGAATCTGTTTCCTGGACAGCACCTCACAACTTTTGAACTTTCTTGCAATCAGAGGCTATACTTGGCACAAAATTGAAAAGCAAAGATACAATGATGATGCTACTGTAGTAAACAACATCAAGACACAACAAAAGCAAAATAAATTTATTCATCGGGCTGCCTCCCAAAAGCGCTTTCTTTTATGCCTTTAAGCTAGGCATAATGCATAGAGATCAAGTTTTATCAAGAGTAAAAGAATAGCTAGCCCGTATAACGGACTCAAAAGGTAACTTGATCTTCTTTCGAGGGAAGTGTTCCATCCCTTTCTTGAGAGGAAACTGAAATTTTATATTCCCCTCTTTCATGTCAATGATAGCACCAACGGTGCGCAAAAAGGGACGTCCCAAAATAATTGGACAAGAAGGATCACATTCAATATCCATAATAGTAAAATCAACGGGAACATAATTATCATTGACAACGATAAGAACATCGTCGATCCTCCCCAAAGGTTTCTTTATGGAAGAATCAACGAGACGAACACCAAAAGAACAAGAATCATAAGGTTTCAATTTAAGCATATCATATATTCTTTTGGGCATAACAGAGGTACTAGCTCCAACATCACATAATGCATAGCAAGAGAAGTCATTCAACTTAATTTTTATCATAGGATCCCAACCATCTTCTAGCTTTCTAGGTATGGAGGCTTCTACTCTAAGTTTCTCCTCCCTAGCTTTGATGAGAGCATTAGTGATATGCTCTGTGAAGGCAAGGTTAAGCGTGCTAGTGCGGGGATCTCTAGACATCTTGTGAAGGAAATCAATAACTTCGGTAAGAGTGCAATTATCAAAATCAAGGTCACTAGCATCAAGTAAAGTGGTAGTGGTGTCCTTTAGGTTCACTTGTTTGGTAGTTTCTATAGTCATAGCATCACCATTAATAGGTCCAATGGGACCAGGAGTGCATTGGGTGCTAAGAGTTTGGATATCCTCAACAACTTGGATAGTAGCAATAGTGTGGTGGGTAGGAAGGCTCTTAATTCTATCCTCTTCCTCCCTTTCTCTAGACCATCTCTCTTTAAGTTTAGCCATCATCCTAATATTTTCATTAATTTGCACTTGAATAGCATTCATAGGAGTGACCTTCCTCTCCTCAAGAGGAGAAGTTCTAATTTTAAGCAATTCCACCTCATTGGCTAAATTGTCTACCTTCAAAGAGAGATCACATAGTTTGTTTAGTTTTTCTTCTACACTATTATTAAGAGCTTTTTGGGTAGTGATGAAATCTTTAAGCATAATCTCTAGTTCAGTAGTGGAGTTCTTGGTGCTGGGATAAGTATTGTTGTTCCCATAAGAATTAGAGGGGAACGGTCTAGGATTGCTACCAAAGTTACTCCTATAGGCATTGTTATTAAAATTGTTTCTAGAGATAAAGTTCACATCTACTTGTTCTTGAGCAATCAAAGAATTTAAAGGAACATCACGAGGATCAACAGAAGATTGCTTTGAAAGTAGAGACATGATCAAGTCAACTTTTTCATTAAGGGAGGAAATCTCCTCGACAAAGTTTACCTTCCTACCTGTTGGAACGCGTTCGGTGTGCCATTGGGAATAGTTGGTCATCATCTCATCGAGAAGCTTTGTGGCAGCACCAAGTGTAGTTGACATAAAGGTTCCTCCCGCGGCCGAATCTAACAAGTTCCGCGAGATAAAATTCAAGCCTGCATAAAAAGTTTGGATAACCATCCAAGTAGCCAAACCATGAGTAGGGCAGTTCTTGATAAGAGATTTCATACGTTCCCAAGCTTGGGCGACGTGTTCATTATCCAATTGTTTAAAATTCATTATGTTACTTCTTAGTTGGATAATTTTAGCAGGTGGATAGTATTTTCCAATAAAAGCATCTTTGCACTTGTCCCATGAATCTATGCTATTTCTAGGCAAAGACTGAAACCAAATTTTAGCTCCTCCTCTCAAGGAGAAAGGAAAAAGCTTAAGCTTAACAATTTTACCATCTATTTCTTGGTACTTTTGCATATCACAAAGTTGTTCAAGTGTAAAGCAGCATCATCTCCAGCACCGGAGAATTGATCTTTCATGACTAAGTTCAGTAAAGCAGGTTTAATTTCATATGAAGGTGCTGAAGTGGCAGGTGTAGTGATAGGTGTGCTGATAAAGTCATCGTTGTTGTGACTAGTGAAGTCACACAACTTGGTGTTCTCGGTGGAACCCATAGTAGCAAGCAAGCAAGATAACTATTTTTGTGGTTTTCGATAAAAGATACTAAAGCAAAAACTGGATGGTAAACTAACAAGACTAAAAGCAAAGGTAAAAGATAGCGTGCAACTCCCCTATCCTGAAGAGTGGAGTCCCCGGCAACGGCGCCAGAAATTGCTTTGCTAGGTGGCTTCTCACCCCTCGTTGGTAACCCCAAGTGGAAGGTTTGAGATGCAGTGTAGCAGAAGTTTTCCCTTGGCAATACCAAGGATCGTTTTCCCTGAGACTCCCAATTTCAACAAGAAGGTGTCAACTGCTAACGGCGCCAGATATTAGCAATCAACGTGGACCTGCACACAGATACAAATAACTTTGCTCGCAACGAGTAAAGAGAGGTTGTCAATCCCTCCGGCCTTGTAGTTTACAAAGGATCAAACGCAAGTGATAGTAGTGATAGATATAATGCAATAGTAAGTAAAAGCAGAAAGTAAATAGCGGATGTGATCAATGATGGTAATATGGACCGGAGTCTCATGATGTTCACTAGTGATGTCTCTCTCCCAAAAGACGATAAAACAGCTATGTGAGGTAAACGAATTACAGCTGGGCAACTGACAGGACCATGTGCGCAAACCAATGCTGACTACATTGCAAGAAAGGTTGAGGTTCAAAGCATGGGCGGTACGCCGAGGTAAGTAGACCGAAATCCATCTGCATCTACTACTAATCATCCACCTTGACATATCTATCCAGAACATCTCGCTGGTATTAAGTTGCGAGTCCCACCCATGGTGTAAACTCAAAGCAACAGACAACTGCATTAAAAGAACCTTGCGTAAAGTAAACAGTCCTTGCACCCGCGGGCACAAGCACCGTTGTTTTCCCCCTTGTGGCAACAGCACATCCCCTAGACTCATGTTTCTGTCACTCAAACTAGTCATCGAGGGGCATGAACCCACAATCGAGCATAACGTTCCCTCTTGGAGTCACTACCTATTACTTGACCAAAGCAATAAATAACAACGGAGAACATGCAAGAATTACTTACGAACATAAATATAAAAGAGGTAGATCAAATATATTACTCAAGCACAATCTGAACATAATCTCATAATCCATCGGATCCCAGCAAACTCATCATAGCAACAACATAAGGATTACATATGTGCCTCGATCATGTAGGGCAGCTCACGAGGACTAATTAGTGAAGCACAAGAACGGGAGGAGAACATCACATAGCTACTGGTCATGGACCCATGGTCCAAGGGAGACTACTCACAACTCATCCGGGAGGCGTCCATGGTGGTGGAGAAGCTCCCGGTGGTGATCCTCCCCTCCGGCAGGGTGCCGGGAAGAGTTCTCCTGGTGCTCCCGATCTTGGAAGCGGCGGCGGCGGCAGAACAGAGATGAGATCGCGAAAAAGAGTTCCCGTCTCGAGGGTTTCGGGAGACGCTTTAAATATATGCCAAAGGGGGCATCAGCGGAGCCTCGGGGGGCCCAGGCGCCCCCCCGGCGCGGCCCGGGGGGGGGGGGGGGGCGCCTGGAGCCCTGGTGCCCCCCCCGGCTGTACTTCGGGCGCACGGTAGTTTCTGGAACGCTGATTTTTTATATAATTTTTCTGGATTTTTCCTAGCAGTTCTCGTAACGTGAAAACCTGAAATACAAAAACAACCGAAAACAGAAACTGGCACTGGGGTGCACTGAGTTAATAGGTTAGTCCAAATATGATCAAAAGTGTATGGAAGTGTATGAATAACATAGCAATATCACCCAAAAGAGGCATGGAGCAAGCAGAAATTATAGATACGTTTTGGACGTATCAGACGGCGGCAGAGATGGCGGGCGGCGCTGATGTCTACACACGCTTCTACTCTTGTAGACTATGTTGGGCCTCCAAGCGCAGAGGTTTGTAGGACAGTAGCAATTTCCCTCAAGTGGATGACCTAAGGTTTATCGAACTCAGGGAAGTAGAGGTTGAAGATGGTCTCTCTCAAGCAACCCTGCAACTAAGATACAAGAAGTCTCTTGTGTCCCCAACACACCTAATACACTTGTTAGATGTATAGGTGCACTAATTCGGCGAAGAGATGTTAAATGGCAAGTGATATGGATGGCAAAACAAAGTAATATAAATCTGTAATAAAAAGTGCAGCAAGCAAACAAGTGGTAAACGTGAGCACAAATGGTATTGCAATGGCGGAAACACGGCCTAGGGATCATACTTTGACTAGTGGCAACTCCCAACAACATTAACATAATCGAATCACATGATATTTCCCATAAAACATGCAATGGAGACGCACCCGGAGGTCATTCCTTCGTGGTCAAAAGAGGACGAGAATTATGTAGGGCTACAAAAGCACACCTCAAAGTTCGTAGTTCTCAATCTAAGGATTTCCCAATGTCACCGCGGCCATCCAAAGAGAGTCCCACAATCACCACAACATATCTAAAGGATAGTCAAAGACAAGCACCAAGAGACTCTCAATCTTCAATCAACACACAAGAGAGGAAATCACTCATGAAAATATTTTTCTAATCCATGTCCAATAGACCGCTGTCACCTTGGTCTCGGGGATTATACTATATAAAGACAAGTGAGTACATCAATCCAATACATAGAGGAAGGGGAAATATCATGGGATCACCCTAGATTAACATAGCCTATGATTACAACGAAGATCACATCATGGGAGAGAGCATTGACCACATTGCTACTGGTAGAAACCTCAGCCCCGAGGAGGAACTACTCCCGCATCATGGAGGGAGGAAGCAACGTCGATGGAGATGAATCCAGGGGCACTTCCCCGTCCCGGCAGGGTGCCGGCACAGGAATTCTGGTCCCCCGAAGCTTGATGGCGATGGCGGCGGAGATCGGAATTGCGTCTGGAGAAAAGGGGTCCAGAATCAGGGTTTCTGCGACGGGTGTTAAATATATGCCAAAGGGGGGCATCAGCGGAGGCCTGGGGGGCCCAGGCGCCCCCCCGGCGCGGCCAGGAGGGGGGCCGCGTGGGCAGGCTGCCTGGAGCCCTGGTGGCCCCCCTCCGGCCCTACTTTGGCCGCATGGAAGCTTCCGGAACGCTGATTTTTTATATATTTTTCCCGGATTTTTTCTGGCAGTTTACGTAATGGGAAAACCTGAAATACAAAAACAGCAGAAAACAGAAACTGGCACTGGGGTGCACTAAGTTAATAGGTTAGTCCAAATATGATCAAAAGTGTATGGAAGTGTATAAATATCATAGCAATATCACACAAAAAGGGCATGGAGCAATCAGAAATTATAGATACGTTTTGGACGTATCAGGCGCCGTGGGTCGGGAACGGGCGGCGGCGAGGACTAGAGCGAGGGTGGTGCGGCGCGGCGGGTCGAGATCCGGTGGCGGGGGCGACGCGGGTGGGGGTCGAGGTCGGGCGGGGGCGCGACGTGGGTCAGGGTCGGGAAGTAGGAGGAGGAGCGATTTGAGGAGGGGGAGATGAATGAGTGGCCACGGTTGCCCGAGTGGATAAGGGTAGCTCTATGCCGGCGGCCAAGCCGTCGGCATAGGATTGGTCCGCCCTGTCAGGGATAGGGCCCGCGAGTGGATAAGGTGCACCTATGCCGAAGGCCAAGCCGTCGGCATAGATAGGAGGCCTATGCCGACGGCAAGGCGGTAGGCATAGGTGGCAACCTCTTTTTTTGAAAAAATAGTCCCACCTCACCCAGGGACAAGCAATTTAACCTGTTTAAATAGTTCACTAATCCATACGTTATAAGCTCCGGTATTCATTAGACTTCTGTGAAGAAAACGAACAATAACTGTGAAACTTTCAATGCCCGGGCAACAGGCCCGGTGCCCAGGCACTGAAGGATTCACGGTGATAGTCCGTTTTCCATGCTGGATGCCGGTGTTTTTTATAAATTTTGTTTTTTGTTTTTAGTACTTTACCGTGTGTAAGCAACACCTGGCGGCATTCCTACCCCACAGGTATCGTCCCTTCTGACCCTGACATAGACAACCGCCGGGTCTAGCCCTTTGACTTTCGCCGGACGGAGTCCGACCTGTGGACCTCATCACCTGGTTGTCATAGCCCAACACATAGCTACACCCCAACACAGTCCTGGCCCAACCCAGCCCAAGATTCCCTATGCGTAGGCCTGACGTGGCCGTTTCCCCCCTCCGGGACACGGCGGCAGCGACGCCCGTGAGGGGGGGCACAACCCGGAGCCGCGTGGTGGGAGCCTGCGCCTGCCACCACGCTTCCACAACCGTATGAGGGCCCAGAGCAACATATGGCGGCATTGCTACCCCATAGGTACCCCGTCCCGTTAATCCTGACGCACATGACCGCCGGGTCTCTAGCCCTTTGACTTTCGCTGGACGGAGTTTGACCGGTGGACCTCATCACCTGGTTGTCATGGCCCAGCACATAGCTACACCCCAAC
>LR738715.1:41662440-41726388 GCA_902687465.1 Secale cereale
TGGGAGGGGCTTTGCGGTCATCCAGACCGCTGGCACGCCCACTCCTGACTAACCAGGCCCACCCAAAACCCTTCTCCCTCGCCCGTATGTGTTTCCGTCTGACGCCAGCTGCCTGCATTCATGCCGCTGTAGAGTGGCGCTCCGCAATGACGCCGGCCCAAAGTGGACGCGACCTTTCATTGGTGCCAACATTGAAGTGTGTTCTCGCCTGTTCAATGTCGAAGCAATGTTGATGTACAAGACGGGACGGATATCTACCACGCCCGTCCAATGCCCGTATGTTCATATGTTGCCATTAAGTTGGCTCGTCGGCCAAGGAACCAACTCCGGCGCCACACATTGACGCACCCAGGCGCTTTTGCCTCATCAAATCCGCTATTTAAAGGTAGTCACACCCGGCTAAAATCTAGGCCACAACACTTCCGCTCCACATCCTCCGCCCTTGCACCGCATCCAATCATGATTGAAAGCTCTAGCATGATGTGTGAGAGCCTGCCGTTGTAACAGGAACACGAGGTGTCTGCCCTTGTAGCTGCCTGGGAGACCTGTCACGCTTGGCGGATCGAGCACGACAAGCCGGCCAGCTCACCCAGGTCTCCGACAACAACCCTATGGGCTCCAACAATGACACGACGGCAGACCCCACACCGGTGCATGCCGGGAGTAGGTGGCGGAGGAGGGGAAACCTACGCCGGGTCCTATGTCGGCGTTCCAGCAGGCGCAAGAGGAGCAAAGGTACAACATGCTCCTCCTCGAGCAGCACCGGCTGGTGGAGGAACAAATCTACGGCGAGCACGCAAGCAAGGCGGCCGTCGCCGCTATGGCCGCGGCAAACCCAAATTTTGTTGCGAATCAGCGGACGCTCTATGATGGCGAGTGTGCTCAAGGTGCAGTTCGCAACGCAGAGCCGACACAGCCAGACGAGGATGCGGCCACAAACGCGCTGGCAGCGCAGGCGTTCGAAGACTCCAAAGCTGCTGACCAACTTTCGGGGGCGCATGTGACAAGTGGACAATGACGGACCGATCACGACCATCATCAACCTCACGTCCACCGATGCCAGCGACGGACATGTCGTAGACTCCTCCGAGGATGAGTGGGGCAAGGGAGGCGGCAGGGCATTGTGTCCAAAGTGGGCCGGTCCATCTCCCATGTTCTATTCTTCCTCGCCGGAGACCATACCTCCACTTCACGGGTCTTGAACTCCGCCGCCATTCATGAAGACGGCAGATGGAGGACGTGGTCGCATATGCGGAATACAAAAAAAGTGGATAACGGGCGCCGCCATAGGATAGGATTTAGTTCCAACCATTTTTTAATGGATTCCATCCTGCTTATATGAAAATCCACCGTGTTTGCATAAATTGTGTCTGGTTAGTTTAAACATGGTTCGAAACGTATGCGGGCAGTGTTGCATGGCCGTCTCAGGCATCCATGCTCGTGGACTGTTTTCACACGGATGGATGTGGGAGCAAATTTACGGGTCAGGGTTGTTATACACGTGGGTCTGGTAGTATAGTAGTTTCTCCGTTCTCAAATATTTGTGTTTCTAGACATTTCAAATGGACTACAACATAAGGATGTATGTAGACATATTTTAAAGCGTAGACTCACTCATTTTGCTTCGTATGTAGTTGAAATATCTAAAAAGACAAATATTTAGGAACGGAGGTACCAGATAGCTGGCCGGTGGTAAATGCATGCATGCCCGAATTCGCTACGTGTTAGTTTTAGGGCAGTGAGTCCGAGCAAGCTAAAATGCATGCATGCATGTCCGAGTTGACTACGTGCCTACGTGCTAGTTTTATGGCAGTGAGTCCGAAGCAACCTAGGAGTAAAATGCATGCATGCATGCACATCCGAATTCGCTACTTGTTAGTTTTTCGCTGGTGGTAAATGGCGGCAAATGCTTAACGATGGTGGGATGTGCGGCCGGATTGATGACAATGGATCGGATTCAAGTGCGTGGCTTGCAAGCTAGCCACATTTTAACCGATTGCCACGCTGAGTCTTTTCTCGACCTTTTTGCTTCGTAAACATCTCATATATACCTTGAAATCTCGATCTATATCTGTGTAAACCTCTCGCCCTCCTGATCGCCTCTCTATCTCTCTCCCTCCTGATCGCGCCAGTTCTATGTTGGAGCGAAGTTTGCTGTACAAAACGGGGCGGATATCTACCACGCCTGTCCAATGCCTGCCTTTTCATATGTTGCCATTAAGCTGGTTCGCCGGCCAAGGAACCAACTCTAGGTCGCGCATTGACGCACCCGGACGCTTGGCCTCACCGAGTCCGCTATTTAAAGGCGGTCAAACCCGGCTAAACTCTACGTCACAACACTTCACCTCCACATCCTCCTCCCTTGCACCGCATCCAATCATGATTGCAAGCTCTAGCGTAATGTGTGAGAACCTGTCATTGTAGCAGGAACATGAGGTGCCCACCCTTGCCGCTGCCTGGCAGACCCGTCACGCTTGGCGGATCGAGCACGACGAGTCGGCCAGCTCACCCAGGTCTCCGACGACGACCCTATGTGCTCCAACAACGACACGGCGCCAGACCCCGCGCCGGTGCATGCCGGCCTGAACATGGAGTAGGTACATGCGCACTACGACACAGCCACGACGGAGGAGGGGAAACCTACGCCGGTTCCTGTAGTGTTACAGCAGGCGCAAGAGGAGGTGAGGTACAACCTGTTCCTCCTTGAGAAGCACCGGCTCGCAGAGGAGCAAATCTACAGCGAGCGTGCAAGCAAGGCGGCCGTCGCCGCTATGGCCTCGCAAACCCGAATTTCGTTGCGAAGAAGCGGGCGCTCTATGATGGCAAGTGTGCTCAACGTGCAGTTCGCAACGCCTAGCCGGCACTGCCAGACACGGCTGCAAACGCGATGGTAGTGTAGGCGGTCGAAGACTCCAACGCCCCCGTCCAACTTTCGGGGGCGCATGTGACAACTGGACAGTGACGGACCATTCACGTCTATCTTCGACCTCACTTCCACCGGCACCTGCGATGGACAGGCCGTAGACTCCTCCGAAAATGAGTGGGGCATACGAGGCAGCAGGACATTGTGCCCAAAGTGGGCGAGTCCGTCTCTCATGTTCTATTCTTCCTCGTCGGAGACCGCACCTCTACTTCACGGGTCTTGAACTCTGCCATCATTCATGAAGACGGCTGATGGAGGACGTGTTCTCCTATGCAAAATACAAAAGAAGTGGATAACGGGCGCCGCCATAGGATATGATTCAGTTCTGAACGTTTTTTAAATGAAAAATGTTCGAAATGTAATGAATTTCATACGGCTTATATGAAAATCCGTCGTGTTTGCATAAATTTTGTCCGGTTAATTTAAACTTGGTTCGAAATACGGCTTATATGAAAATCCGTCGTGTTTGCATAAAATCCGTCGTGTTTGGATGGCCGTTTCACGCATCCTTGTTCGTGGACTGTTTTTACACGGACGGATGCGGGAGCAATTTACGGGTCAGTGTTGTTGATGCCCTTTGACCAGGCTTGTACACGTGGGTCTGATAGTATAGTACTCCCCCATCATCAAATAAGTGTCTCAACTTTGTACTAACTCTACTATAAAATTATAGTACTAAGATTGACATACTTATTTTGAGATGGAGGGAGTAGTAGATAGCTGGCCGGTGGTAAATGCACGCATGCCCGAATTCGCTACGTGTTAGTTTTAGGGCAGTGAGTCCGAGCAAGCTAAAATGCATGCATGCATGTCCGAATTCGCTACGTGTTAGTTTTATGGCAGTGAGTCCGAAGCAAGCTTGGAGTAAAATGCGCCGAATTCGCTACATGTTAGTTTTATGGCAGTTAGTTTTTCGCCATTGGAAATGGCGGCAAATGATTGACGACTTGGAGGGGCCGTGCGGCCGGATTGATCACAATCGATTGGATTGACTACATTCGAACCGATTGCCATGCTGAGTCCTTTCTCGACCTTATTGTTTCGTAAACATCTCATATATACAGAGTTGATTAATCCATGCAATCTCGTCTAAACCTCTCTCCCTCCTGATCGCGCCTCTCTACCTCTCTCCCTCCCCAATCACCTCTCTAGCTAAACGCAACCTTTCCTTGCTATTCGCCGGCCGGCCATGGCTACTCTAGCCGTGCCAAGGCCGGTGCCATCGCAGCTCGGCCATCATGCCACCACGTCGCCGCATCTGCCCATGCCCCGGCCACATACGGCTGCCGGCACACCGTTCCACCCGCCAAAACGCGTCGTGGCGCTTGTGCGCTGGAGCCGCCCTCCGTTGGGTTGGTGCAAGCTGAACTTTGACGGATCGGTGAAGCATGACGGGTCCCGGCGTGCCAGCATCGGAGGGGTGATCCGGAACAGCAGCGGCCACGCCATAGTGGCGTACGCGGAGAGGACGGGTCATGCGGGCGTGGGCGTGGTGGAAGCTCGGGCGCTGATGCGCGGGCTTGAGCTTGCTCTCAGGATGGGGTGCCGCTCGCTGGTGGTCGAGGGAGACGACCTGACCTTGGTCCGGCTGCTGCGCCGCGAGTCCCGGCACACGCGCATCCCGTCGGCGATGCACCACGAGATCGTGCGACTCCTAAGCTGCTTCCGGGTTTGTCGCGTCCAGCATGTCTATCGTGAGGGGAATCAGGTGGCGGACACCCTCTGCCACGAGGCTTACCGGTGCCCTGACGTCTGGACGATGGACCGCCCGCTGCCGCTCGCCGTTCGGGCCAAGGTGAAATGCGACCGTCGTGGCGTTGTGTACGAGCGACTTCGACCGGCGTGATCTGGAAGGCCGGCGGGGATCAAAGCGATTTCAGGAAGGCGTTACGAAGAAATGGTGATCCAGGAAACACGTCCGCATGGCAAGAAGTGCAAAAGAGGCCAGCAAATCGATTTGGAGCAACGATTCTGCTGGAGCTAGTGTACTGCAATTAAGAGGCATGTGGAGCTAGATCGATATCTCCAATGAAGAGCAGGCAAAACAGGAGGATCCGACGATGCAGCCAACCATGCTTCAAGTGGCACCGATGGCAGTCCAAAATTACCACGTCTCCGTTCATCGGTTTACTTCAGTAGTGTCCTGCTTGTTCAACAAATAAGTTGTAGTACACGAACGAGATTATGTAATGCAGTCATATTATAGTATAGCTCTCCGTTATGGTTTGAAGATTAGTGCCAAGATTGTATTTGAAGCACAACAAGTAGCCTCCCTGACTTGTGCATATTCTCTTCAGAAAATCATGATGTATATGTATTCATATGCCTATGTTTTCCTTTGGCAGACAGGATTCGAGTGATTCAGCCTACATCCCCTTGGCAGACATGGGAAACGGATGTATTCATATCACCAGTGTTGAGGGACAAAGCTATATGAAAGGGAAGATGTGCCCTGGCAATAGTGAAAAAATAATGGGTCCGCCTTGTTGAATATATGTGTACGTGTATATTGTGTCTTGCGCCCACCTCCCAGTTCATTTGTATAGCCTGGTGCACTGATCAATGCATTGTGTTGCACATCCTATTCTTTCCCTTCTACATGGTATCTATCGCAGAAAGATCCTAGCCCTAGCCGCCGCACCGCCCCAGCGCCGCCCGCTGCGGCCTTCTTAGCGGCCGCCGCCGCCGGTCATCGTGACACCTCCCGCTTCCGCACCTCCCTCCCCACCCCGCGCCGCTCCTCCTCTCCCCAGACCACGCCACCCTTACCAGCCGCGCCACTCCTACCCTACCGCTCCACCCGAGCCGCACCCAAACCCGACCTGCACCGAACCCTAGCTACTCCACCCATGCCACGCCCCTCTCCCCTCGCTGCGATATGATTTCCTCCTCCTCCACCGTCTCCAACCCCTTCGCCGGTCCTGATGTCACCCTCGTCCGCGATATCAACATCCAGGAGCGCGTTCCGGTGGTGCTTGATCAATCTACCGCGTCCTACTCCGCTTGGAGGCAGTACTTATCCTTGGTGTTTCGCGAGTACATGCTCCACGGCCACGTCGACGGCATCGTGGACTCGAGCCTCATGATTCACGACGAGGAGTGGATGATCCTTGACACCATCATCATCGGCTGGTTCTACCTCACGATCTCCAAGGACCTCTTCCACACGGTGTTGGATGGTGACGACGACGCCTACGCCGTCTGGACCAAGCTCAACGGCCTCTTCACCGACAACAAACTGCAGCACAAGGTCCTCCTCCCTGGCGAGTTTTACGGGTGCCGGCAGCTTGACTCGTCCATCGACGATTTCTGCATGCGCCTCAAAACGCTTGCCGATGAGCTCCGCGATCTCGGCGAGATGGTCGGCGATGAGCTCCTCATTAGCACCTTCACCGCCGACCTCAACGAGGACTTTGGGAACGCCGCCTCCAACCTCACCCTCATCCCGGATCCTACCTTCGCTAAGGTGGTGGCGTAACTCAAGCTGGAGGAGCGACGGATGAAGATGGCCCAGACTCGGGCGACCCACACCGCTCTCGTCGCTGGCACCTGCGGAGGCCAAGCGCCGCAGCCGCCGCGTCCCGCGCTGGCCCTCCTGCCCACGCCCGCCTTCCGGCAGGCGCCCGCCGCCCCAGGCGGCCGCTAATGGGGGCCGCCGCGGAGGCCGCAAGCAGCAGTAGGGCGCGAGCGCTCAGGGAGGAGCGGCCCTCCCTCAGCAGCAGCAGTACCAGCCGGCCCCGTGGTACGCCGGCCATAACCCCTGGACTAGCATCGTGCACGCCTACTCCATGCTGGTTCCCCGTGCCCCTGCCCCGGGTAACCTCGGCGCGCGACCTCCATCTCACCACGCGTTGTACACCGCGCCGCAGCCCTATGCAGCGCCCTACGGGACCCAGCCCCTGACGGCTCCGTCCCAGCTGCTAGCCCTCCCACCGGTGCCGTGGGATCCGACTCTCTTGGCGGCCCTGCACTCCGCTCACTCACCGTCCACCTACACCGGCGGCGGCGACTGGTATATGGACACTGGAGCTACCGCACACATGGCAGCTCATCCCGGTAACCTCCACACGTCCTATCCCGCCCACACTTCCACTCGCATCACCGCCGGTGACGGTTCCTCCCATCCCATTACTCACATAGGACATGCATCTTTCCCATCTAATTCTACTCCATTGTCATTATCTAACATCTTAATTTATCCTACTCTTATTAAAAATCTTATCTCTGTTCGTTCTTTTACATGCGAAAATCCTGTTACCGTTGAGTTTGACGAGTGTGGTTTTTCTGTTAAGGACTCTCGTACCTGGATGGTGCTCCACCGATGTGACAGCCCTAATGAGCTCTACCCGGTCCACTCCACCGCCCCACCACCTCTGCCGCGCCCGTCGCTCTCTCCACCGGAGTGGATCTTTGGCATGCTCGCTTGGGTCATCCGAACCCCCTTCTCATATACTTTGGAGTTTTTCTTTCACGTGTAATACGATCGAGGATCACTCGTGTCATGCATGTCGCCTCAGCAAACACGCTCGTCTTCCGTTTAGAGCTTCTTCTCATGTTGCATCGTACCCGTTTCAATTAATTCATAGTGAGATTTGGACCTCTCCTGTTGCAAGTAATACAGGCTATCTTTATTATCTTGTTATCCTTGATGATTTTTCTCACTATGTGTGTACCTTCCCATTGCGTCGTAAATCAAATGTCATCTCCAATCTCACCGCTTTCTACTCCTATGTTGCACGCAGTTTGGTCGTCCCATTCTCAGGCTTCAAACCGATAACGGGAAGGAGTTCAACAACTTAGCTGTTCGTACTCTCCTCACCACACATGGCACACCTTTTCATCTCACATGCCCATACATTTCGCAGCAGAACGGTCGCGCAGAGTGTGTCCTTCACACTCTTAACGACTGCGTTCGGACCCTACTCTTTCATGCCAATGTGCCTCCGCGCTTTTGGCATGACGCTTTCACCACCACATCACTTCTCATTAACATCCGACCATGTCGCACTTGCGGGAAATTTGCACCACATCACCTCCTCTTCGGTGCACTGCCCTCTTATGATGAGTGTCGGTGTCAAAACCGGCATATCTCGGGTAGGGGGTCCCGAACTGTGTGTCTGAGGATCGATGGTAACAGGAGGCTGGGGATACGATGTTTACCCTGGTTCGGGCCCTCTCGATCGAGGTAATACCCTACTTCCTGCTTGACTGATCTTGATGAATATAGGGTTACAAGAGTTGATCTACCTCGAGATCGTAATGGCTAAATCCTAGAAGTCTAGCCTATGATGTTGTGATTCTGTCGCTACACACTAAACCCTCTATTTTATATATGTACCGGAGGGACCTAGGGTTGTACGTGATCATCTTGGAGAGGAAGGAAAATATTACACCCGGACTCTAAACTTGCTATTTTACACATATGGGAGTCTTATCTGGATACGGGGGATAGTATTCAACGATAATCTTCACGGCCCGCCAGTCCGGCCCATAATGAGTAACCCGGCCACCCGAGGACCCCTAAATCTTGGACTCCATCATTAGCCCCCAAACCAATCTTCGATGACGATGAATTCGGCTTGCGCACTGTCTTCGGCATTGCAAGGCGGGTTCCTCCTTCCGAACACACTGAAGTGTTATTCCCTGGACAAGGGAACTATGTCCGGCTCTGGATGATTAGTACAACCCTTAGCCTTGAAGGCAAGGTATTGAAAAACGAACATTGTGTCCTTACTGACAACTTTTCAATGAAGCGTCACGTCTGACCCTTCAATATTTCGAACCATTTTCTTGCCTCCTGTTTCGCGTTTCGAGGCATAGCCCTATTGGCAAGTCTTGTCGAAGCAGAGATCATGCCCGCTTATTGCGGGATCCTTATCAATATGATGTGGGTAACCCAATCGCGCCTTACGCACGATTGCGTTGGGAATCAGTGAGTTTTACGATTGGAGTGGGGGAATGTTTGGCATTCATTGTCTATAAAAGGGTACAGATCCTTCCCCTTTCACCCCACGCTCTTATCAAGCCCTAGCTTTCCAATCTCCTCAACCCCGGAGCCCACAGCTCCAGCGCCCGCATCTCCCAACTCCTCAACCACTACCTCCTTCCCCAGCAATGGCTGGGACCAGTTCCAAGGGCAAGTGGGAGCCCCCCACGGTCACGGAGAAGACCATGACGAATCTCCAAAGTGCGGGATACCTCGCCGATGACATAGCACACCGGGTTCCCGACAAGAACCAGGTTATCCCCGTCCCCGAGCCGGGTGAGAGGGTGGTTTTTATCTCTCACTTTATTCGGGGGTTGGGGTTTCCTCTCCACCCCTTTGTCCGCGGCCTCCTATTCTTCTACAGGCTGGATTTCCATGATCGGGCCCCGAACTCTATCCACCACATATCAGCTTTCATAGTTGTATGTGAGGCATTCCTCTGCGTCCCTCCACACTTCGGCTTATGGGTCAAGATCTTCAATCTGAAGCCGAAGGTGGTTGATGGGCAACACGAGGATTGAGGGGAGCCATGGTGAGTAAGCTCCCGAACGCCACTTGGCCCAAAGGGGCTTTTGTGGAGACGAACAAGATCTGGCAGCATGAGTAGTTCTATATCACCGAACCCTGTGATGCCAAGTGGGCGCCGCCGCCCGCATTCAGATCTGGACCCCCAGAGAGGCTAACCTCATGGACCTTCAAGAACCCAGATTGGGGGTCTCTGACGGAGGTGCAAGCCTAATGTCTACTACGCAACTTTATTCTTGTAGACACGTGTTGGGCCTCAAAGTGCAGAGTTTTGTAGGACATTAGCAATTTTCCCTCAAGTGGATGACCAAAGGTTTATCAATCCGTAGGATGTGTAGGATGAAGATAGTCTCTCTCAAATAACCCTGCAACCAAATAATAAAAAGTCTCTTGTATCCCCAACACACCAAATGCAATGGGAAATTGTATGGGTGCACTAGTTCGGCGAAGAGATGGTGATACAAGTGTAGTAAAGATAGTAGATATTGGTTTTTGTAAAAGTTAAAATAAAAACAGCAAGGTAGCAAGTGATAAAACGGAGCACAGACGGTATTGCAATGCTTGAAAATGAGGCCTAGGGTCTGTACTTTCACTAGTGCAATCTCTCAACAATACTAATATAATTGGATCACATAACCATCCCACAATGTGCGATGAAGAATCACTCCAAAGTTCCTATCTAGCGGAGAACATAAGAAGGAATTATTTGTAGCTATTCTTTCCGATCGATCTATCCAAGAGTACGTATTAAAATAACACAGGTTATTCTTTCCGATCGATCTATCAAGAGTTCGTACTAAAATAACACAAGTTATTCTTTCTGATCGATCTATCAAGAGTTTGAACTAAAATAAAACCAAAACAAATTCATATTCATAATACTCGATCCAACACAAAGAACTTCAAAGCGTGCCCCAAGATTTCTACCGGAGAAACCAAGACAAGAACGTGCATCAACCGCTACGCATAGATTACCCCAATGTCACCTCGGGAATCCGCAAGTTGAGTGACAAAACGTATATCAAGTGAATCAATACGATACCCCATTGTCACCATGAGTATTCAATTGCAAGACATATATCAAGTGTTCTCAAATCCATAAAAGTATTCAATCCGATAACAACGAAATCTCAAATGGAAAAACTCAATTCATCACAACAAGATAGAGAAAGGAAAACACCATATGATCCGACTATATTAACAAAGCCTGCGATAAATCTAGATTGTGCATCTCAAGAACACGAGAGAGAGAGAGAGAGAGAGAGAGAGAGAGAGAGAGAGAGAGAGAGAGAGAGAGAGAGAGAGAGAGTAAACACATAGCTAGTGGTACAAACCATCAGCCCCGAGGGTGGACTACTCCCACCTCATCATGGTGACCGCTGGGATGATGAAGATGGCCACCGATGATGATTTCCCCCTCCGGTGGAGTGCCGGAAAGGGCTCTAGATTGGATCTCGTGGACAATAGAGCCTTGCGTCGGCGGAACTTCTGATCTAGGTTCACCCCCAAGGGTTTCGGAATATTTGGGAATTTATAGGGTAAATAGGGGGTTCGGGAGGCCACCAAGGTGGGCACAACCAACCTGGGCGCACCAGGGGGCCTGGCGCGCCCTGGTGGGTTGTGCCGGTTCGAAATATGCCCTAGAGGCAATAATAATATGGTTATTATTATATTTCCTTGTTCATGAAAGTGTCTGTTATTCATGCTTGAATTGTATTATCCGGAAACAGTGATACATGTGTGAATACATAGACCACAACGTGTCCCTGGTAAACCCTCTAGTTACTAGCTCGTTGATCAACAGATGGTTACGGTTTCCTGACCATGGACATTGGATATCATTGATAACGAGATCACATCATTAGGAGAATGATGTGATGGACAAGACCCAATCCTAAGCCTAGCACAAGATCGTGTAGTTCGTAATGCTAAAGCTTTTCCAATGTCAAGTATCTTTTCCTTAGACCATGAGGTTGTGCAACTCCCGGATATTGTAGGGATACTTTGGGTGTGATAAACGTCACAACGTAACTGGGTGGCTATAAAGGTACACAATGGGTATCTCCGAAAGTGTCTGTTGGGTTGGCACGAACCGAGACTGGGATTTGTCACTCCGTATGACAGAGAGGTATCTCTGGGCCCACTCGGTAAGGCATCATCATAATGAGCTCAATGTGACTAAGATGTTGGTCACGGGATGATGTATTACGGAACGAGTAAAGAGACTTGCCATGACGATATTGAACAAGGTATCGGTATACCGACGATCGAATCTCGGGCAAGTACTATGCCGATAGACAAAGGGAATTGTATACGGGATTGATTGAATCCTTGACATCGTGGTTCATTGATGGCTTCTCGCCCCTCGTTGGTTACTCCAAGTGGAAGGTTGAGATGTAGCATAGCAGCAAGTTTCCCTTAGCAAAGATACCAAGGATCGAATCCCGTGAGACTCCGAGGGCCAACAAGTAGGTGTCAACGACGCCTTAGCAGTTGACAGGACCTGCACACAGATACAAATAAATTTGCTCCCAACGAGTACAGAGAGGTTGTCAATCCCTCCGGCCTTGTCGTTTACAAAGGATCAAACACAAGAGATAATAATGATAGCTATGACTGCAACTAGGAAATAAAGGCAGGAAGTAAATAGAAGGTGTGATCAGTGGTGGTAATATGGACCGGGGTCCCATGATGTTCACTAGTGATGTCTCTCTCCCAAAAGACGATAAAACAGCAAAGCGAGGTAAACAAATTACAGCTGGGTAATTGACAGGATTATGTGCGCAAACCAATGCTAACTATGCTGCAAAGAAAGGTAGAGGCTCAAAATCATGGGCGGTACGCCAAGGCAAGTAGACCGAAATCCATCTGCATCTACTACTAATCATCCACCTTGAGATATCTATCTAGAACATCTCGCTGGTATTAAGTTGCGAGTCCCACCCAAAGTGTAAACTCAAAGCAACAGACAACTGCATTAAAAGAACTTTGCGTAAAGTAAACAATCCTTGCACCCGCAAGTGCAAGCACCGTTGTTTTCCCCCTTGTGGCAACAACACATCCCCTAGACTCATGTTTCTGTCACTCAAGCTAGTCATCAAGGGGCATGAACCCACAATCAAGCATAACGTTCCCTCTTGGAGTTACTACCTACTACTTGGCCAAAGCAATAAACAGCAACGGAGAACATGCTAGAATTACTCAAGAACATAAATATAAAAGACGTGAATCAAATATATTACTCAAACACAATCTGAACATAATCTCATAATCCATCGGATCCCAGCAAACTCAGCATAGCAACAGCATAAAGATTACATATGTGCCTCGATCATGTAGGGCAGCTCACGAGGTCTAAACCATGAAGAACAAAGAGGGGAGGAGAACATCACATAGCTACTGGTCATGGACCCATGGTCCAAGGGGGACTACTCACGACTCATCCGGGAAGCGTCCATGGTGGTGGAGAAGCTCCTGGTAGTGGTTCTCCCCTCCGGCAGGGTGCCGGGAAGAGTTCTCCTGATGCTCCCGATCTTGGAAGCGCTGCGGCGGTGGAACAGAGGCGAGATCGCGAAAAAGGGTTCCGTCCTCGAGGGTTTCGGGATGCGAGGAATATATATATGCGAAGGGGGGTCACCAGAGGCGGAGCCGGGGCCCAGGCACCCCCCCTGGCGCGGCCAGGGGTGGGGCCGCGCCTGGTGGCCGCCTGGGCCACCCCTGGCTCCCCTCTGGCCCTGCTTTGGTTATTCGCGAAGCTTCCTGCATGCTGATTTTTCCTGTATTTTTCCCGGAATTTTTTGGGCACTTTTAATATTGGGGAAACCTGAAATAGAAAAACAGCAGAAAACAGGAACTGGCACTGTGGTGCACTGAGTTAATAGGTTAGTCCAAATATGATCAAAAGTGTATGGAAGTGCATAAATATCATAGCAATATCACACAAAAGAGGCATGGAGAAAGCAGAAATTATAGATACGTTTTGGACATATCAACATCCCCAAGCTTAATTCCTGCTCGTCCTCGAGTAGGTAAATGATAACAAGCATAATTTCTGTGGTGACATGCTACCAACCATATAAGAACTTTTAAGTGAAGCAATCAAGGCATGTAATTCAATTCAAGTCATAACAAGCAAGAGTCTATATTAGCATTGTAACAAGCAACATAAGAACATAAAGGTGCAAGAGCTCTCGCTGTCCGTGACTCGAATGTCTCCAAATGGTGTTTGCGTGCAAGAAAGGGGATAGGGATATATGAGTGAGTAAAACATAGTTTTTGTATTGTTGAGAACTTAATCTACTAAAGTTTCACACTTGGTCTTCTTTGGAATCTTATCTTGACTCATCCCCAGACCAACAGCCAAGTATAAGTCAAAATGATCCACTCCCTTTCGATATTATGAGCACTCATGCAATGGATGAGCGTAAGCAAGAAAGTTAACACTTAGGATGGCAAAGAGAGAAAAATGATGAAGGGGGAAGACAAAAAAAATGTGAAAAGCTCACATCAATGAGGACAATCATAGGCGAGAGAAAGCCAAATGATAGATATGATGTGAGGAGTAGGGATTGCCATGCAACGGATGCACACATGAGCTAAGGTAAGCTCTCCAATGGAACTAGTGGGGGTGCATCCAACTTGCTTGCTCAAGAAGACCTAGAGCTCTTTTGAGGAGGCTCATCATTGGAATATACAAGCCAAGTTCTATAGTGTGAAGGTTCCCACATAGCTATATGCATGAATGATAATCTCTATGGAGTACAAGGTATAAGATGGAGTACGAGTGTGGATCTCTCAAAAGAAATAGTAGTGTGCCCCCTTCTCTCTTTTTATTTCTTTTTCTCTTTTTTCTATTTTATTTTATTTTTTTGTGGCCTCAATGGCTCTTTCTATTTAACTCTCATTTGTCCTCTTTGGGATCTTTTGATTTTGTCCTCTTTGGGATCTTTTCCTCACTTTAGGGGCAACACTCTATGTATTACAAGAAGTATAGAAGATCTTTCACACTTTACAAAAGTACTCAACATAAAGAAAATGAAATTATCATGATGTATGCAAATGTATGCCTCTGCCAGTGTAGCAGGATATGCAATGATACTAGCGCGTCATGTAGCAATGATTAGGGCAAGGCCCAACTAGCATGCGGCTCATCGATCAAGCAAAAAGCATGTATGACATGAAGATCAAGTCATGAGAAGATGGATGTTGCATGGCAATGTATCTCGGAAAGGCTATGGAAATGCCTTGATAGGTAGGTATGGTGGCTGTTTTGAGGAAGGATATAATGAGGCTTATGATGACAGAGCGTATCGTGCCAAGGATTTGGATGCACCAGCGAAGTATGCGCCAACTCTCGAGGTGAGAAAGGGCAATGCACGGTACCGAAGAGGCTAGAAAAATATGGCTAGGTGGAAGTGTCAACTTTCGAATACTCACATTAGTCCGAAGAACTCATGCACTTATTATTGGTAACTCTCAATCTAATTAGGAGGTTCACAAAGAGACAGGTACCCTGAGGAGGAGTGTATGAGGGTTTGGTTATCCTTGCGCATCCTCGGCTCATGGTACGTGAGTGTACTCTAATATTCGATCCCTCCAAAGATTAGCGATCCATTTAGTAGCTAAAGTTCTCAACTATTTTGTAGGTTTTCGAAAATAAACACGGATTTCCCAAAATACGACATCTATCTCTAATAGGCTAAAGCTCTTGACACCAAAAGTTCAGACATTACTCATGGCAATACCTCAAAACTATTGCAAGTTACTACTAAAATTAAATAGCAACCTCAATTACCTACTTTAAGTTAAGACACACAACTCAGTGCAACAGGCAAACTCTCTAAACAAGATAAACATGAAAACTCAAGAGAGTTCAGCAACCAACTAAACAAAAGCTCTTTAAAAAGAAAAGCATGAAAACTAAGAGCTAAACATGACAGTAGCTATGGAAAGACAAAGAACACACACAACAAAGATAAGCATGAAAATCCTATGTTGTGTTTTAGGTTGAAGTGGAGCGTGTTTCTCTCCCACACAAAGAAAGCTGGGTTCTAACTTGTTATGAACAGTAAGCAAAGCTAAAGAAAACTAAAAAGGAAACTAAGAGCAAGATGCTCCAAGCATAGCACATAACACATGAAGTGATAATTATAGTGGAACGAAAGACGAACTGATAACTGTTGATGGAGAAGGGGATGCATGGGGGCATCCCCAAGCTTAGACGCTTGAGTCTTCTTGAATATTTCTTGGGGGTGCACGGGGGCATCCCCAAGCTTGAGCGTTTGACCCTCCTGAATCTTCTTTTATCATCTTCCCTCGCACACTTGAAAACTCCCTTCATACATAACTCATCATAATCTGATTAGCGAGGTTAGTACCCACAATAAAATAATTTTTCCCTACTGGAAATAAAGATAATCTTGAAGAGATACTGTTTCTCAAGATTTCCAAAAGGTTTTTGCAAAGAAAAAGCAAGCTCAAGGTTTGCAAAACGAAGAAAAGGCAAAACAGGACAGAATCTGTGAAAAATAGACCAGCAGGTAGTAAATAATTTTTTCGGGGCACTTCTACAACTCAAATAAAAAAACTCAGAACAGACGCCCGAAAGAAAATTGTATAGAGCACGCTGTCAAAAAAATTCAGATCAAAAAATGATCTGGTGATTTTATACGAATTTTTCTGTCCAAGGACAGAATCTGTTTCCTGGACAGCACGTCACAACTTTTGAACTTTCTTGCAATCAGAGGCTAAACTTGGCACAAAGCTGAAAAGAAAAGATACAATGATGATGCTACTGTAGTAACAAACATCAAGACACAACAAAAGCAAAATAAAACCTAATTCGTTGTGGGCTGCCTCCCAAAAGCGCTTTCTTTTATGCCTTTAAGCTAGGCATGATGCAAAAAGAGAAGATCAAGTTTTATCAAGAGTAAAAGAATAGCTAGCCCGTATAACGGACTCAAAAGGCAACTTAATCTTATTTCTAGGGAAGTGTTCCATTCCTTTCTTGAGAGGGAATTGGAATTTTATATTCCCCTCTTTCATGTCAATGATAGCACCAACGGTGCGAAGAAAAGGACGTCCCAAAATAATTGGACATGAAGGTTCCCATTCAATATCCATAATAGTAAAATCAACGGGAACATAATTGTCATTGACAATAATAAGAACATCGTCGATCTTCCCCAAAGGTTCCTTTACGGAAGAATCAACAAGACGAACACCAAAAGAACAAGGATCAAAAGATTTCAATTTAAACATATCATATATTCTTTTGGGCATAACGGAGGTACTAGCTCCAACTTCACATAAAGCATAGCAAGAGAAGTTATTCAACTTAATTTTAATCATAGGATCCCAACTATCTTCTAGCTTCCTAGGTATGGAGGCTTCTACCCTAAGCTTCTCCTCCCTAGCTTTGATAAGAGCATTAGTGATGTGCTCCGTGAAGGCAAGGTTAAGTGTGCTAGTGTGGGGATCTCTAGACATATTGTGAAGAAAACCAATAACTTCAGAAAGGGTGCAATTATCAAAATCAAGGTCACTATTATCAAGTAAAGTGGTAGTGGTGTCCTTTAGGCTCACTTGTTTGGTAGCTTCTATGGTCATAGGAGTTTCTTTTTTTACGGTTGAGGTCATAGCATCACCATTAATAGGTCCAATGGGACTAGGAGTGCATTGGGTGCTAAGAGTTTGGATATCCTCAACAACTTGGATAGTAGCAACAGTGTGGTGGGTATGAAGGCTCTTAATTCTATCTTCTTCCTCCTTTTCTCTAGCCCATCTCTCTTTAAGTTTAGCCATCATCCTAATGTTTTCATTAATTTGCACTTGAATAGCATTCATAGGAGTGGTCTTCCTCTCCTCAAGAGGAGAAGTTCTAATTTTAAGAAACTCTACCTCATGGGCTAAATTGTCTAGCTTCGAAGAGAGATTATCTAGTTTGTCTAGTTTTTCTTCTACACTCTTATTGAAGGCCTTTTGGGTAATGATGAAGTCTTTAAGCATAATCTCTAGTTCAGAAGTGGAGTTCTTGGTGCTAGGATAAGTATTGTTGTTCCCATAGGAATTAGAGGGGACCGGTCTAGGGTTGCTACCAAAATTACTCCTATAAGCATTGTTATTGAAATTGTTTCTAGAGATAAAGTTCACATCTACTTGATCTTGAGCAATCAAAGAATTTAAAGGAACATCATGATGATCAATAGAAGATTGCTTGGAAAGTAGATACATGATCAAGTCAACTTTTTCATTTAGGGAGGAAATATCCTCGACAGAGTTTACCTTCCTACCTGTTGGAGCGCGTTCGGTGTGCCATTGGGAATAATTGGTCATCATCTCATCGAGAAGCTTAGTGGCAGCACCAAGTGTAGTTGACATACAGGTTCCTCCCGCGGCCGAATCTAACAAGTTCCGCGAGGTAAAGTTCAAGCCTGCATAAAAAGTTTGGATAACCATCCAAGTTGTCAAACCATGAGTAGGGCAGTTCTTGACAAGAGATTTCATGCGTTCCCAAGCTTGGGCAACGTGTTCATTATCCAATTTTTTAAAATTCATTATGTTACTCCTTAATTGGATAATTTTAGCAGGGGGATAGTACTTCCCAATAAAGGCATCCTTGCACTTGTTCCAAGAATCTATACTATTCCTAGGCAAGGATTGAAACCAGATTTTAGCTCCTCCTCTCAAGGAGAAAGGAAAAAGCTTAAGCTTAACAATATCACCATCTACTTCTTTGTACTTTTGCATATCACAGAGCTCAACAAAATTATTTAAGTGCAAAGCAGCATCATCTCCAGCACCGGAGAATTGATCTTTCATAACTAGGTTCAGTAAAGCAGGTTTAATCTCATAAGAAGGTGCTGAAGTGGCAGGTGTAGTAATAGGCGTGCAGATAAAGTCATTGTTGTTATGACTAGTGAAGTCACACAACTTGGTGTTCTCGGTGGAACCCATAGCAGCAGCAAGCAAGATAACTATTTTTGTGATTTTTGATAAAGGACATTAAAGCAAAAACTAAAAGGTAAACTAACAAGACTAAAAAGGAAAGATAAAAGATAGCGTGCAACTCCCCTATCTTGAAGAGTGGAGTCCCCGGCAACGGCGCCAGAAACTTTGCTTGATGGCTTCTCGCCCCTCGTTGGTTACCCAAGTGGAAGGTTGAGATGTAGCGTAGCAGCAAGTTTCCCTTAGCAAAGATACCAAGGATCGAATCCCGTGAGACTCCGTGGGCTGACAAGTAGGTGTCAACGGTGCCTTAGCAGTTGACAGGACCTGCACATAGATACAAATAACTTTGCTCCCAACGAGTACAGAGAGGTTGTCAATCCCTCCGGCCTTGTCGTTTACAAAGGATCAAACACAAGAGATAATAATGATAGCTATGACTGCAACTAGGAAATAAAGGCAGGAAGTAAATAGAAGGTGTGATCAGTGGTGGTAATATGGACCGGGGTCCCACGATGTTCACTAGTGATGTCTCTCTCCCAAAATACGATAAAACAACAAAGCGAGGTAAACAAATTACAGCTGGGCAATTGACAGGATTATGTGCGCAAACCAATGCTAACTATGCTGCAAAGAAAGGTAGAGGCTCAAAAGCATGGGCGGTACGCCAAGGCAAGTAGACCGAAATCCATCTGCATCTACTACTAATCATCCACCTTGAGATATCTATCCAGAACATCTCGCTGGTATTAAGTTGCGAGTATCACCCAAAGTGTAAACTCAAAGCAACAGACAACTGCATTAAAAGAACTTTGCGTAAAGTAAACAATCCTTGCACCCGCAAGTACAAGCACCGTTGTTTCCCCCCTTGTGGCAACATCACATCCCCTAGACTCCTGTTTTTGTCACTCAAGCTAGTCATCAAGGGGCATGAACCCACAATCAAGCATAACGTTCCCTCTTGGAGTTACTACCTACTACTTGGCCAAAGCAATAAACAGCAACGGAGAACATGCTAGAATTACTCAAGAACATAAATATAAAAGAGATGAATCAAATATATTACTCAACCACAATCTGAACATAATCTCATAATCCATCAGATCCCAGCAAACTCAGCATAGAAACAGCATAAAGATTACATATGTGCCTCGATCATGTAGGGCAGCTCACGAGGTCTAAACCATGAAGAACAAAGAGGGGAGGAGAACATCACATAGCTACTGGTCATGGACCCATGGTCCAAGGGGGACTACTCACGACTCATCCGGGAAGCGTCCATGGTGGTGGAGAAGCTCCCGGTGGTGGTTCTCCCCTCCGGCAGGGTGCCGGGAAGAGTTCTCCTGATGCTCCCGATCTTGGAAGCACTGCGGCGGCGGAACAGAGGCGAGATTGCGAAAAAGGGTTCCGTCCTCGAGGGTTTCGGGACGCGAGGAATATATATGCGAAGGGGGGTCACCAGAGGCGGAGCCGGGGCCCCAGGCACCCCCCTGGCACGGCCAGGGGTGGGGCCGCGCCAGGTGGCCGCCTGGGCCACCCCTGGCTCCCCTCTGGCCCTGCTTTGGTTATTCGCGAAGCTTCCTGCACGCTGATTTTTCCTGTATTTTTCCCGGAATTTTTTGGGCACTTTTAATATTAGGGAAACCTGAAATAGAAAAACAACAGAAAACAGGAACTCGCACTGTGGTGCACTGAGTTAATAGGTTAGTCCAAATATGATCAAAAGTGTATGGAAGTGCATAAATATCATAGCAATATCACACAAAAGAGGCATGGAGCAAGCAGAAATTATAGATACGTTTTGGACGTATCATTCATCCGATGAGATCATCGAGGAACATGTAGGAAACAACATGGGTATCCAGATCCCGCTGTTGGTTATTGACCGGAGAGTCGTCTCGGTCATGTCTACGTGTCTCCCGAACCCGTAGGGTCTACACAATTAAGGTTCGGTGACGCTAGGGTTGTAGAGATATATGCACACGGTAACCCGAATGTTGTTCGGAGTCCCGGATGAGATCCCGGACGTCACGAGGAGTTCCGGAATGGTCCGGAAGGTAAAGAATTATATATAGGAAGTCCAGTTTCGGCCATCGGGAGAGTTTCGGGGGTCACCGGTAGTGTACCGGGACCACCGGAAGGGTCCCGGGGGTCCACCGGGTGGGGCCACCTATCCCGGAGGGCCCCATGGGCTGAAAGGGGAAGGGAACCATCCCATAGTGGACTGATGCGCCCCCCTTGGGCCCTCCCCCTGCGCCTAGGGTTGGGAACCCTAGGGGTGGGGGCGCCCCTTGTGACTTGGGGGGCACACTACTAGAAAAAGGCCTACTAATGGCGCACCAGTTTTGGCCATTAATGGCGCACTACTGGTGCGCCATTAGTACCACGCCATTAGTATGCCTCTCAGGGGGTCATATATATCCAGGTGCTTTGGCATACTAATGGCGCACTACATAGAAGTGCGCCATTATTATTATTTTTTCAAAAAAAATTCAATTTTTTTCTTAATCTCAGGTCATTATGGCTTAATATGGGGTCAATTTGCTTAATCTCAAGTCAAATCGCACTCTGTGGTCAAACTTCCCATAAGGTCACCCATCCTCACACTACTCCAGCCCGAGCACGCTTAACTTCGTAGTTCTATCCAACCCCAGCACCAGCTCACTTCACAGGCACTTGTTGATATATCTATCATATCAATCCTATTAACCCTTCTTGATGTCTAGGAGTTTGTTAATGTTCATGAGTATGATGAAATTTTGAAAATATATTTCAAACTTCCCGGTCATATTACGTATTATATTTTGGAAAAAAATTTATAATTTTCTTTTTCAAAAATTTTATAATTTTTTTTCTGTTACTAGTGGCGCACCTAGCAAACGGTGCGCCACTAGTAAGTTTGAAATTTTTTGAATTTTTTTGCCTCTAGATCTTAAAAGCCTCATAACTTTTTTTGTTAGGTTTTTGGGGATTTTGAAAATGATTAACGGGGTTCGCCCCGTTAAATTCGGATGTAACTTTTCGAGTAGATGATTTTTCATATAAAAAACTTTTTAATCCGAGTTCGTATGCAAAAGTTATGCCCCTTTTACTAAATTCCAGACATATTTTGCAAATAAAGTCAAAATTCATATTTGTAAATTTTCCCAACAAGTAGACCACATATCACATGGGAAACTTATTTTCTTTTATTTTTTCGACATTTACATCATTTTCTTTTATTTATTTTTGGACTGGAAAAGGCGGTTGATGTCTACACATGCTTCTACTCTTGTAGACTATGTTGGGCCTCCAAGCGCAGAGGTTTGTAGGACAGCAGCAATTTCCCTCAAGTGGATGACCTAAGGTTTATCGAACTCAGGGAAGTAGAGGTTGAAGATGGTCTCTCTCAAGCAACCCTGCAACTAAGATACAAGAAGTCTCTTGTGTCCCCAACACACCTAATACACTTGTTAGATGTATAGGTGCACTAGTTCGGCGAAGAGATGTTAAATGGCAAGTGATATGGATGGCAAAACAAAGTAATATAAATCTGTAATAAAAAGTGCAGCAAGCAAACAAGTGGTAAACGTGAACACAAATGCTATTGCAATGGTGGAAACAAGGCCTAGGGATCATAATTTCACTAGTGGCAACTCCCAACAACATTAACATAATCGAATCACATGATATTTCCCATAAAACATGCAATGAAGACGCACCCGGAGGTCATTCCTCCGTGGTCAAGAGAGGACGAGAATTATGTAGGGCTACAAAAGCACACCTCAAAGTTCGTAGTTCTCAATCTAAGGATTTCCCAATGTCATCGCGGCCATCCAAAGAGAGTCCCACAATCACCACAACATATCTAAAGGATAGTCAAAGATAAGCACCAAGAGACTCTCAATCTTCAATCAACACACACGAGAGGAAATCACTCATGAAAATATTTTTCTAATCCATGTCCAATAGACCGCTGTCACCTTGGTCTCGGGGATTATACTAGATAAAGACAAGTGAGTACATCAATCCAATACACAAAGGAAGGGGAAATATCATGGGATCACCCTAGATTAACATAGCCTATGATCACAACGAAGATCACATCATGGGAGAGAGAGATAACCACATAGCTACACGTACGAGCCCTCGGCCCCGGAGAAGACTACTCACACATGGACATGGTGAGGAGGATCTTGATGGTGGTGTTGATGGAGAGGTGCAGCCCCACGAGGAGGCGGCGGCGGCTGGGAGGAGATGGCGGCGGCGGCCCTAGGGGGCGGCGGCGGCGGCCCTAGGGGTAGCGGCGGCGGCCCTAGGGGTAGCGGCTCCTTTGCCCCCCTTCTTCCTTGTGGATGGTGCTGCAATGGTGCTGGTCCTCCCCTCCAAGACGGCGGCTTGGGAGGAGGAAAATTCGTGGCCCTTGGTGACCTAGGTTTCCTCTCTTTATATAGACTCTCGGATTCCCGTCATCAGATTTTGTGCCTCAGCAAAACGGGCTTTACTCGGCCGTCCGGACTCCGATTTGGACGAATTTTATATCCAGAAGCGTCGCCTCGAAATTCCCCACAACTTTCGCAACTAGACTTTTTCCGTTTGACATCGTCTTCGGGCTGAAACGTGACCATATTTAAAAAACGTTCTCGGACAGATTTCAGGAAAGTCAGAGTCCTACTCCAATACGACTCCTTTTGCGTTTTTGTCAATTTCCAAGTAATTCCTACACAATAAAGTGTAAAACAAGAACATTGTGCACTTTTGCAACCATTAGTAGGTTAGTAAAAATATGATCAAAAGTGTATGGAAGTGCATAAATATCATAGCAATATCACACAAAAAGGGCATGGAGCAAGCAGAAATTATAGATACGTTTTGGACGTATCAACATCCCCAAGCTTAATTCCTGCTCGTCCTCGAGTAGGTAAATGATAACAAGCATAATTTCTGTGGTGACATGCTATTAACCATATAAGAACTTTTCACAGTCACATGACAAGTGCTTACTGAGACAAAAGATTTGTAATGAGCATGGTGTGCAAATATGATAAAGTAGTATCTCGCTTGCCCCCTTTAGTGAAGCAAAACATAAATGCAGGGGCACCTCCAAGGTTTAAATGACGACTAGATACAATGATTTTAGAATAAACGATATCACAATGATGCAAAAGACAATGCTACTTTGGGACAATGCACATTACACTCAGAATGACAATCATGCTCTCAGTAGTTGGTGCTTTAAAAGAAGGTGGAGACTCTCGAACCGTGGCTTTTGTTGTCAAGGTTGAAACCCGTAGTCGGAAACAAAGACAAAACATGTACCAGAGCTCTTGGTTTTAAAAACAGAGGTAATACATTTTTTTTTGGATATGCATGTTTCGTCAACGAATGCTAGCAGACAACTCAATCACTTCTTGAGATGGACAAGTTTCGAGGAACGACTCCCGAATGAGGACGATCACATCCTCTTAATCTCCTTTGTTTATCACTGCCAAAGTTTTCTGATTTCTCATGAACAAAGCGTGAAGAAGGGTTTGTTTGTTATATTAATTTTGAGCCGGGCGCACTCTTTACCAGTTCCTTCTCGTATTATGGGTTTCCACATTAGACATGCAATCCCGGGGTGAAGCTTGTCCAACTTAAAAAGATCATGAATTAACTACTACTTCCTCATGAGCTAAAACAAAGGCACAAAAGAGAAATGCTTTTTTGAATAATTTCGAGATGGCACATGAAAGTCTTCGTTAGGAATGGCAGGTAAATACCATGTATAGGAAGGTATGGTGGACTCATATGGCATAACTGGTTTAAAAGATTTTGGATGCACAAGCAGTCAGTCCGCTTAGTACAGGCGAAGGTTAGCAAAAGACTGGGAGCGACCAACTAAGAGAACAATGACGGTCATAATCATGCAGAGCGACAAAGCAACATTGAATCAGGCATGGACGTTATATCGCTACTCAGAAATAAAAGATCATCAAGGCTTGACAGACTTTCTTTACAGTCTTAAATATGCGTGAGTGATACGTCCAAAATGCATCACTATTTTGTATCATAATTTATCCTTATTCATTGATATATTTCACGTTATGGTGATGTTCTTATGTTGTTTTGGTCTATTTTACACAGTTTGCAAACTTTCCGATGCCGAAGCAGCAGACGCAGGATTCAGCAGTAAAAAGTGGACACTGAGTTGCTGAAGAAGAATACCTCCAAATTACCTGAAAATTGACGGGAGATATTTTTCAGACGGATCACGAAGGCACGCGAAAGGGCAACCAGAGGGGGGCCACAGGGTGCCCAGGCGGCCTGGGGGCGCCCCCCCTGGCCGCGCCGGGGGGGGCGCCTGGAGCCCCTGGCCCACCTCTGGCCGCCCCCTTTTGCATATATGCTCTCCGTTATCCAAAAACCCTAGAGACGGGGATTTTTACGGAGTTCCGCCGCCGCTCCGTGGCGGAAACCTACAGAGAAGAAAAAGCCATCTCCGGCGGGCAGATTTCGCCGGGGAGATCACCTCCCGGAAGGGGAGATCGTCGCCATCGTCATCACCATCGTCACGGGCATCATCGAGATCATCATCAACATCATCCCCAACACCAGCACCATCTCCATCTTCATCCAAATCTCATCTTACAATCGTAACTTGTGTTGTAACTCGTACTACCTATCCTCTGTACTCCATCGGTATTGATTACTACTTTGTGGTGAATGCTATTGAGTTTTGTTGGAGAAATACTATTATGTCCAGATTGTTTATCACATATTTATCCCCACTGATCATGATCTCTTTTATGTCTCGTGAGTAGTTACCTAAGTTCTTGAGGACATGGGGAAAGTCTTGTTGTTAGTAGTCATATGGTGTTGAAGTAATATGTGTTGTTTGATACTTAAGTTGCGTTGTCATTCTACTAGTGGTGTTGTGTGAGTCGAACACCCAACACTTCGCCTTATTAAGGACCTAGGAGAATACATTGTGTATAAAGAATGCTTATGGTGGGTTGCCGGAGTGGCAGAAACCTGAACCCTAGTTCGCACGCTTTTGCATAAGGGAATAATGGATCCTCGATCGTATTGCTATGGTTAGGCTTTTGCCTTAAATTCTATCTTGTATTTGCGGATGCTTGCAAGGTGTTTAATCATAAGAGTGCATTCATCTTGGTCTAGAGAGTGCACTAGCATAGATCCACCCACTCAACACTTATCAACACATAACAAAGTATCGATACGGAATATGGTGAAAGCACATGACTACCTCTCCCGTGTGTCCTCAGGAACGCTTTAGTCTTTATAAGTTCAGTTGCTAGGCCTCTCCTTTGCTAAGAAAGGATTGGGCCACTTGATACTCTCAGTACCTTTTATATTATTTGCTTTTACTTTCCTTTTGCTTATACCGAGAAAACCCCTAAAAGTTATCCTTCAGTGCTTGCAGTAATTTCTTGCTCAGAATCGCTTATCAATACCTTCTGCTCCTCGTTGGGTTCGACACTCTTACTTATCGAAAACGCTGCAATAGATCCCTTACGGTTGTGGGTCATCAAGTACCATTTTCTGGCGCCGTTGCCGGGGAGCGTAGCGCTATTGGTAAAGTGAAACTGGTAAGAAAGTTTTTTTATAATTCTGTTTTTATTTTTGCTATTTGCTGCTCCTTGTCCTTATGGACAACCCTATTATTGGATCGTTGCTTCCGGGAAGACGCCCCACACCTGTGGTGGTTGATCCTCCCCCTACTGAAATTGTGCCTTATAAAATACCAGCTGGTATTATCGATTATGTTTTGGCTAATCGTTACGCAGGAGACAGACATCCCGGTGAACACTTGCTATATCTGTCACAACTATGTTCATTATTAAGCTTGCAGGTGTATCGAGGGAGTTTGTCATGAGGAAATTGTTTGTCGTATCACTTATAGATAAAGCTTCAGATTGGTATGGGCTTCTCGATAACTCACACTTGCTGGACTGGCAGGAGCTTATGTCTCTCTTTTATACTAAGTTTTATCCTCTTCATGAAATTCATTGAGACAGGAATTATATCTATAACTTTAGGTCTCGTGACGGAGAAAGCATTGCTCAAGCTTGGGGGAGATTGAAGTCCCTAATGCTCAAATGCCCTATTCATAAGCTTCCCAAGGAAATTATACTTACAAATTTTTATGCCAGGCTTTCTCGTCAGGATAAGGAGATGCTGGATGCCCCCTCTAGTGGGGTATTTCAGAAGAAGAGTGTTGAAGAAAGGTGGGATCTCATTGAAAGAATCCAGAGGAATACCGAAGATTGGGAAATTGATAAAGGTATTGAACCCGCTATAAATTATGAACATGATTATATTGAGAGCTATGTGAAAACTGATTACTTCAATACTTTTTGCTCCAAGATTGGTCTTGATTCCCATCTAGTGATTGATTTGTGTAAGAATTTTGCCTCTCACGTTGATTCTTTTAAAAAGAAGAGAGACCAGCACAATGAACCTTTTAAAGAACCACCTATTGATATTTATGTTGCCGACCCTATTTTGCCTGCAGTTATATATGAAAAGCCTCCTTTTCCCACGAGGATAATGGAGCACTCTCTTGTGACAGGCATAATAAATAAAAGTGAGAGAAGAGTTGATGAGCCTGAAGACCAGATCAGGGTCGATCCTCAAGTTGCATTGATTAAAGACCTTGCTACTAATGATATTTTGGATTCCAATATAAATTTTTGTGCTGTTTCCACTAACCTTGTCACAGCAAAGAATAAAGGCCCAATTTCAGGTACTCCAGTGGTATCTGTTAAAATAGGAGATCACAATTATTACGGGCTATGCGATTTGGGATCGAGTGCAAGTGCCATCCCCTATTTACTTTATGAAGAGATCATCGGTGAGATTTCCCCCTGTGAACTTGAAGAAGTTGATGTTACTATTCATCTCGCAAATAGAACAACTATCTCTCCTATCGGAATTGTGAGGGACGTTGAAGTCCTATGTGGAAAGGTAAAATACCCTACCGACTTTCTAGTACTTGGTTCAGAGAGGGACAATTTTTGTCCAATTATTTTTGGTAGACCTTTTCTTAGAACTTGTGGAGCTATAATAGATTGCAAGAAAGGTAAAGTTTCTGTTGAATTCGATGGTGAGCCATATGAATTTAATTTTTCTAAGTTCTCTAAGCAGCCTCGTGGTACTGATTTACCTGGTGGTGATAAAATTATTGAAAGTATTGCCTCTATTTCTATTCCCCCTAATGATCCTTTGCAGCAATACATGGAGGACCACGAGAATGATTTGCATATGCAGGAAAGAAATGAACTAGATGAAATATTCTTGAGGCAGCCTGCTATCCTGAAGCACAACCTTCCGGTTGAACCTTTGGGAATTTTATCAAAACCGAAAGAAGACCCGGTGTTCGATCTTAAACCTCTTCCTGATACGCTCAAGTATGCTTATTTAGATGAAAAGAAAGTATATCCTGTTATTATCAATTCTAACCTTTCAGGATATGAAGAGGAGCGATTATTGGAAGTACTTCGTAAACACCGAGGCGCAATTGGCTACACCCTTGATGACCTTAAGGGGATTAGTCCATCTATCTGTCAACATACTATCAACCTTGAGCCTAATGCTAAACCAGTTGTTGATCATCAACGACGGTTGAACCCGAAGATGATGGATGTCGTGAGAACTGAGATTCTCAAGCTTCTAGCCGCAGGTATTATCTACCCTATAGCTGATAGTAAGTGGGTAAGTCCGGTACATTGTGTTCCTAAGAAAGGAGGTAAAACTGTGGTTCCTAATGATAAAAATGAATTAATACCTCAGAGAATTATTATTGGATATAGAATGTGTATTGATTACAGGAAGTTGAACAAGGCAACCAGGAAGGATCACTATCCGTTGCCGTTCATCGACCAAATGCTTGAAAGGTTATCCAAAAATACCCACTTTTGTTATCTCGATGGTTATTCTGGCTTCTCTCAAATTCATGTTAACACTGCCGATCAAGAGAAGACCACTTTTACTTGTCCCTTTGGTACTTATGCTTACAGGCATATGACTTTTGGTTTATGTAATGCCCCTGCTAGTTTTCAAAGGTGTATGTCTGCTATCTTTCATGGTTTCTGCGGGGATATTATGGAAGTCTTCATGGACGATTTCTCCGTCTATGGAACTTCTTTTGACCATTGTCTTCACAACCTTAATAAAGTTTTGCAGAGATGCGAGGAGACAAATTTGGTACTCAACTGGGAAAAGTGCCACTTTATGGTTAATGAAGGAATTGTTCTTGGTCACAAGATTTCCGAAAGGGGAATTGAAGTGGACAAGGCCAAGATCGAAGCTATTGAGAGGATGCCCTATCCAAGGGACATCAAAGGTATTCGCAGTTTTCTCGGTCATGCAGGTTTTTATAGAAGATTTATTAAAGACTTTTCTAAAACCTCGAGACCCCTCACTAATCTTCTCCAGAAGGATGTTACTTTTGTATTTGATGAAAATTGTAAGGAAGCTTTTGAAGTCCTTAAGAAAGCTTTAATAAATGCTCCTATAGTACAACCACCTGACTGGAATTTACCTTTTGAGATTATGTGTGATGCAAGTGATTTTGCTGTTGGAGCTGTTTTAGGACAAAGAGTTGATAAGAAATTGAATGTTATACATTATGCTAGTAAAACCCTTGATAGTGCTCAAAGAAATTATGCTACTACTGAGAAGGAATTCTTAGCTGTAGTTTTTGCTTATGATAAGTTTAGGCGGTATATTGTTGATTCCCAAGTTATTATTCATACTGATCATGCTGCCATTAAGTATCTTATGACAAAGAAGGATGCCAAGCCAAGGCTTATCAGATGGGTACTCCTTCTTCAAGAATTTGATTTGCAGATTGTTGATAGGAAAGGGGAAGACAATCCGGTGGCGGACAATCTTTCGAGGATGGAAGATATACCGCATGATCCCATCCCAGTCAACGATAGTTTTCCAGACGAGCAACTTGCCGTTGTAAAAGTACAATCTCTTTCCGATCCTTGGTATGCAGATTATGCTAATTTTATTGTTGCAAAGTATTTGCCTCCAGGTCTAACATTTCAGCAAAGGAAGAAGTTCTTTCATGATTTGAGGCACTACTTTTGGGATGATCCACATCTTTTCAAAGAAGGTCCCGACGGGATCGTGAGAAGATGCATTCCGGAACATGAGCAGAAGGACATTCTCAGACGGTGTCATGATAGTCCCTATGGAGGACATCATGCCGGTGAGAGGACTGCACATAAGGTTCTTCAATCAGGTTTTTATTGGCCTACTCTCTTTAAAGATGCTAGAAATTATGTTTTAGCCTGTGATAAATGTCAGAAAGTTGGTAACATTAGTAGAAGGAATGAGATGCCTATGGATTACTCACTAGTGATTGAACCTTTCGATTGTTGGGGTTTTGATTTTATGGGTCCTTTTCCTTCTTCGCATAAGTACACTCACATTTTAGTAGCTGTTGATTATGTGACCAAGTGGGTTGAAGCAATCCCCACTGAAAGTGCTGATCACAAGACATCTTTGAAAATGCTTAAAGATGTAATTTTTCCTAGGTTTGGTGTACCAAGGTATCTCATGACCGATGGGGGATCACACTTCACGCACGGAGCTTTTAGAAAAGCTTTGGCTAAATACGATATTAATCATAGAATTGCTTCACCATATCATCCTCAAACTAGTGGGCAAGTTGAGCTCACCAATAGAGAGATTAAGTTGATCTTGCAGAAAACAGTAAACAGAAATAGGAAGGATTGGTCAAACAAGTTAGGAGATGCTTTGTGGGCATATAGAACTGCTTACAAAAACCCCATGGGCATGTCTCCCTATAAGATGGTGTATGGCAAGGCTTGCCATTTGCCATTAGAGTTAGAGCACAAAGGTTTCTGGGCTGTTAGAGAGCTTAACGCTGACCCAAAACTAGCCGGTGAGAAGCGTCTCATGAACTTGACTTCTCTAGATGAATGGAGAAGTGAAGCTTACGAGAGCGCTAAAATGTTCAAGGCAAAGGTAAAAAAGTGGCATGATAGGAAGATTCTGAAACGTGAATTTAACATTGGTGATAAAGTTTTGTTGTTCAGATCCCGTTTCAGGTTTTCTCCAGGTAAACTACTTTCCAGGTGGGAAGGACCATTTCATATTGAAGAAGTTTATCGGTCTGGTGCAATTAAGATTAATAATTTTGAAGGCACCAAACCTCAAGTTGTGAATGGGCAAAGGCTTAAACATTACATAGCAGGAGACCCTGTCAATGTTGATGTGAATATAATATACACAACAACCCACGAAGAACATGTTGCAGCCCTGTTTCAGACGCCAGTAGAAGCAGAATAAAGAAAAGGTATGTAGTACGGTAAGGAAACATCACGAACCGCCATAAAAGTTCCGTATTACGAGTTTCTGCAAAATTAGTAAAATTCCGAGTCTAAGTGGAGCCGGAGACGACCTCCAGGGAGTCCAGGCGCCCCCCTGGCGCCCCCCCTGGGCCGCGCCGGGAGGCCGCCTGGACACCCGGAAGCCCGTCTCCGACCCCGCTTTGGTCCGTTACCTTCCTTTCTGTGCATAAATTTTTCCTATATATTTTCCCGGACTGTTCCGGCAACGTATCTTGCGATTTCGCGTGTTTTCTCTTCGATCTGTTTCTGCCAGGGAATCTTTCAGCTGAATTTAGGTGCCATGGCTTCTCCAAGCTCCCCCAAGGACGAGTTCGTCGTCAACGTCATCAACCCTTACCTCGCTGAGGTGAAGAAGCACCCTCAGGTTGTTCGGATGGAGGACAGTGTCCTTCATCAAGAAGATCTGAAGGGACCTATCAAGGAGGGGAGCATCCAGGCCAGGCTGGAAGAAGTGGAGCAAGAAGTCTTCGAGTACAAGAAGATGATCGAGCGTGGTATTGAAGCTAACTTTAACATCACCAACGAGCTGAAGAACTACTTCCTTAAGGAGATGAAGGAGATGTGGAAAAGCATCACCGCGTCTGAAGAAAGAATTATAGAGCTCCAAGGGCAAATTAATGATCTACATAACCAGAACTATGAGTATGAACTAAGGTTTCCTGCGCATCGGTTTGGGTGCTGAATGCAGGATTCAGGAGACGAGCTTCTCATATGAGACTGGAGAACCCCTTCCATGGAAGCGTTTCGCCAAGGACTACTTGATCAACGCCAACAAGGATGATGAGTGAAATCTCCTGGGGTAATGGCATTCCCTTGGCTTGTTCCAAGCTTGGGGGAGTGCCCGGTATCTTTATCTTTATCTTTTGTCTTTTAGAGTCAAGTAGAGTCGTATCATGTCTAGGGAGGTTATTATATGAGATAGGTATGTGCATTGAGGTCTATCACTCCTTTGGTGAAGAATTGTATCCGTGAGTGTGGAGTCGTCCATGATGGAATATTAATGAGAAGCTTATTGGTTCCTTTTGCTGCACTCGGTATTCTCTTCACGCAATCGACCTTATATGATGATTCTTATGGGGAGTATTGACCTTATGTCAGGTATGGCTATGAAACTTTATTTAATCTCGGCAAACATAGCTTTGGTCATAACAACAAGCATAATTTTCTTAAAAGTGTCAACATAGCCAAAACCTTTATGTTATTATGCTTGAAGTGTTATGCTGACAAGGAAAACAACTTGATGTGTTATGCTTATTTCAATGTTCATGTTTTATATTGCTTTGCATCTTAGTCATCATCGGTTGTCTGCTCTCTCAAAACCTTTCCTAGCCTAACTCTGTACTAAGCGGTATTCTGCTTGTGCAAACATACCCTTAAAACCAATACCTTCCATATGAGTCCACCATACCTTCCTATTCGTGGTATTCCACTACCACCTCCTAAAGTATATAATTTATGTGTTATCCTTAAATGTTCAAAATCTTTTGTTTTGTGCCTCTGTTTTAGCTCATGAGGAAGTAATAGCTAATTCATGGTCTTCTTGAGTTGGACAAGCTTCACCCCGGGATTGCATGTCTAATGTGCAAACCCATAATACGAGAAGGAACTGGCAAAGAGTGCGCTCGGCTTAAAAATAATATAACAAACAAACCCTCCTTCACGCTTTGTTCATGAGAAATCAAAAAACTTTGGCAGTGATAAACAAAGGAGAATAAGAGGATGTTATCATCCTCGTGCGGGAGCCGTTCCTCGAAACTTGTCCAGCTCAAAAAGCAATTGAGTTATCTATTAGCATTCGTTGACAAATCATGCACCTCTCAAAACTTGTTTTCATTCTGTTTGATTTAAGGATAGCACATGAGTTTTCCCTACTACCCTAGAGCAGGGCCCATCTTTTAATTTTAAGTTGAGTCAGTTATTCCTACTTCCTTCTATTCTTAAAGAGAGCAGACATTTGATGTTGATAAGGACGCATTCATATAAAGTTGCATTAAGATTTGTCATATCATATCCTTGTTGACATTATCATTCGATAAGTAAGTTGTTTGTCATGCCCAACTAAGGCAAATATCTTCCTTTGTGTTAACACTTTCACTTCTTGCCTATTAACATGTTATTTCAAAAAGCTTCAATTGATCTCATCAAAATATAAGAGCAGAAGTTAAAACTATTTGTAGTTCTTTGACCAAAGGACATGTTTGCCATGATATAATGAGTTTTCTTAGTCCTACTTTCGAATATAAGTGTTGTCACTCTTTTATAAGGGCTTTATGAATTGAAGATTGCTGTTGAGGATATTTGAGTTGGTAAAGAAACTATGATGCTTCTTGTCCGTATTCTATTTATCGACACTTCACTCTCTAAACTTGTGGAAAGGTTTACCGAGTTCATATTTGCTTGGGGACAAGCGAGGTCTAAGCTTCGGGGTGTTGATACGTCCAAAATGCATCACTATTTTGTATCATAATTTATCCTTATTCATTGATATATTTCACGTTATGGTGATGTTCTTATGTTTTTTGGTATATTTTACACAGTTTGCAAACTTTCCGATGCCGAAGCAGCAGACGCAGGATTCAGCAGTAAAAAGTGGACACTGAGTTGCTGAAGAAGAATACCTCTAAATTACCTGAAAATTGACGGGAGATATTTTTCAGACGGATTACGAAGGCACGCGAAAGGGCAACCAGAGGGGGGCCACAGGGTGCCAGGCGGCCTGGGGGCGCGCCCCCCCCCCTGGCCGCGCCGGGGGGGCGCCTGGAGCCCCTGGCCCACTTCTGGCCGCCCCCTTTTGCATATATGCTCTCCGTTATCCAAAAACCCTAGAGACGGGGATTTTTACGGAGTTCCGCCGCCGCTCCGTGGCGGAAACCTACAGAGAAGAAAAAGCCATCTCCGGCGGGCAGATTCCGCCGGGGAGATCACCTCCCGGAAGGGGAGATCGTCGCCATCGTCATCACCATCGTCACGGGAATCATCGAGATCATCATCAACATCATCCCCAACACCAGCACCATCTCCATCTTCATCCAAATCTCATCTTACAATCGTAACTTGTGTTGTAACTCGTACTACCTATCCTCTCTACTCCATCGGTGTTGATTACTACTTTGTGGTGAATGCTATTGAGTTTTGTTGGAGAAATACTATTATGTCTAGATTGTTTATCACATATTTATCCCCACTGATCATGATCTCTTTTATGTCTCGTGAGTAGTTACCTTAGTTCTTGAGGACATGGGGAAAGTCTTGTTGTTAGTAGTCATATGTTGTTGAAGTAATATGTGTTGTTTGATACTTAAGTTACGTTGTCATTCTACTAGTGGTGTTGTGTGAGTCGAACACCCAACACTTCGCCTTATTAAGGACCTAGGAGAATACATTGTGTATAAAGAATGCTTATGGTGGGTTGCCGGAGTGACAGAAACCTGAACCCCAGTTCGCACACTTTTGCATAAGGGAATAATGGATCCTCGATCGTATTACGATGGTTAGGCTTTTGCCTTAAATTCAATCTTGTATTTGCGGATGCTTGCAAGGTGTTTAATCATAAGAGTGCATTCATCTTGGTCTAGAGAGTGCACTAGCATAGATCCACCCACTCAACACTTATCAACACATAACATAGTATCGATACAGAATATGGTGAAAGCACATGACTACCTCTCCCGTGTGTCCTCAGGAACGCTTTAGTCTTTATAAGTTCAGTTGCTAGGCCTCTCCTCTGCTAAGAAAGGAGTGGGCCACTTGATACTCTCAGTACCTTTTATATTATTTGCTTTTACTTTCCTTTTGCTTATACCGAGAAAACCCCTAAAAGTTATCCTTCAGTGCTTGCAGTAATTTCTTGCTCGGAATCGCTTATCAATACCTTCTGCTCCTCGTTGGGTTCGACACTCTTACTTATCGAAAACACTGCAATAGATCCCTTACGGTTGTGGGTCATCAGTGAGCATACGCCAAGTCAATCAAAATAAATTCTTGAAGGAATATATTACTAAACCATACCACATCATAGGCAAACAAATCATGCGGGTACTCCAATAACACATTGGGAACCCCCCAGCTATTTGAGATTAACCATAAGAAAACATGAATTACTAAGCGACATTATGCACGTAGCATTTTTATCATAGACATATCAACCAATGCAATAGAATCAAACTCTCTTAATAAGATAAGCATGATAACTAAATAGAGTTCAAGCAACCAACTAAACAAAAGCTCTTTTAAAAAGATAAGCATGAAAAATAAGAGCGAAGCATGATAGTAGCTATTGAAAGACAAAGAACACACACAGCAAAGATAGACATGAAAATTCTATGTTATGTTCTAGGTAGAAGTGGAGCGTATTTCTCTCCCACACAAAGAAAGCTGAGTTCCGACTCGTTATGAAAAGCTAAAGAAAACTAAAAAGGAAACTAAAAGCAAGACGCTCCAAGCATAGCACATAACACATGAAGTGATAAAAATATAGTGGAACGAAAGACGAACTGATAATGTTGATGAGGAAGGGGATGCACGGGGGCATCCCCAAGCTTAGACGCTTGAGTCTTCTTGAATATTTCTTGTGGGTGCATGGGGGCATCCCCAAGCTTGAGCGTTTGACACTCCTGAATCTTTTTATCATCTTCCCTCGCACACTTGAAAACTCCCTTCATACATAACTCATCGTAAACTGATTAGCGAGGTTAGTACCCATAATAAAATAATTGTTCCTTGCTGGAAATAAGGATATTCTTGAAGGTCTACTGTTTCTCAAGATTGCCAAAAGGTTTTTGCAAAGAAAAAGCAAGCTCAAGGTTTGCAAAATGAAGGAAAGGCAAAACAGGACAGAATCTGTGAAAAACAGAACATCAGGTAGTAAATGATTTTTTCGGGGCACTTCTGCAACTCTAATAAAAAAACTCAGAACATATGCCCGAAAGACAATTGTATAGAGCACGCTGTCGAAAAAATTCAGACCAAAAAGATGATCTGGTGATTTTATACAAATTTTTCTATACAAGGACAGAATCTGTTTCCTGGACAGCACGTCACAACTTTTGAACTTTCTTGCAATCAGAGGCTACACTTGGCACAAAGCTGAAAAGTAAAGATATAATGATGATGCTACTGTAGTAACAACATCAAGACACAACAAAAGCAAAATAAAATTTTATTCATTGTGGGCTGCCTCCCAAAAGCGCTTTCTTTTATGCCTTTAAGCTAGGCATAAGACTTTAATGATGCTCTCGTAGGAATAAGAGTTGAAGAACAAAAGAGAGCATCATGAAGCAAATACAAAACACATTTAAGCCTAACATGCTTCCTATGCATAGGAATATTGCAATAGAATAATTCATTGAAGCACAAAGCAATAAGCATAGGAAGACAAAACAAGTGCAGCTTCAAAATATTCACCATAAAGAGAGGAAACTTCTTATTATTAAGATATTTAGAACCATGTCTCCCTCTCTCATTATAAATTTCAGTGGCATCATGGATGAACTCAACAATATAACTATCACATAAGGCATTATTTCCATGATCCAAAAGCATAAAAGTGTCATTACTCTTCATATAAGCAAAATCTTTCTTATTAGGAATAGTGAGAGTAAGACTATCATAATCATCATGGTAATCATCGTATTTAGGAGGCATATCATAATCATAATAAATTTTATCCTCAATAGTAGGTGGACTGAAAATATCATATTCATCATTGTAATCATCATATATAGGAGGCATAGTATCATCAAAGTAAATTTTCTCCTCAAAAGTTGGGGGACTAAAAATATCATGTTCATCAAACGTGTCATCCCCAAGCTTAGAGCTTTCCATGTCATTAGCAATATTGATATTAAATAAAAACATACTAATAACATCACCACCTTCATGATTGTTATGCAAATAAAGTTCCAAGGGTTTTTTAATTTTCTCTTCGAACACATCATGTCCAAGTTCAAGGTAGAGCTTATAAAGCTCTCTCATATTTTTGTTGTTTTCCATTAAGCAAAACTAGTGAAAATAAAAATAAGAAACAAAAAGATTTAATTGCAAGATCTAAAGATATACCTTCAAGCACTCACTTTCCCGGCAACGGCGCCAGAAATAGCTTGATGTCTACACACGCTTCTACTCTTGTAGACTATGTTGGGCCTCCAAGCGCAGAGGTTTGTAGGACAGCAGCAATTTCCCTCAAGTGGATGACCTAAGGTTTATCAAACTCAGGGAAGTAGAGGTTGAAGATGGTCTCTCTCAAGCAACCCTGCAACTAAGATACAAGAAGTCTCTTGTGTCCCCAACACACCTAATACACTTGTTAGATGTATAGGTGCACTAGTTCGGCGAAGAGATGTTAAATGGCAAGTGATATGGATGGCAAAACAAAGTAATATAAATCTGTAATAAAAAGTGCAGCAAGCAAACAAGTGGTAAACGTGAGCACAAATGGTATTGCAATGATGGAAACAAGGCCTAGGGATCATAATTTCACTAGTGGCAACTCCCAACAACATTAACATAATCGAATCACATGATATTTCCCATAAAACATGCAATGGAGACGCACCCGGAGGTCATTCCTCCGTGGTCAAGAGAGGACGAGAATTATGTAGGGCTCCAAAAGCACACCTCAAAGTTCGTAGTTCTCAATCTAAGGATTTCCCAATGTCACCGCGGCCATCCAAAGAGAGTCCCACAATCACCACAACATATCTAAAGGATAGTCAAAGACAAGCACCAAGAGACTCTCAATCTTCAATCAACACACAAGAGAGGAAATCACTCATGAAAATATTTTTCTAATCCATGTCCAATAGACCGCTGTCACCTTGGTCTCGGGGATTATACTAGATAAAGACAAGTGAGTACATCAATCCAATACATAGAGGAAGGGGAAATATCATGGGATCACCCTAGATTAACATAGCCTATGATCACAACGAAGATCACATCATGGGAGAGAAAGATAACCACATAGCTACACGTACGAGCCCTCGGCCCGGAGAAGACTACTCACACATGGACATGGTGAGGAGGATCTTGATGGTGGTGTTGATGGAGAGGTGCAGCCCCGCGAGGAGGCGGCGGCGGCTGGGAGGAGACGGCGGCGGCGGCCCTCGGGGCGGCGGCGGCCCTAGGGGCAGCGGCTCCTTGGCCCCCCTTCTTCCTTGTGGATGGTGCTGCAATGGTGCTGGTCCTCCCCTCCAAGACGGCGGCTTGGGAGGAGGAAAAGTCGTGGCCCTTGGTGACCTAGGTTTCCTCTCTTTATATAGACTCTCGGATTCCCGTCATCAGATTTTGGGCCTCAGTAAAACAGGCTTTACTCGGCCGTCCGGACTCCGATTTGGACGAATTTTATCTCCAGAAGCATCGCCTCGAAATTCCCCACAACTTTCGCAACTAGACTTTTTCCGTTTGACCTCGACTTCGGGCGGGAACGTGACCATCTTTAAAAAACGTTCTCAGACAGATTTCAGGAAAGTCAGAGTCCTACTCCAATACGACTCCTTTTGCGTTTTTGTCAATTTCCAAGTAATTCCTACACAATAAAGTGTAAAACAAGAACATTGTACACTTTTGCAACCATTAGTAGGTCAGTCCAAATATGATCAAAAGTGTATGGAAGTGCATAAATATCATAGCAATATCACACAAAAATGGCATGGAGCAAGCCGAAATTATAGATACGTTTTGGACGTATCAGCGATCCACGGAGGGAGGGGGGGTGCAGTAATGGCCAAGTTAGTAATGGCGCACCGTGTGAGTGGTGCGCCATTAGTAGTTCAACTAGTAATGGCGCATCACTCCCACGGTGCGCCATTACTAGTTTAAAAAAAAAACAAAAAAACAAAATATGAAAAAAAAATACTAATGGCGCACCGTGGGAGTGGTGCGCCATTAGTAAGTTCAACTACTAATGGCGCACCACTCCCACGGTGCGCCATTACTAGTTTTGAAAATAAAATAAAATAAAATAAAAACAAATTTTGAAAAAAAATTACTAATGGCGCACCGTGGATGTGGTGCGCCATTAGTAGTTTAACTACTAATGGCGCACTATCCACTGGTGCGCCATTAGTAGTTTTGAAAAAAATGTAAAAAATATTGTTATTAATGGCGCACCACATCAACGGTGCGCCATTAGTATTTGGATACTAATGGCGCACCAATACATGGTGCGCCATTAGTATATACTAATGGCGCACCACATGTCTGGTGCGCCATTAGTAACAATCCTATCTATAGCCCTTTTCCTAGTAGTGGCAAGTCCCCCCCCCCTAGGCCGCCGCCCCCTAGAGATCCCATCTCTAGGGTCGGCGCACCCCCTAGGCCCCCTATATAAAGTGGGGGGAGGGCAGCCGCACCCTTGCCCCTGGCGCCTCCCTCTCCCTCCCGTTACACCTCCCCCTCCTACCGCAGCGCTTGGCGAAGCCCTGCAGAAATACCGTTGCATCCACCACCACGCCGTCGTGCTGCTGGATCTCCATCAACCTCTCCTTCCCCCTTGCTGGATCAAGAAGGATGAGACGTCAATGTACCGTACGTGTGTTGAACGCGGAGGTGCCATCCGTTCGGCGCTGGGATCATCGGTGATTTGGATCACGACGAGTATGACTCCATCATCAACGTTCTCTTGAACGCTTCCGCTCGCGATCTACAAGGTTATGTAGATGCACTACTTTCTCCCTCGTTGCTAGATGACTCCTTAGATTGATCTTGGTGAAGCGTAGAGTTTTTTTGATTTCTGCTACGTTCCCAAAAGTGGCATCTGAGCTAGGTCTATGCATAGTATCTTGCACGAGTTGAACACAAAGCAGTTGTGGGCGTAGATTTGTTCAATTCTCTTACCGCTACTAGTCTTATCTTGATTCGGCGGCATCGTGGGATGAAGCGGCCCGGACCGACCTTACACGTACGCTTACGTGAGACAGGTTCCACCGACTGACATGCACTAGTTGCATAAGGTGGCTAGCGGGTGACGGTCTCTCCCACTTTAGTCGGATCGGATTCGATGAAAAGGGTCCTTATGAAGGGTAAATAGAGATTGACATATCACGTTGTGGTTTTGACGTAGGTAAGAAACGTTCTTGCTAGAAACCTATAGCACCCACGTAAAAACTTGCAACAACAATTAGAGGACGTCTAACTTGTTTTTGCAGCATGTGCCGTGTGATGTGATATGGCCAAAAGATGTGATGAATGATATATGTGATGTATGATATTGATCATGTTCTTGTAATAGGAATCACGACTTGCATGTCGATAAGTATGACAACTGATAGGAGCCATAGCAGTTGTCTTATTTTTTGTATGACCTGCGTGTCACTGAATAACGCCATGTAATTACTTTACATTATTGCTAGACGTTAGCCATAGTAGTAGAAGTAATGTTTGGCGAGACGACTTCATGAAGACACGATGATGGAGATCATGATGATGGAGATCATGGTGTCATACCGGTGACGATGATGATCATGGAGGCCCGAAGATGAAGATCAAAGGAGCAAGATGATATTGGCCATATCATGTCACTATTTGATTGCATGTGATGTTTATCATGTTTATTACATCTTATTTTCTTAGAACAACGGTAGTAAATAAGATGATCTCTCACTAAAATTTCAAGAATTGTGTTCCCCCTAACTTTGCACCGTTGCTAAGGATCGTTGTTCCGAAGCACCACGTGATGATCGGGTGTGATAGGCTCTAACGTTCGCATACAACGGGTGTAAGCCAGATTTACACACGCAATACACTTAGGGTTCACTTGACGAGCCTATCATGTACAGACATGGCCTCGGAACACGGAAGACCGAAAGGTCGAACATGAGTCGTATAGAAGATACGATCAACATGAAGATGTTCACCGTTAATGACTAGTCCGTTTCATGTGATGATCGGACACGGACTAGTCGATTCAGATCATGTTTCACTTAGATGACTAGAGAGATGTCTATCTGAGTGGGAGTTCATTAAATTGTTTAGATGAACTTAATTGTCATGAACATAGTCTAAAATCTTTACAATATGTCTTGTAGATCAAATGGCCCATGCTCATGTTACCCTCACTTCAACGCGTTCCTAGAGAAAGCCAAGCTGAAAGACGATGGTAGCAACTATACGGACTGGGTCCGTAACTTGAGCATCATCCTCATAGCTGCCAAGAAAACATATGTCCTTGAAGCACCGTTAGGTGACGCTCCCGCCCCAGCGAACCAAGGCGTTATGAACGCTTGGCAGTCGCGTTGTGATGATTACTCCCTGGTTCAGTGCGGCATGCTTTACGTCTTAGAATCAGGGCTCCAAAAGCATTTTGAGCACCATGGAGCATATGAGATGTTACAAGACCTGAAAATGGTTTTCCAAGCTCATGCCCGAGTCGAGAGATATGACGTCTCCGACGCATTCTACAGTTGTAAGATGGAGGAGAATAGTTCTGTCAGCAAGCACATACTCGAATTGTCTAGGTTGCACAATCGCTTGTCTTAGTTGGGAATTAATCTCCCAGACGAAGCGGTCATTGATAGAATCCTTCAGTCCCTCCCACCTAGCTACAAGAGCTTCGTGATGAACTTCAATATGCAAGGGATGGAGAAGTCCATTCCTGAGGTGTAGTCAATGCTGAAATCAGCGGAGGTGGATATCAAGAAAGAATATCAAGTGTTGATGGTGAATAAAACCATTAAGTTCAAGAAGGACGGCAAAGGAGTTGCCGCGCCCGGTAAGCCAATTGCCGGGAAGAAGCCAAAGAATGGACCCAAGCCTGAGACTGAGTGCTTTTATTGCAAGGGAACGGGTCACTGGAAGCGGAACTGCCCCAAATACTTAGCAGATAAGAAGGCCGACAACGTCAAAGGTATATGTGATATACATGTTATTGATGTGTACCTTACCAGCGCTCGTAGTAGCTCCTGGGTATTTGATACCAGTGCAGTTGCTCACATTTATAACTCAAAGCAGGAGCTACGGAATAAGCGGAGACTGGCAAAGGACGAGGTGACGATGCGCGTCGGGAATGGTTCCAAGGTCGATGTGATCGCCGTCGGCACGCTACCTCTACATCTACCCTCGGGATTAGTTTTAAACCTCAATAATTGTTATTTAGTACCAGCTTTGAGCATGAACATTGTATATGGATCTCGTTTAATGCGAGATGGCTACTCATTTAAATCCGAGAATAATGGTTGTTCTATTTATATGAGAGATATGTCTTATGGTCATGCCCCGCTGGTCAATGGTTTATTCTTGATGAATCTCGAACGTGATGTTACACATACTCATAGTGTGAATGCCAAAAGATGTAAAGTTGATAATGATAGTCCCACATACTTGTGGCATTGCCGCCTTGGTCATATTGGTGTCAAACATATGAAGAAGCTCCATGCAGATGGACTTCTAGAATATCTTGATTATGAATCATTCGATACGTGCGAACTATGCCTCTTGGGCAACATGACCAAGACTCCGTTCTCCGGAACAATGGAGCGAGCGACCAACCTATTGGAAATCATACATACCGATGTGTGCGGTCCAATGAGTGTTGAAGCTCGCGGAGGCTATCGTTATGTTCTCACCCTCATGGATGACTTAAGTAGATATGGGTATGTCTACTTGATGAAACACAAGTCTGAGACCTTTGAAAAGTTCAAGGAATTTTAGAATGAGGTTGAGAATCAACGTGATAGAAAAATAAAGTTCTTACGATCAGATCGTGGAGGAGAATATTTAAGTCATGAATTTGGCACGCACTTAAGGAACTGTGGAATTGTTTCGCAATTGACACCGCCCGGAATACCTCAGTGTAATGGTGTGCCCGAACGTCGTAATCGCACTCTGTTAGACATGGTGCGATCTATGATGTCTCTTACCGACTTACCACTATCATTTTGGGGTTATGCTTTAGAGACTGCCGCATTCACTTTAAATAGGGCTCCGTCTAAATCCGTTGAGACGACACCGTGTGAACTTTGCTTTGGCAAGAAACCTAAGCTATCGTTTCTGAAAGTTTGGGGTTGCGATGCTTATGTCCAGAAACTTCAACCTGAAAAGCTCGAACCCAAATCGGAAAAACGCGTCTTCATAGGATACCCTAAGGAAACTATTGGGTATACCTTCTACCACAGATCCGAAGGCAAGGTCTTCGTTGCCAAGAATGGATCCTTTCTAGAGAAAGAGTTTCTCTCGAAAGAAGTGAGTGGGAGGAAAGTGGAACTTGATGAGGTGACAGTCACCCCTCCCGAACCGGAAAGTAGCGCAGGGCAGGAAGATGTTCCTGTGGTGCCTGCACCGACTAGGGAGGAAGTTAATGATGATGATCATGAAGCTTCGGATCAAGTTACCACTGAACTTCGAAGGTCCACAAGGACACGTTCCGCACCAGAGTGGTACAACCCTGTCATGGAAATCATGTTGTTAGACAACGGTGAACCTTCGAACTATGAAGAAGCGATGGCGGGCCCAAATTCCAACAAATGGCTTGAAGCTATGAAATCCGAGATAGTATCCACGTATGAAAACAAAGTATGGACTTTGGTGGACTTGCCCGATGATCGTCACGCCATAGAAAACAAATGGACCTTTAAGAAGAAGACTGACGCGGATGGTAATGTGACCATCTATAAGGCTCGGCTTGTCGCTAAAGGTTGTCGACAAGTTCAAGGGATTGACTATGATGAGACTTTCTCTCCCGTAGCGATGCTAAAGTCCGTCCGAATCATGTTAGCAATTGCCGCATACTATGATTATGAGATATGGCAAATGTATGTCAAAACGGCATTCGTTAATGGCTTCCTCAAGGAAGAACTGTATATGATGCAGCCGAAAGGTTTTGTCGATCCTGAGAATGCTAACAAGGTATGCAACCTCCAGCGCTCAATCTATGGGCTGGTGCAAGCATCTCGGAGTTGGAATATTCGCTTTAATGATGTGATCAAAGAGTTTGGGTTTATACAGACTTGGGGAGAAGCCTATATTTACAAGAAAGTGAGTGGGAGTGATGGCTTCTCGCCCCTCGTTGGTTACCCCAAGTGGAAGGTTTGAGATGCAGTGTAGCGGTAGTTTTCCCTTGGCAAAGATACCAAGGATCGAATTCCCCTGAGACTCCAAGGTTCAACAAGAAGGTGTCAACTGCTAATGGCGCCAGATACTTAGCAATCAACTGGACCTGCACACAGATACAAATAACTTTGCTCCCAACGAGTACAGAGAGGTTGTCAATCCCTCCGGCCTTGTCGTTTACAAAGGATCAAACGCAAGAGATAATAGTGATAGGTACTCCTGACCTAGTAAGTAAAAACAGAAAGTAAATAGCGGATGTGATCAGTGATGGTAATATGGACCGGGGTCACATGATGTTCACTAGTGATGTCTCTCTCCCAAAAGACGATAAAACAACTATGTGAGGTAAACGAATTACAGCTGGGCAATTGACAGAATTATGTGCGCAAACCAATGCTAACTATGCTGCAAGAAAGGTTGAGGCTCAAAAGCATGGGCAGTACGCCAAGGTAAGTAGACCGAAATCCATCTGCATCTACTACTAATCATCCACCTTGAGATATCTATCCAGAACATCTCGCTGGTATTAAGTTGCGAGTCCCACCCATAGTGTAAACTCAAAGCAACAGACAACTGCATTAAAAGAACTTTGCGTAAAGTAAACAATCCTTGCACCCGCAAGTACAAGCACCGTTGTTTTCCCCCTTGTGGCAACAGCACATCCCCTAGACTCATGTTTCTATCACTCAAGCTAGTCATCGAGGGGCATGAACCCACAATCAAGCATAACGTTCCCTCTTGGAGTTACTACCTACTACTTGGCCAAAGCAATAAACAGCAACGGAGAACATGCAAGAATTACTCAAGAACATAAATATAAAAGAGGTAAATCAAATATATTACACACACACAATCTGAACATAATCTCACAATCCATCGGATCCCAGCAAACTCAACATAGCAACAGCATAAGGATTACATATGTGCCTCGATCATGTAGGGCAGCTCACGAGGTCTAATTAGTGAAGAACAAAGAGGGGAGGAGAACATCACATAGCTACTGGTCATGGACCCATGGTCCAAGGAAGACTACTCACAACTCATCCGGGAGGCGTCCATGGTGGTGGAGAGGCTCCCGGTGGTGATCCTCCCCTCCGGCAGGGTGCCGGGAAGAGTTCTCCTGGTGCTCCCGATCTTGGAAGCGCGGCGGCGGCGGAACAGAGATGCGATCGCGAAAAAGGGTTCCGTCCTCTAGGGTTTCGGGACGCAGTGTAAATATATGCCAAAGGGGGGCATCAGCGCAGGCCTGGGGGGCCCAGGCGCCCCCCCCCCCGGCGCGGCCAGGAGGGGGGCCGCGCGACCAGGGCGCCTGGAGCCCTGGTGGCCCCCCTCCGGCCCTACTTCGGCCGTGTGGAAGCTTCCGGAACGCTGATTTTTTATATAATTTTTCTGGGATTTTTCTGGCAGTTTACGTAATGGGAAAACCTGAAATACAAAAACAGCAGAAAACAGAAACTGGCACTGGGGTGCACTGAGTTAATAGGTTAGTCCAAATATGATCAAAAGTGTATGGAAGTGTATAAATATCATAGCAATATCACACAAAAGAGGCATGGAGCAAGAAGAAATTATAGATACGTTTTGGACGTATCAGGGAGCTCTGTAGCATTTCTCATATTATATGTGGATGATATACTGCTGATGGGAAATGATATAGAATTCTCGGAAAGCATAAAGGCCTACTTGAATAAGAGTTTTTCAATGAAGGACCTTGGAGAAGCTGCTTACATATTAGGCATCAAGATCTATAGAGATAGATCAAGACGCCTCATTGGTCTTTCACAAAGCACATACCTTGATAAGATATTGAAGAAGTTCAATATGGATCAGTCCAAGAAAGGGTTCTTGCCTGTATTGCAAGATATAAGATTAAGCACGGCTCAATTCCCGACCACGACAGAAAATAGAGAAAAGATGAGTGTCATCCCCTATGCCTCAGCCATAGGTTCTATTATGTATGCCATGCTGTGTACCAGACCTGATGTGAACCTTGCCATAAGTTTGGTAGGGAGGTACCAAAGTGATCCCGGTATGGAACACTGGACAGCGGTCAAGAACATCCTGAAGTACCTGAAAAGGACTAAGGATATGTTTCTCGTTTATGGAGGTGACGAAGAGCTCGTCGTAAAGGGTTACGTCAATGCTAGCTTCGACACAGATCTGGATGATTCCAAGTCACAAATCGGATACGTGTATATTTTGAATGGTGGGGCAGTCAGCTAGTGCAGTTGCAAGCAAAGCGTCGTGGCGCATTCTACATGTGAAGTAGAGTACATAGCTGCTTGCGAAGCAGCGCAGGAAGGAGTCTGGATGAAGGAGTTCATCACCGACCTAGGAGTCATTCCAAGTGCGTCGGGCCCGATGACTCTCTTCTGTGACAACACTGGAGCTATTGCCATTGCCAAGGAGTCCAGGTTTCACAGGAAGATCAAGCACATCAAGCGCCGTTTCAACTCCATCCGGAATTATATTCAAGATGGGGACATAGATATTTGTAAAGTGCAGATCTGAATGTCGCCGTTCCGTTGACTAAACCTCTTCCACGAGCAAAACATGATCAACACCAGAACTCTATGGGTGTTCGATTCATCACAATGTAACTAGATTATTGACTCTAGTGCAAGTGGGAGACTGTTGGAAATATGCCCTAGAGGCAATAATAATATGGTTATTATTATATTTCCTTGTTCATGATAATTGTCTGTTATTCATTCTTGAATTGTATTATCCGGAAACAATGATACATGTGTGAATACATAGACCACAACGTGTCCCTGGTAAACCTCTATTTACTAGCTCGTTGATCAACAGATGGTTACAGTTTCCTGACCATGGACATTGGATGTCATTGATAACGAGATCACATCATTAGGAGAATGATGTGATGGACAAGACCCAATCCTAAGCCTAGCACAAGATCGTGTAGTTCATAATGCTAAAGCTTTTCCAATGTCAAGTATCTTTTCCTTAGACCACGAGGTTGTGCAACGTCCGGATATCGTAGGGATACCTTGGGTGTGCCAAACGTCACAACGTAACTGGATGGCTATAAAGGTACACAACGGGTATCTCCGAAAGTGTCTGTTGGGCTGGCACGAACCGAGACTGGGATTTGTCACTGATACGTCTCAAACGTATCTACTTTTCCAAACACTTTTGCTATTGTTTTGACCTCATTCTTGCATGATTTGAACTAAACTAACCCGGACTGACGCTGTTTTCAGCAGAGCTGCCTGTATGGTTTTATTGTGTGCAGGAAAATGGATTTTTAGGTGTCTCAGAAAATTCCAAGAAAAATCACAGAAAATCCATGCACCCGAAGGGCCCTTGTGCCAGAAGAGGGGCCAGAGGGGAGCCAGGGGGGCCCCAGGCGCCCTGGTGGCGCGGCCCCACCCCTGGCCGCGCCGGGAGGCCGCCTGGGCGGGTCCTTCCCCCTCTGGTGCCCTACTTTGACCCGTATTTATCCCCGTGACGAGAAAACCCCAGAACAGAAGTCGTTTTCCCAGTTTCCGTCGCGGAGCCGCCGCCACCCTCTGTTCTTCTTCGGGAGGGCTAATCTGGAGGCTGATTTGGCCTCCGGAGAGGGGAGATCGTCGCCATCGTCATCATCATCACCACTCCATCCTCCCTCCATGACTTCTCCTTCCATGTGTGAGTAATTCCCTGTTGTAGGCAAAGGGGATGGTAGGGATTGGATGAGTTAGATCATGTAATAGTTTATCAGATTGTTGGGGGCATGTTGCCTATCATCTACTTTGGTGTTTATCATCTTTGCTTCAACTTGTTGATCTTAATGCTTGTCACTTAGGGCCCGAGTGCCACGATTTCAGATCTGAACCATATGTGTTTGCATGAATATATTTGTGTTCTTGATCCTATCTATGAGTTGTTTGCACCTATTACGGTTCGGAACCGGCGATCCCAAAGGTGACAGCTTGGGACACCAAAGGGGATGGTCCATAATTTGAGGATTCCATGTATCCATTGAGTTTATTGCTTTGTTCCGGTGCTCTTTGACAGGAGCACCTTAATCTCCATAAGTTCCTTTTGGCCCCGTTCGTAGCGGGATGGTAGGACAAAAGATGTTGTGCAAGTTCTTATTACAAGCATGTACAACTACCTGTGGGATACATGCCTAATGTTTGATATTTGCCTAGATGATCATTACTTTTCTGTGTGCCTTGCCCCAAGTTAGATTCATGATGTATCTCATCCATGCAGCGCCCAACCATCCATCTCCCTAGCCTACAGTGTTTTTAATCCTGCTGGTTATTAGTTGTTACTTTTGCTGTTTACTTTTACTATTACAACCATCACTATCATATCACCGTTACCACTTATCTTTTGTTGCAAGTAAGTATATTTCAGGTGCGGTTTAATTGACAACTCAACTTTCAAAGCTTATAAATACTCTTTGGCTCCCCGTGTGTCGAATCTATAAATTGGGTTATTCTTACCCGCGAAGACTATCTCGATCCCTTACGGTTGAGGGTTATCAGGTACCGTTTTCTGGCGCCGTTGCCGGGGAGTATAGCAATATTTACAAGTCTACTTGAAGTATCCTACCTGCTGCACTTCATCTGCTATGGGTAAGAAAGGAGACCCCAAGGTTCCGATCTTACTATCCACTACAAGAAGAGGTATTGTTCTGAACACTAGTGCTACACTTGATTCACCTTCTGTTATGAGTAAGTTTGCCTCACCGCCACCACATGATGCTTCTACTGAATCTGTTACTATGTCCGATACTATTGATGATGCTTCTACTACTCTTGATGATATTGGTTCACTTGGTTATGCTCTTGAGAAACAGATCGTTGCTGCTGCAAAAAAATCTAGAATTGAAATTCCTGTTACTCGCTACCCTATTGGTGGAACTTATGATTATCCTGATTTGAGTAAAATCAAGGAGAGACTCCTTGATGATGATTACATTATGCTTTATGATGATTTATGCAGGGAACTGGCAGAGTTTGCCGACTCTGACCCTGAAGCTATTAAGAAGCTGCTTGAAAAACACTCCTTGAAGAACAAGACTGTTCCTAATCCTGAATTTGCTACATCTCCTATATGCATCAATGATCCTGATTATGATTTCTCTGTTGATCTTTCACTTATATCTATGGTTGAAGCTGACCCCTTCTATGGCAGAGAAAATGATGATGCTATTGCACACCTGACCAAACTCACTGAGTTGGGTGGCTTGTTTACCACGAATGAAAAGATACGAAACTTTTATGTGACTAAGCTTCTTCCTTTCTCTTTGAAGGAAGGTGCTAAAACATGGTATGATGCACTACCATGTGGTTCCATTAAGAATCCTCAAGACTTAGCTCACTCTTTTGTTGATAAGTACTTTCCTGCTCATATGCAACATGCTGCTTTACAAAGAATTTATAACTTTAAACAGTTGCAGGATGAGCACCTCCCTAAAGCTTGGGGGAGGTACTGTAGTCTGATCCAGGCTAGACCAGGACATGGAGACACTAAGAATGAATTAATCGATATATTTTATACTGGTCTAACTGATGAATCCAGGTCCTATTTGGATAGTTGTGCTGGTTGTGTTTTCAGGAAAAGAACACCGGACGATGCAGAAGAATTGATGGGCAGGATTGCCAAAAACCATGAAGATTGGTCCGTCCCTGAACCACCACCACCACCAAAGAAGAGGGGCATGTTTGTTCTAAGCCCCGAAGATATGCGAGAAGCAAAGAAGTCTATTAAACAGAAGGGTATTAAAACTGAAGACGTGAAGAATCTACCCCCTATTGAGAAGTTGTGTGAGCCTACCACTCATCCTCCTATGGTAGAGGTACAATCTCTTTTAGATTTCAACGCAAGTGACATCCCTTATGGTAAGCCTCATGATCAATGTTTAGATGAGGTTGATAATTTTATTATGAAACAAAATCATTTTAATGAGAGGATACAAAGTCAATTGCATGATAATTCCCTTGCTATCAAAAGTTTGCTTGATGTTCTAGGTAGAATAGTTAATGATGTTAAATGTCTTGTGAAGCATTTTCATATGGTTCAAACTCAGCTTGAACAAATTTCTAATGTGCAAAAAGATTTGCTTGCTAACAATGCCAAACAAGATGATTTGCAGGCCTTCGGGATTAAGACCCGAGGAGGAACTAGCACTCAAGATCCTCTCTATCCAGAGGGGCATCTGAGGAGAATCGAGCAAGATTCTCAAATGCAGGAAGAAGAAATTGTTGGCTCTCCAAAGAAGAAGAAGAAGAAACACAAGGAGGCTGACAATTCCAATGATCTTATTACAAGTGAAGAGCCAGTTGTTGATCCCAACAGTATATCTATCTCCGATGCTGAGACTGAAGACGGTGCCGAACCTGAAGGTAAGGATAAGGAGAAGAATGATCCGCCTGAAGTTCGAGAAGAAGAAGCACCTGACAAACGCAAGAAGTACACTAGAGAAGACTTCGTCGCAAGAAGACATGGGAAGGAAAGAGAACCATGGATACAGAAACCCATGCCCTTTCCAGGTAAGTCTCTCAAATCTAAAGAAGAAGAGCATTACAATAAGTTTTGTGAGTGGATGAAACCTCTTTTTCTTCAAATCCCTTTGACTGATGCTATTAAGTTACCTCCCTATTCAAAATATATGAAATATATTGTTACTAATAAAAGAAAAATTCCTAATGAAGCAATATCTACTATGCTTGCTAACTACTCTTTCAGTGGCAACATTCCTGAGAAGCTTGGTGATCCAGGTATACCCACCATTCCTTGCTCCATAAAGAATAATTATGTCAAAACTGCTTTATGTGATCTTGGGGCAGGAGTGAGTGTTATGCCTCTCTCTCTTTACAAGAGGCTTTGTTTAGAGAAGCTAATCCCTACAGATATTTCTCTTCAGATGGCTGACAAGTCAACCGCCGTTCCGATAGGTATTTGTGAGGATGTTCCCGTAGAAGTTGCTAATTGTTTGATCCTTACTGATTTCGTCGTGCTTGACATGCCGAGGATGGGAGCATGTCCATTATTCTTGGTAGACCTTTTCTTAACACCGCAGGTGCTATTATTGATTGCAATAAAGGAAAGGTTACCTTCAATGTGAATGATAAAGAACACACGGTGTATTTTCCAAAGAAGACCGACAAGAGGCATGGCCTCAACTCTATAGAAGATATCGAGACCGTGAAGAATGGAGAATGGGACTGTCCACTACATGTGCACCACAAATACAAAACTATTATGGTGGGGACAATGTCCATTAAAGTAAAGGTGCAATGATCACTTCGTAAGAGGTGGGACTTTTTGCTCTATATATCGTCGGTTTGTTGGTAAGACTTGATCAACCTTACTAGTAAGCATGTTTTATATAGGTAAAAGTTGAGCTTGTTATGTTTTCATTTGTTTTAGCTTTTGTTCTCCTTGCTGTACCAAGTGTTTATGTTTTTGAAGCTTCACAATACTAATCACTGCTTTAAGTTTTCAGAAAGTTTTGCAGCTTTTTGAACTTCGAAAAAAATTTCAACAGTGAAGTTTTCAGAAAAATTCCAGAAAAATAAAAATAAAAATTTCCATGCTGGGAGTGACCCAGAGGCACCTGGGGCTGACCAGGGGGGGCACCAGTGGCCCAGGCGGCCAGCTGGCGCGGCCTGCCCCCTGGTCGCGCCCATAGGGCGCCTGGGGCCCACAGGTCCCACCTCCAAGCGAGTCTTCTTCCTCTCTCTCTCTCTTTCTCTCCGAAAACACGAGTTCTGCACTTGTTCTTGCATTCTTGCTGTCCTTGGAGGCGATTTTCGATCTCTCTCTACAGCCTATCATTCGAGCTGAGATTTTGAACAAATACTCCCTGAAATGAGTTTGTTAGGAAGGGCAAAGGGGTGGCTTGAGAAGAAGAAGCCCACGCGCTCCGATCGAGTTACTAGAGCCGCAGCTTCACCCTCGACTGCTAGGGTGAGCTACAATGAAGATCATGTGCCCCTAGAGTTGTTGGAAGACACAAGTCCAGCACGTGCTATGATGTTCCCATGTGATGAATTCCTTGAAGCTGCGGGAATTAAGGATGAGTTTTATAATCTTTGTGCTAATGCAGGTCTGACACGGCTCGTCACGTGCCGTGTTACTCAGTATCAAAAACTCACCTCCGGTTTCATTAACAGTTTTAGATATAACCTAGATACTGGTTCTATTGAGTTTAAAATTTACAATGATATTTTGACCATGCCCTTGGAAAAGTTTTATGAAATAATAGGTGTGCCAAACGTTGGGCAGACGGCGAAGATGACCTCTCAGCCCTCCGAGCTGAAAACCATCTTCAACTCTCTCTGCGGCATGGGTACGAGGGATATTCATCGGTAAAAAATCTCCAGCATCTTATTCTCTCACCTCAGGTATTTTGCGTATTATGTTGCTAGAGGAGTGTTAGCTCGTGACAACACGAGCAACACTTCTGCGCCGGATATTGCTATCCTGGCAACCACCCTCTCAGGGAGGTTTGATTATAATTTGGGTGCCTTAATTGCTCGACGCCTTGCTATGAACGGTAATAGGGGAGATTTATTTGGTGGCGTTTATGCCACACTTATCTTAGAACATCTTAAAGGCACCCCACACCCTGATGATAAGCCTTTTACTTATTTAAGTTTTGATCTTGCTGCTATGAAAAGGCATAAGTTTGTTACCATGACTTCTGAGTTTGGTAACCTTGTTTATATCTTGCGTTTCGGAACTACCACGGAACGCAAGATCCGTCTACCTGCACCTCTTTTGTTTGATTTTTCTCGCAGGAACGGATGGTCCTTTGATGTTATCCAGTTCGATGAGTTCATGGTCCAGCATCAGTTTCATAACCCCATGGAGGGGGTTGTGCCCGACGAGGAGGAGCACGGTGAGTTACCACCTTTTCAGGGGGAGACCGTCACCCAGTTTGGTGAAGGGTCTTCCTCTGCTTGGAGTACGGACCCTTCTTCGTGGGAGGATCCGAGGAGTTCGGTGTACGCGCCGGAATCCTTTTACGACCCTTGGACTCACCAGTACCACCCCGGAGCAGGAGGCTCTTGGGGGCAGTAGCTACTACCAACTTAGGCCAAAAGCCTAAGCTTGGGGGAGTACGTGCCCTTCTCACTTTTCCATTGTATTATCCGTTTTATTTTTGTTCGCTTTGATCTTTTCGAAGTTTTTGCCCGTTCTTCTTTATTTCTTTCTTCGCAAAAACAACAAAAAGATTTTCTCTTTCTTTTGCTTTCGTTCAACCTTTGAAATAACCCAAAAAGATTTCCTTTCTCTCTTTAGTTTGCTTTGTTTTCAGAGTTCAGCTCGAGTCCGTGATGGCATTTATTTATATTTCCTACGTTCGATCGTGCATGTGACGAGGCAGTAATGACGAAGATCGACTGAAGGGAAGCAACAAGGAAAACCGGTATGAACTCTTCTTGTTTCTACTTTTGTACATATGCCTGTACTTATGATCTAGAGACCAGCTTGTAGCGACATAGTGCTATGTTTACATTGCTTTTCCAATAGTTCATGCTTTCCTTGTGGCTAGTCTCAAATAGCTAGAGTATATAATGTGTTATTGAAATGATTTACATGCATTGCATTGTTCATAGTTTGGTATACTGAGGTGGTATTTCCCTTTGGAGAATTGATGGCTTCTCGCCCCTCGTTGGTTACCCCAAGTGGAAGGTTTGAGATGCAGTGTAGCGGAAGTTTTCCCTTGGCAAAGATACCAAGGATCGATTTCCCTAAGACTCCAAGTTTCAACAAGAAGGTGTCAACTGCTAACGGCGCCAGATATATTAGCAATCAACGTGGACCTGCACACAGATACAAATAACTTTGCTCCCAACGAGTACAGAGAGGTTGTCAATCTCTTCGGCCTTGTAGTTTACAAATGATCAAACGCAAGTGATAATAGTGATAGCTAATGCTGCAATAGTAAGTAAAAGCGTAAAGTAAATAGTGGATGTGATCAATGATGGTGACATGGACCGGGGTCCCATGATGTTCACTAGTGATGTCTCTCTCCCAAAAGACGATAAAACAGCTATGTGAGGTAAACGAATTACAGCTGGGCAATTGACAGAATTATGTGCGCAAACCAATGCTAACTATGTTACAATAAAGGTAGAGGTTCAAAGCATGGGCGGTACGCCAAGGCAAGTAGACCGAAATCCATCTGCATCTACTACTAATCATCCACCTTGAGATATCTATCCAGAACATCTCGCTGGTATTAAGTTGTGAGTCCCACCCATAGTGTAAACTCAAAGCAACAGACAACTGCATTAAAAGAACTTTGCGTAAAGTAAACAATCCTTGCACCCGCAGGCACAAGCACCGTTGTTTTCCCCCTTGTGGCAACAGCACATCCCCTAGACTCATGTTTCTGTCACTCAAGCTAGTCATCGAGGGGCATGAACCCATAATCAAGCATAACTTTCCCTCTTGGAGTCACTACCTACAACTTGGCCAAAGCAATAAATAACAACGGGGAACATGCAAGAATTACTTACGAACATAAATATAAAAGAGGCAGATCAAATATATTACTCAAACACAATCTGAACATAATCTCACAATCCATCGGATCCCAGCAAACTCAACATAGCAACAGCATAAGGATTACATATGTGCCTCGATCATGTAGGGCAGCTCACGAGGACTAATTACTGAAGCATAAGAACGGGAGGAGAACATCACATAGCTACTGGTCATGGACCCATGGTCCAAGGGAGACTACTCACAACTCATCCGGGAGGCGTCCATGGTGGTGGAGAAGCTCCCGGTGGTGATCCTCCCCTCCGGCAGGGTGCCGGGAAGAGTTCTCCTGGTGCTCCCGATCTTGGAAGCGGCGGCGGCGGCGGAACAGAGATGAGATCGCGAAAAAGGGTTCTCGTCTCGAGGGTTTCGGGACGCGATATAAATATATGCCAAAGGGGGGCATCAGCGGAGGCTCGGGGGGCCCAGGCGCCCCCCCGGCGCGGCCAGGGGGGCCCGCGCCACCAGGGTGCCTGGAGCCCTGGTGGCCCCCCTCCGGCTGTCCTTTGGCAGCTGGGAAGCTTCTGGAACACTGATTTTTTATATAATTTTTCCGGGATTTTTCTGGCAGTTCTCGTAATGGGAAAACCTGAAATACAAAAACAGCAGAAAACAGAAACTGGCACTGGGTTGCACTAAGTTAATAGGTTAGTCCAAATATGATCAAAAGTGTATGGAAGTGTATAAATATCATAGCAATATCACCCAAAAGAGGCATGGAGCAAGCAGAAATTATAGATACGTTTTGGACGTATCAACATCCCCAAGCTTAATTCCTACTCGTCCTCGAGTAGGTAAATGATAACAAGAATAATTTCTGTGGTGACATGCTATTAACCATATAAGGATTTTTCATAGTCATATGACAAAAGCTTACTGAGACAATGAATCTGTAGTAATTAAGTTGCCTCATGAGAAAATCACAAAGAACTGAAAGTTTTACAATATGGTATTGAAACATCAAATAGATTTGTAATGAGCATGGTGTGCAAATATGATAAAGTGATATCTCGCTTGCCCCCTTTAGTGAAGCAAAACATAAATGCAGGGTCACCTCCAAGGTTTAAGTGATGACTAGATACAATGATTTCAAAATAAACGATATCATAATCATGCAAAAGACAATGCTACTTTGGGACAATGCACATTACACTCAGAATGACAATCATGCTCTCAATAGTTGGTGCTTTTTAAAAGAAGGTGGAGACTCTCGAACCGTGGCTTTTGTTGGCAAGGTTGAAAACCCGTGGTTGGAAGCAAAGACAAATCATGTACCAGAGCTCTTGGTTTTAAAAACAGAGGTAATAATTATTTTTTTGAATATGCATGTTTCGTCAACGAATGCTAGCAGATAACTCAATTACTTTTTGAGATGGACAAGTTTCGAAGAACGGCTCCCGAATGAGGACGATCACATCCTCTTAATCTCCTTTGTTTATCACTGCCAAAGTTTTCTGATTTCTCATGAACAAAGCGTGAAAGAGGGTTTGTTTGTTATATTAATTTTTGAGCCGGGCGCACTCATTGCCAGTTCCTTCTCGTATTATGGATTTGCACATTATACATGCAATCCCGGGGTGAAGCTTGTCCAACTTAAAATGATCATGAATTAACCACTACTTGCTCGTGAGCTAAAACAAGGGCACAAAAATAGTAATGCATTTTTTTTTGAATAATTTCGAGATGGCACATGAAAGTCTTTGTTAGGAATGGCAGGTAAATACCATGTATAGGAAGGTATGGTGGACTCATATGGCATAACTGGTTTAAAAGATTTTGGATGCACAAGCAGTCAGTCCGCTTAGTACAGGCGAAGGTTAGCAAAAGACTGGGAGCGACCAACTAAGAGAGCAATGACGGTCATAATCATGCAGAGCGACAAAGCAACATTGAATCAGGCATGGAAGTTATATCGCTACTCAGAAATAAAAGATCATCAAGGCTTGACAGACTTTCTTTACAGTCTTAAATATGCGTGAGCATACGCCAAGTCAATCAAAATAAATTCTTGAAGGAAGATATTACTAAACCATACCACATCATAGGCAAACAAATCATGTTGGTACTCCAATAACACATTGGAAACCCTCCAGCTATTTGAGACTAACCATAAGAAAACATGAACTACTATGCGCCATTATGCACGTAGCATCTTTATCATAGACATACCAACCAATGCAACGGAAGCAAACTCTCTTAATAAGATAATCATGATAATTAAAGAGAGTTCAAGCAACCAACTAAACAAAAGCTCTTTAAAAAGATAAGCATGAAAACTAAAAGCTAAGCATGATAGTAGCTATTGAAAGTAAAAGAACACACGCAGCAAAGATAGACATGAAAATTCTATGTTATGTTCTAGGTAGAAGTGGAGTGTGTTTCTCTCCCACATAAAGAAAGCTGAGTTCCGACTCATTATGAAAAGCTAAAGAAAACTAAAAATGAAAACTAAAAGCAAGACGCTCCAAGCATAGCACATAACACATGAAGTGATAAAAATATAGTGGAACGAAAGACGAACTGATAATGTTGATGGAGAAGGGGATGGATGGGGGCATCCCCAAGCTTAGACGCTTGAGTCTCCTTGAATATTTCTTGGGGGTGCACGGGGGCATCCCCAAGCTTGAGCGTTTGACACTCCTGAATCTTTTTATCATCTTCCCTCGCACACTTGAAAACTCCCTTCATACATAACTCATCATAATCTGATTAGCGAGGTTAGTACCCTTAATAAAATAATTGTTCCTTGCTGGAAATAAGGATATTCTTGAAGATCTACTGTTTCTCAAGATTGCCAAAAGGTTTTTGCAAAGAAAAAGCAAGCTCTAGGTTTGCAAAATGAAGGAAAGTCAAAACAGGACATAATCTGTGAAAAACAGAACAGCAGGTAGTAAATGATTTTTTCGGGGCACTTCTGCAACTCTAATAAAAAAACTCAAAACAGACACACGAAAGACAATTATATAGAGCATGCTGTAGAAAAAATTCAGACCAAAAAGATGATCTGGTGATTTTATACGAATTTTTCTATCCAAGGACAGAATCTGTTTCCTGGACAGCACGTCACAACTTTTGAAGTTTCTTGCAATCAGAGGCTACACTTGGCACAAAATTGAAAAGCAAAGATACAATGATGATGCTACTGTAGTAAACAACATCATGACACAACAAAAGCAAAATAAAATTTTGTTCATGTGGGCTGCCTCCCAAAAGCGCTTTCTTTTATGCCTTTAAGCTAGGCATAATGCAAAAAGGAATCAATGACCATCATAATAATCGGAGCTATAAATTGCTTCAAATGGTTCCTCAACAAGTTCACTCTTGTTCCTTCTAGGAAAGGGGTACACACCTTTTGCCTTCCCGCGTAAGCGGATTTGTCCCTTACCTATATCAATGAAGCCTTTAACAGAAATATCTCCATTAGTGTGTTCATGATAAGATGGTAATCTATCCATGTTAAGTTTTAAAGAATCATGAACAATTTTTGGCATAGTAGAAACCATAGATCCAATATCACAATAAGCAAGGAAGTCTTGATTAGAAATACTAATTCTAACGAAAGGCTCCCAATCATTGTCTATTTCCAAAATGTCTTTCTTATTGGGTTTGGGTTTCTCTTCCTTCATCAAGTCTAGAGCATCCATTCTCTTCTCAATAGTAGCAAGTCTATCTATGACAGTATCAAAACTATGATCATAAACAAAGTAACTAGATAGACCATGTATAATTTCAAGAGCTCTAGCTTCATCACACTCTAGGAAATCTCCTTCAGCTATAATATCAAGAGAGTGTTTACACCATTTAAAAAGACAATGGTAAAAATTTCTAAGCACATTTTTTATAGGTATCCAAGGCATAATTCTCCTATGTGCATCAGAAATTCTATCCCATGCCTGTTCATATTTTCTCCATCCCTTTGATGGAAATCTAGGACTTCTGATTCCCTCAAAGCACCAAATCCTAACATGCTTGACTAAACAGAAAGGACTACTAACAGAAAAGCAAATAGTTTTTTTGTGATTTTTGATAAAAGATACTAAAGCAAAAACTGAAAGGTAAACTAACAAGACTAAAAAGCAAAGGTAAAAGATAGCATGCAACTCCCCTATCCTGAAGAGTGGAGTCCCCGGCAACGGCGCCAGAAAACTTTGCTTGATGGCTTCTCGCCCCTCGTTGGTTACCCCAAGTGAAAGGTTTGAGATGCAGTGTAGCAAAAGTTTTCCCTTGGCAAAGATACCAAGGATCGATTTCCCTGAGACTCCCAGTTTCAACAAGAAGGTGTCAACTGCTAACGGCGCCAGATATATTAGCAATCAACGTGGACCTGCACACAGATACAAATAACTTTGCTCCCAACGAGTACAGAGAGGTTGTCAATCTCTCCGGCCTTGTAGTTTACAAAGGATCAAACGCAAGTGATAATAGTGATAGGTAATGCTGCAATAGTAAGTAAAAGCGTAAAGTAAATAGTGGATGTGATCAATGATGGTGATATGGACCGGGGTCCCATGATGTCAATCTCTCCCAAAAGACGATAAAACAGCTATGTGAGGTAAACGAATTACAGCTGGGCAATTGACAGAATTATGTGCGCAAACCAATGCTAACTATGTTACAAGAAAGGTAGAGGTTCAAAGCATGGGCGGTACGCCAAGGCAAGTAGACCGAAATCCATCTGCATCTACTACTAATCATCCACCTTGAGATATCTATCCAGAACATCTCGCTGGTATTAAGTTGCGAGTCCCACCCATAGTGTAAACTCAAAGCAACAGACAACTGCATTAAAAGAACTTTGCGTAAAGTAAACAATCCTTGCACCCGCGGGCACAAGCACCGTTGTTTTCCCCCTTGTGGCAACAGCACATACCCCAGACTCATGTTTCTGTCACTCAAGCTAGTCATCGAGGGGCATGAACCCATAATCAAGCATAACGTTCCCTCTTGGAGTCACTACCTACTACTTGGCCAAAGCAATAAATAACAACGGGGAACATGCAAGAATTACTTACGAACATAAATATAAAAGAGGTAGATCAAATATATTACTCAAACACAATCTGAACATAATCTCACAATCCATCGGATCCCAGCAAACTCAACATAGCAACAGCATAAGGATTACATATGTGCCTCGATCATGTAGGGCAGCTCACGAGGACTAATTAGTGAAGCACAAGAACGGGAGGAGAACATCACATAGCTACTGGTCATGGACCCATGGTCCAAGGGAGACTACTCACAACTCATCCGGGAGGCGTCCATGGTGGTGGAGAAGCTCCCGGTGGTGATCCTCCCCTCCGGCAGGGTGCCGGGAAGAGTTCTCTTGGTGCTCCCGATCTTGGAAGCGGCAGCGGCGGCGGAACAGAGATGAGATCGCGAAAAAGGGTTCCCGTCTCGAGGGTTTCGGGACGCGATATAAATATATGCCAAAGGGGGGCATCAGCGGAGGCTCGGGGGGCCCAGGCGCCCCCCCGGCGCGGCCAGGGGGGCCCGCGCCACCAGGGCGCCTGGAGCCCTGGTGGCCCCCCTCCGGCTGTCCTTTGGCAGCTGGGAAGCTTCTGGAACGCTGATTTTTTATATAATTTTTCCGGGATTTTTCTGGCAGTAATGGGAAAACCTGAAATACAAAAACAGCAGAAAACAGAAATAGGCACTGGGGTGCACTAAGTTAATAGGTTAGTCCAAATATGATCAAAAGTGTATGGAAGTGTATAAATATCATAGCAATATCACCCAAAAGAGGCATGGAGCAAGCAGAAATTATAGATACGTTTTGGACGTATCAAGAATTCTTGGATTGACTTGGCACATGTTTACACATGTTTAAGACTAAAAAGTCTGCTTTGCCTTGATGATCTTTTAGTTTCAGAATAGTTATATCACTTTCATGCCCGATTCAATGTTGCTTTGTCGCTCTGCATGATTATGACCGTTATTGCTCTCTAGTTGGTCGCTTCCCAGTCTCTTGCTAGCCTTCGCTCGTACTAAGCAGAGTTCTGCTTATGCATCCAAACCCTTCAAACCAGTTATTCCATATGAGTCCACGATACCTTCCTATGTGGTATTTACCTGCCATCCTAACAAAGACTTTCTTGTACCATCTCGAAACTATTGAAATTTACTCCTATTTTGTGCCTCTGTTTTAGCTCATGAGGAAGTAGTAGTTAATTCATGATCTTTTTAAGTTGGACGAGTTTTATGCCGGGATTGCATGTCTAATCTGCAAACCCCTAATACGAAAAGGAACTGGCATGAGTGCGCCCGGCTCATAAAAGATAATACAACAAACAAACCCTCCTTCACGCTTTGTTCATGAGAAATCAGAAAACTTTTGGCAGTGATAAACAAAGGAGATTAAGGGGATGTGATCGTCCCCGTGCGGGAGCCGTTCCTCGAAACTTGTCCAGTTCGAGAAGTGATTGGGTTGTCTACTAACATTCGTTGACGAAATATGCACCTCCCAAAATCATTTTTACCTCTGTTTTCAAAACCAAGAGCTCTGGTACATGTTTAGTCTTTGCTTCTAACCATGGGTTTTCAACCTCGCCATCAAATTCCACGGTTCGAGAGTCTCCACCTTCTTTCTTCAAAGAACCAACTAGGAGAGCATAATTGTCATTCTGAGTGTAATGTGCATTGTCCCAAAGTATTACATTGTCTTCTGCATGCTTATGGTATTATCTATTCTGAAATTCTTAGTTCTAGTCTCCTTTAAAACTCTGGAGGAGTTTCTGCATTTATGTTTTGCTTCATTCATGGAGGCTAGCGAGATACCACTCTAGTATGTTCAAGCTATGTGCAATGTAATCTTGTCTTGATTTTCAGTAGTATATTATTTACTTTTAGGTATTTGTGATTGGTCACTTGAAAGAAGAATTGCTCCGTGCATTGTCCTCATAGCATTGTTTCAATACTTGCTAGACTCTTTTCGTAGTACATGCTTATATACATCTAATGAAGCAAAAGAGTTTGTCAAAGTTTTCTTTGTCGCGTCCAGTTCGTTGAACTGAATTGCTTGAGGACAAGCAATATGCTAAGCTTGGGGGAGTTGATACGTCTCAAACGTATCTACTTTTCCAAACACTTTTGCTATTGTTTTGACCTCATTCTTGCATGATTTGAACTAAACTAACCCGGACTGACGCTGTTTTCAGCAGAGCTGTCTGTATGGTTTTATTGTGTGCAGGAAAACGGATTTTTAAGTGTCTCAGAAAATTCCAAGAAAAATCACAGAAAATCCACGCACCCGAAGGGTCCTTGTGCCAGAAGAGGGGCCAGAGGGGAGCCAGGGGGGCCCCAGACGCCCTGGTGGCGCGGCCCCACCCCTGACCGCGCCGGGAGGCCGCCTGGGCGGGTCCTTCCCCTCTGGTGCCCTACTTTGACCCGTATTTATCCCCGTGACGAGAAAACCCCAGAACAGAAGTCGTTTTCCCAGTTTCCGTCGTGAAGCCGCCGCCACCCTCTGTTCTTCTTCGGGAGGGCTAATCTGGAGGCTGATTTGGCCTCCGGAGAGGGGAGATCGTCGCCATCGTCATCATCATCACCACTCCATCCCCCCCCCCATGACTTCTCCTTCCATGTGTGAGTAATTCCCTGCTGTAGGCAAAGGGGATGGTAGGGATTGGATGAGTTAGATCATGTAATAGTTTATCAGATTGTTGGGGGCATGTTGCCTATCATCTACTTTGGTGTTTATCATCTTTGCTTCAACTTGTTGATCTTAATGCTTGTCACTTAGGGCTCGAGTGCCATGATTTCAGATCTGAACCATATGTGTTTGCATGAATATATTTGTGTTCTTGATCCTATCTATGAGTTGTATGCACCAATTACGGTCCGGAACCGGCGATCCCAAAGGTGATAGCTTGGGACACCAAAGGGGATGGTCCATAATTTGAGGATTCCATGTATCCATTGAGTTTATTGCTTTGTTCCGGTGCTCTTTGACAGGAGCACCTTAATCTCCATAAGTTCCTTTTGGCCCCGTTCGTAGCGGGATGGTAGGACAAAAGATGTTGTGCAAGTTCTTATTGCAAGCACGTACAACTACCTGTGGGATACATGCCTAATGTTTGATATTTGCCTAGATGATCATTACTTTTCTGTGTGCCTTGCCCCAAGTTAGATTCATGATGTATCTCATCCATGCAGCGCCCAACCATCCATCTCCCTAGCCTACAGTGTTTTTAATCCTGCTGGTTATTAGTTGTTACTTTTGCTGTTTACTTTTACTATTACAACCATCACTATCATATCACCGTTACCACTTATCTTTTGTTGCAAGTAAGTATATTTCAGGTGCGGTTTAATTGACAACACAACTTTCAAAGCTTATAAATACTCTTTGGCTCCCCGTGTGTCGAATCTATAAATTGGGTTATTCTTACCCGCGAAGACTATCTCGATCCCTTACGGTTGAGGGTTATCAGTCACTCCGTATGACGGAGAGGTATCTCTGGGCCCACTTGGTAAGACATCATCATAATGAGCTCAGTGTGACTAAGATGTTGGTCATGGGATGATGTATTACGGAACGAGTAAAGAGACTTGCCATGACGAGATTGAACAAGGTATCAGTATACCGACGATCAAATCTCGGGCAAGTACTATGCCGATAGACAAAGGGAGTTGTATACGGGATTGATTGAATCCTTGACATCGTGGTTCATCCGATGAGATCATCGAGGAACATGTAGGAACCAACATGGGTATCCAGATCCCGCTGTTGGTTATTGACTGGAGAGTCGTCTCGGTCATGTATACGTGTCTCCCGAACCCGTAGGGTCTACACACTTAAGGTTCGGTGACGCTAGGGTTGTAGAGATATATGCACACGGTAACCAGAATGTTGTTCGGAGCCCCGGATGAGATCCCGGACGTCACGAGGAGTTTCGGAATGGTCCGGAGGTAAAAAATTATATATAGGAAGTCCAGTTTCGGCCATCGGGAGAGTTTCGGGGGTCACCGGTAGTGTACCGGGACCACCGGAAGGGTCCCGGGGGTCCACCGGGTGGGGCCACCTATCCCGGAGGGCCCCATGGGCTGAAAGGGGAAGGGAACCAGCCCATAGTGGGCTAGCGCGCCCCCCTTGGGCCCTCCCCCTGCGCCTAGGGTTGGGGACCCTAGGGGTGGGGGCGCCCCTCACTAGTAGATAAAGGGTCTTTAGCCCCGGTTCATTTGGGCCTTTTAGCCCCGGTTCTGGAACCGGGACAAGAGAGTCGGTACTAATGCTCTGACCCTTTAGTCCCGGTTCAATCCAGAACCGGGGCAAAAGGGTGTCCACGTGGCCTGTGCACCGAGTCCAGGCAGGAGGGGCTTTAGTCCCGGTTGGTGGTACCAATCGGGACCAAAAGGCATCCACGCGTCAGCATTTCTGTGGCTGTGGTTTTTGTTTTTTTTTTTGAAAGGGGAGGGGGGTTTTAGGTTTTGGGGGTTAATTTAGGTGTTTCATATATTGTGTTAGCTAGCTAATTAATAGAGAGAAGTGTTCTCTCTTATGTCCGTGCTTGGTCGACGCTACATACTACACATACGTATATAGAGAGGACTAGAGTCACGCTAGCTAGCTATAGCTAGCTGCTAGCTACTAAGCAAACGAAGGAACAGAAGATCTCGTATAATCAACATATATATAT
>LR738715.1:41736278-41791996 GCA_902687465.1 Secale cereale
TGGTATTATAGGAGCATACCACATCACCTTCGCAGGAACCCTCTTCCTGGCGGGCTCGCCATCAACATCACCACGGTCATCTCGTCTGATCTTATACCGCAATGCACCGCATACCGGGCATGCGTTCAGATCGTTGTATGCACCGCGGTAGAGGATGCAGTCATTAGGGCATGCATGTATCTTCTGCACCTCCAATCCTAGAGGGCATACGACCTTCTTTGCTGCGTATGTACTGTCGGGCAATTCGTTATCCTTCGGAAGCTTCTTCTTCAATATTTTCAGTAGCTTCTCAAATCCTTTGTCAGCCACAGCATTCTCTGCCTTCCACTGCAGCAATTCCAGTACGGTACCGAGCTTTGTGTTGCCATCTTCGCAATTGGGGTACAACCCTTTTTTGTGATCCTCTAACATGCGATCGAACTTCAGCTTCTCCTTTTGACTTTCGCATTGTGTCCTTGCATCGACAATGACCCGGCGAAGCTCATCATTTGGTTCCTCTTGATCTTCAGCAGCTTCACCCGTTGCAGCATCATTGGGCACATCGTCTGGTTCCTCTTGATCTTCACCAGCTCCCCCCATTGCAGCATCACCGTATTCAGGGGGCACATAGTTGTCATCGTACTCTTCTTCTTCGCCGTCTTCCATCATAACCCCTATTTCTCCGTGCCTCGTCCAAACATTATAGTGTGGCATGAAACCCTTGTAAAACAGGTGGGAGTGAAGGATTTTTCGGTTAGAGTAAGACATCGTATTCACACATTTAGTGCATGGACAACACATAAAACCATTCTGCTTGTTTGCCTCTGCCGCATTTAGAAACTCACGCACGCCCTTAATGTACTCGGAGGTGTGTCTGTCACCGTACATCCATTGGCGGTTCATCTGCGTGCATTTATATATAACTAAGTGTGTCAAAAACCATTACAGAACATCATAAATAGATAATTAAGTGACCAAATGGATAAAAGTTCATCATCACATTAAAACCAAAGTACATACATATATAGTTCTCATCTAACAACATATAGCTCTCCATACACATCGAAACTATGTAAAACATTTCAACGCAAAAACAAATGCTATCATAATCGCAACCAAGGTAACAATTGATCCAACGGCATAATGATACCAAGCCTCAGTATTAATGGCATATTTTCTAATCTTTTTAATCTTCAACCGCATTGCATCCATCTTGATCTTGTGATCATCGACGACATCCGCAACATGCAACTCCAATATCATCTTCTCGTCCACAATTTTTTTTTATTTTTTCCTTCAAGAATTTGTTTTCTTCTTCAACTAAATTTAACCTCTCGACAATAGGGTCCATCTTGATCTTGTGATCATCGATAACTTCCGCAACATGCAACTCCAATTCCATCTTCTCCTCCTCCATTTTTTCCAATTTTTTCTTTAACGAAATGTTTTCCTCTTCAACTAAATTTAACCTCTCCACAAGAGGGTCGGTTGGAATTTCCGGTTCAACTACCTCCTAGACATAATAAAACATCTATGCATGTCAGGTTGGTCGGCATAACTATCATAAGCACTAAAACAAATAGTTATAAATTATAGATAATATACCACATCCGAATCGTAGACCGAACGAGGGCCCACGTGGGCGGATATCAAAACCATCGCACTATATAATAACAAGCAATAATAAACGTAAGAAAATTAGACAAATATCTATCTAAAGCAATAATAAAAGTAAGAAAAGCATGGACATAACAAGAGGCTCACCACGGTGGTGCCGGTGACGAGATCGGCGGGGGCGATCGACGGCGGCGAAGACGGGGACGGGACGTGACGGACCGCTAAACCTAGACAAATCTCGGAGAAAATAGAGCTTCGAGAGGAGAAAAGCTTAACTAGTGTGGCTCGGGCATTCCACCGAACACGTTGTGTGCATAGGAGGTGAGCTAGAGCACCACTAACCCCTCTCCCCCTCGGCCAGAAAAAAAAAACAGAGCAGTGAGCTCTGCTCTTGAGTGAGGGGGTTTATATAGGCAACTCACTGGTCCCGGTTGGTTCTACAAACCGGGGCTAAAGGGGTGCCTTTGGTCCCGGTTCATAAAACAAACCGAGACCAATAGTGGTGGGCCAGGAGCAAGAGCCATTGGTCCCGGTTTTTAGCTCCAACCGGGACCAATAGGTCCAGACGAACCGGGACCAATGGCCCACGTGGCCCGGCCGGCCCCCTGGGCTAACGAACCGGGTCCAGTACCCCCATTGGTCCCGGTTCTAGATTGAACCGGGGCTAATGGGCTGGACCAATGCCTTGTTTTCTACTAGTGTATGTGGCGCTTTGGCTCATCGTATGATGTATTCGCTTCCTTATCTTTTCTTTTTCTCGGTCTAGTAGACATGTCCTTCACATAGATAACCTGTGCCACATCATTGGCTAGGACGAACGGTTCGTCAGTGTATCCAAGATTTTTCAGATCCACTGTTGTCATTCCGTACTGTGGGTCTACCTGTACTCCGCCTCCTGACAGATTGACCCATTTGCACTTAAACAAAGGGACCTTAAAATCATGTCCGTAGTCAAGTTCCCATATGTCCACTATGTAACCATAATATGTGTCCTTTCCCCTCTCGGTTGTTGCATCAAAGCGGACACCGCTGTTTTGGTTGGTGCTCTTTTGATCTTGGACAATCGTGTAAAATGTATTCCCATTTATCTCGTATCCTTTGTAAATCAATACAGTCGAAGATGGTCCCCTGGACAACAAGTACAACTCATCACAAACAGTGTTGTCACCTCTGAGACGTGTTTCCAACCAACTGCTGAAAGTCCTGATGTGTTCACGTGTAATCCAGTCGTCGCACTGCTCCGGGTGTTTGGAGCGCAGACTGTTCTTGTGTTCATCGACATACGGGGTCACTAATGTAGAGTTCTGTAGAACTGTGTAGTGTGCTTGAGACCAAGAATAACCGTCCCTGCATATTATTGAGTCCCTTCCAAGCGTGCCTTTTCCAGTCAGTCTCCCCTCGTACCGCGATTTAGGGAGACCTATCTTATTAAGGCCAGGAATGAAGTCAACACAAAACCCGATGACATCCTCTGTTTGATGGCCCATGGATATGCTTCCTTCTGGCCTTGCGCGGTTACGGACATATTTCTTGAGGACTCTCATGAACCTCTCAAAGGGGAACATATTGTGTAGAAATACGGGCCCCAGAATGACAATCTCGTCGACTAGATGAACTAGGACATGTGTCATGATATTGAAGAAGGATGGTGGGAACACAAGCTCGAAACTGACAAGACATTGCGCCACATCACTCCTTAGCCTTGGTACGATTTCTGGATCGATCACCTTCTGAGAGATTGCATTGAGGAATGCACATAGTTTCACAATGGCTAATCGGACGTTTTCGGTAGAAGCCCCCTCAATGCAACCGGAAGCAGTTGCGTCATAATCACATGGCAGTCATGAGACTTTAGGTTCTGGAACTTTTTCTCTGCCATATTTATTATTCCCTTTATATTCGACGAGAAGCCAGTCGGGACCTTCATACTGAAAAGGCATTCAAAGAAGATTTCTTTCTCTTCTTTCGTAAGAGCATAGCTGGCAGGACCTTCATACTGCTTCGGAGGGATGCCGTCTTTTTCGTGCAAACGTTGCAGGTCCTCCCGTGCCTCAGCTGTATCTTTTGTCTTTCCATACACGCCCAAGAAGCCTAGCAGGTTCACGCAAAGGTTCTTCGTCACGTGCATCACGTCGATTGAAGAGCGGACCTCTAGGTCTTTCCAGTAGGGTAGGTCCCAAAATATAGATTTCTTCTTCCACATGGGTGCGTGTCCCTCATCGTCATTCGGAACAGCTAGTGCGCCGGGGCCCTTTCCGAAGATTACGTGTAAATCATTGACCATAGCAAGTACGTGATCACCGGTACGCATGGCGGGCTTCTTCCGGTGATCTGCCTCGCCTTTGAAATGCTTGCCTTTCTTTCGACATTGATGGTTGGTCGGAAGAAATCGACGATGGCCCAGGTACACATTCTTCCTGCACTTGTCCAGGTATATACTTTCAGTGTCATCTAAACAGTTTTTTCTTCTTCAACTAAATTTAACCTCTCGACAATAGGTTCCATCTTGATCTTGTGATCATCGATAACTTCCGCAACATGCAACTCCAATTCCATCTTCTCCTCCTCCATTTTTTCCAATTTTTTCTTTAACGAAATGTTTTCCTCTTCAACTAAATTTAACCTCTCCACAAGAGGGTCGGTTGGAATTTCCAGTTCAACTACCTCCTAGACATAATAAAACATCTATGCATGTCAGGTTGGTCGGCATAACTATCATAAGCACTAAAACAAATAGTTATAAATTAAAGATAATATACCACATCCGAATCGTAGACCGGACGAGGGCCCACGTGGGCGGATATCAAAACCATCGCACTATATAATAACAAGCAATAATAAACGTAAGAAAATTAGACAAATATCTATCTAAAGCAATAATAAAAGTAAGAAAAGCATGGACATAACAAGAGGCTCACCACGGTGGTGCCGGTGACGAGATCGGCGGGGGCGATCGACGGCGGTGAAGACGGGGACGGGACGTGACGGACCGCTAAACCTAGACAAATCTCGGAGAAAATAGAGCTTCGAGAGGAGAAAAGCTTAACTAGTGTGGCTCGGGCATTCCACCGAACACGTTGTGTGCATAGGAGGTGAGCTAGAGCACCACTAACCCCTCTCCCCCTCGGCCAGAAAAAAAAACAGAGCATTGAGCTCTGCTCTTGAGTGAGGGGGTTTATATAGGCAACTCACTGGTCCCGGTTGGTGCTACAAACCGGGGCTAAAGGGGTGCCTTTGGTCCCGGTTCATAACATCAACCGGGACCAATAGTGGTGGGCCAGGAGCAAGAGCCATTGGTCCCGGTTTTTAGCTCCAACCGGGACCAATAGGTCCAGACGAACCGGGACCAATGGCCCACGTGGCCCGGCCGGCCCCCTGGGCTAACGAACCGGGTCCAGTACCCCCATTGGTCCCGGTTCTAGATTGAACCGGGGCTAATGGGCTGGACCAATGCCCTGTTTTCTACTAGTGCCTTGTGACTTGGGGGGCAAGTCCTCCCCCCCTAGGACGCCGCCCCCCTATAGATCCCATCTCTAGGGCCGGCGCACCCCCTAGGCCCCCTATATAAAGTGGGGGGAAGGGAGGGCAGCCGCACCCTTGCCCCTGACGCCTCCCTCTCCCTCCCGTTACACCTCTCCCTCCTACCTCAGCGCTTGGCGAAGCCCTGCAGAAATAATGTTGCATCCACCACCACACCATCGTGCTGCTAGATCTCCATCAACCTCTCCTTCCCCCTTGCTGGATCAAGAAGGATGAGACGTCGATGTACCGTACGTGTGTTGAACGCGAAGGTCCCGTCCGTTCGGCGCTGGGATCATCGGTGATTTGGATCACGACGAGTACGACTCCATCATCCACGTTCTCTTGAACGCTTCCGCTCGCGATCTACAAGGGTATGTAGATGCACTACTTTCTCCCTCGTTGCTAGATGACTCCTTAGATTGATCTTGGTGAAGCATAGAATTTTTTTGATTTCTGCTACGTTCCCCAACAGTGCCCCCCTCGGGGTACCCCCAGGTGCAGCTCCATCCCATTGGGTGTCTTCTGGCCCATAAAAAATCTCCAAAAAGTTTCGTGGTGTTTGGACTCCGTTTGATATTAATTTCCTACGATGTAAAAAACAAGCAAAAATCAGCAACTGGCACTCGACACTGGGCCAATAGGTTAGTCCCAAAAAATGATATAACGTTGCCATAAAATGATTGTAAAACATCCGAGTATGATAATAAAACAACATGAATACTTCATAAATTATAGATACGCTGGAGATGTATCAGCATCCCCAAGCTTAATTCCTACTCGTCCTCGAGTAGGTAAATGATAAAAGGAATAATTTATGAAGTGTGAATGCTAGCAAAGTGCAAAAGTTTGATCAATGATAATTTCAATCACTTTTCCTAGCATCATAATTGGAATTATTTACTATAAAACTTCTCATGTTAAAGTAGCAACCAATTCACTTATTAAGGTTTAAACAATGAATTCTCTTGAAACTAAACAACCTATGCTCTCAGTCACCAAGCAATTGTAATTCCACTTATTCAACAACGTTTAAGTAAGAGCTCCACATACTCAACCATCATATAGTCTTATATGATTGCTAACACTCACCGCATACACATGAGCAAAACGTTTCAACTGGACACATAGAAAGATAGGGCCTTGTAATTTCGCCTCTCACCGTATTCACCTTTGGGTGATGTCAACAATAATAACTCATGCTACCCATATTCTGCTGGACATATGTGCCTAGATCTTCCCTCACCACATGATGCTTGCCAAAAGAGAAAAATCAAAAGGAATAGAGAGAAAAACTTTGACTCTTTGCATAAAAGTAAATACTGAAAAGTAAAAGATAGACCATTCGCAGAGGGAAGCAGAGGTTACCATGCGTTTATTTGTTTGTACGCTCAACCCCTTAATGCAACGGAATGTCATGTTATATTGCCCCTTATGATAGCAACCTTTATTATGCAGTCCGTCGCTTTTATTACTTTGCCATCCATTTTATTGCCTTTTTGCACCGATGACAACTTACTTGAAGGATCTTGCTCAATCCTTAGGTAGGTATGATGGACTCTCGAAGATAAGATTTGGGTTTAAGGGTTTTTGGATGACAACTTACTTGAAGGATCTTGCACAAGTAGTATCTTCTACGTATAGCGTCTGTCGGTCAAGCGCTGCACAATGCAGTGTGGCGCCTAGCTGTCGGACGCTACACAAAAGGGTTAGCTGGATGATTTTTTTTCGTCAACAGTCCACTTTGTGAGTTCTTTTCATCCACATATCAAATTTGTCGTTTTTGCCGAGTGTTGCGGCTGCGGAAAATCGTCCGACAACGTGTCAAGCCAGTCGTGGTTGCTGCGAAGAAGCACCACACCGCTCATGGCGAGGGGCGCTGCTCCGAGCCTCATTGGACGACGCTTCATCAACGAACCGACTGATGATGCTACAACCACAGGCTGCAAGCTGCTTTGCCCTGTTTGTTTGGACTTTTTTCTGCTTTTGCAGCTTTTTTATTTTGGCGAAAAAGCCATAAAAGCTCCTAAATAGGTGCCTTTTGAGCTTTTATTGCTTTTGGAGCCAAATATTGTTATATTGATTCATCAAAAGCCCAAAAAACTTCAAAAGCACATAGTTAGGAGCTTTTATGACTTTTTGATCAAAGTGAAAACGCTGCAAAAGCAGAAGAAAAAGCCCAAACAAACAGGGCCGAAATGAAGGTGCAAAATTTATATTCAATCGCGACCGCATGAGAGTAAATACAAGGGGCCAAGCGGTTGAGGATAAGGAACCAACTAGGTGCCCAAAACCGAATTTTTACTTCTGTAACGGCTTTTAAGGAATCGGCTAGAGATGCAAGGAGGAGGAGGACCGAGGGCTCGGATTGGGAGGGGAAACTAAGTGACTGACTAGTGGGTCTTAGTCTTGTAGACTAGATGGACGAAAGAGACTGGGTGGAGCCGATTTTCATGTTTTGACCCTTTTCAAAAAGCTTAGCCAGATCTGATCCTAGTTTGTAAAATTTCGGGATCTAATTCTTTTTCCTATCGTCATAGTGACTGGCGGTAGGGTAGCATTGCCTATCGTCACGGTCTATGACGATAGGACTTAACTACGCCGTCACGTACGTCTAACGTAAAAAATACCCTACGGCCAGAGTCCTTGACGGTAAGCGGTACAACCCTACCGCCAAAGAGCCTGGCAGTAGGCAGTGCGATTGCATTATTAGCACACACATGCATGACCAATCTAGCAGTAACTAGCTTAGCTTATTTTTATTTTTTGTGGCTGCCCGCAACATGCATGCATGCATTAAGTAATCCATCCATCCATAGACTGGCATAGCCCCCAAAGTCTTGGTATGCAGCCGGCAACATGCATGCATGCATTAAGTAATTCATTCATCCATAAACTGGACTAGCTCCTATAGTCTTGCTGCATGTAACACATGCACATATTATCATCGCCAGAGTCTATCGCGAAAGTCTTTGACCGTGGGTATAAACTGGCTACCGCCAAAGACCATGGCGGTAGGGTCTGGTTGTGCTACCGTATCACTATGGACGCTGACGATAGTAAAAAGGTCAGATCTCATTTTTTTAAATAGGGTCAGAGTTCGAATAAGTTCAGAAAATGGTCAAAATACGAAATTTTGCCGCTGGGTGTGGGGCGAGTCGTCGTGGTCTCCTCGAGTCCAAGCTGCCACCCGCCCCGCTCCATGGATGCACGCCGTCGCGCCTCCCCTCTTCGCTCTGCTCTGCGGTGGACGGGCGCGCCGCCGCAGCCAGGCATTCAACGCCCGCGCCGCCGCCGCCGGCGCCATCTTCCGATCATCCTCCGTCTTCCCCTTCCAGTGCGCGCGGCCGGCAAGCAGGCATTCCGTCGAACGCCTCCGGTGCGCACCCACCCTCCCCCTCCCCCCACCACCTCCGCGGTCAAGTCGGTCCCGTCCCGTCGTCCACCTCTCCTCTCTTCGGATCAGGACTCCCGTCCCGTGACCAACCGGCTGCCCCTCTCCGTCCGTCTCCGTGTGGGCTTCCCTCCCTCCCTCCTTCCAATCGTGTTCGACTCCGCCACCCCTCCAGTCCCCGGCAACATATACGAGCAGCAGCCGCCACCAGATTACCAAACCCGTCTCGAACTCGTCGGATCAGATCTCGGGCGCGGCCGCGAGATCATCGTCTGCGGTGTTCGTCGGAGAACCTGCGCCGCATTGGTGGTGGTGACTGCTGGGTGGCGCTGAATGATGGCGGGGTCCGACCAGATCAGCGAGTTCTGCAGGGCGCTCGGGGGCGACTCGCCGATCCGCAGCGTGCTGGTGGCCAACAATGGGATGGCCGCCGTCAAGTTCATGCGCAGCATCCGCGCCTGGGCCTCGGAGACCTTTGGCACCGACAAGGCCGTCCTCCTGGTGGCCATGGCGACCCCCGAGGACCTCCGGGCCAATGCGGAGCACGTGCGGATCGCCGACCAGTTCCTGGAGGTCCCCGGTGGAACCAATAACAACAACTATGCAAATGTGCAGCTCATTGTCGAGGTCACCGCGATTCATCCATCATTCATTCTCCTGCTTTTTTGTATCATCCATGTTCATTGTGCTTGGTAGTTGGTACTCCCTCCGTTCTAAATTACTCGTCGTGGTTTTAGTTCAAATTTGAACTAAAACCACGACGAGTAATTTGGAACGGAGGGAGTACATGACTAGTTACTAAATGTTTGCTTGTGATTCATCTGTCATGACACAGATAGCAGAGAGGACCCGGGTTTCTGCAGTTTGGCCTGGCTGGGGTCATGCTTCTGAGGACCCAGAGCTTCCAGATGCGCTCAAGGAAAAGGGGATCATCTTTCTTGGGCCGCCATCGGCCGCCATGGCGGCACTAGGTGATAAGATTGGTTCCTCTCTTATTGCACAAGCAGCAGGAGTTCCAACACTTCCATGGAGTGGGTCACATGTATGTATACGTGCCTTCTCCTATTTCTTTGATATAGTGTTTTTTCTCCATCAGTGTATATACATATATGTTGCTTAAAACTAAATCCAAACACCGTGCTCTAGGTGAAAGTTCCGCAAGAAACCTGCCACGCGATACCTGAGGAGATCTATAAGAAGGCTTGTGTTTCAACCACAGAGGAAGCAGTTGCTAGTTGTCAAGTGGTGGGGTATCCTGCAATGATCAAGGCATCATGGGGCGGTGGTGGTAAAGGAATAAGGAAGGTGCACAATGACGATGAGGTGAGAGCCTTGTTTAAGCAGGTGCAAGGAGAAGTCCCTGGATCGCCTATATTTGTCATGAAGGTGGCGTCTCAGAGCCGACATCTAGAGGTTCAGTTGCTCTGTGACAAACATGGCAACGTAGCAGCGCTGCACAGTCGGGACTGTAGTGTTCAGAGAAGGCACCAAAAGATTATTGAAGAGGGACCAATCACAGTTGCTCCTTTGGAAAAGGTTAGAGAGCTTGAGCAGGCAGCAAGGCGGCTCGCTAAATGTGTGCAATATCAGGGTGCTGCTACGGTGGAATATCTGTACAGCATGGAGACAGGTGAATACTATTTCCTGGAGCTTAATCCAAGATTGCAGGTAGAACACCCTGTGACCGAATGGATTGCTGGAGTAAACCTACCTGCATCTCAAGTTGCGGTAGGAATGGGCATACCCCTCTACAACATTCCAGAGATCAGACGCTTTTATGGAATGGAGCATGGAGGTGGCTATCACAGCTGGAAGGAAATATCAACCACTGCAGCTAAATTTGACTTGGACAAAGCACAGTCTGTAAGGCCAACGAGTCACTGTGTAGCAGTTCGAGTTACTAGCGAGGATCCAGATGATGGGTTTAAGCCTACTGGTGGAAGAGTGGAGGAGCTAAACTTTAAAAGTAAACCCAATGTTTGGGCCTATTTCTCGGTTAAGTCTGGCGGAGCAATTCATGAGTTTTCCGATTCTCAGTTTGGTCATGTTTTTGCTTTTGGGGAATCCAGGTCGTTGGCAATAGCCAATATGGTACTTGGGTTAAAAGAGATCCAGATTCGTGGAGAGATACGCACCAATGTTGATTACACGGTGGATCTCTTGAATGCCGCAGAATACCGAGAAAATAGGATCCACACTGGTTGGCTAGACAGCAGAATAGCTATGCGTGTCAGAGCAGAGAGGCCACCATGGTACCTTTCAGTTGTTGCTGGAGCTCTATATGAAGCATCAACCAGGAGCTCGAGTGTTGTGACCGATTATGTCGGTTATCTCAGTAAAGGTCAAATACCACCAAGGCACATCTCTCTTGTCAATTTGACTGTAACACTAAATATAGAGGGGATCAAATATACGGTTAAAACTGTAAGAGGTGGACCCGGTAGCTACAAATTAAGAATCAATGAATCAGAGATTGAAGCAGAGATGCATTCGTTGCGTGATGGCGGACTCTTAATGCAGTTGGATGGAAACAGTCATGTAATTTACGCAGAGACAGAGGGTGCTGGTACGCGCCTTCTAATCAATGGTAGGACATGCTTATTACAGAAAGAGCATGATCCTTCCAAGCTGTTGGCTGATACACCGTGCAAACTTCTTCGGTTTTTGGTCGCGGATGGTTCTCATGTGGTTGCTGATACACCATATGCTGAGGTGGAGGTCATGAAGATGTGCATGCCACTGTTACTACCGGCCTCTGGCATCATTCACTTTGTCATGCCTGAGGGTCAGGCCATGCAGGCGAGTGACCTGATAGCAAGGTTGGATCTTGATGACCCATCTTCTGTGAGGAAAGCTGAGCCATTTCATGGCACCTTCCCTAAACTTGGACCTTCTGCTGCTATTTCTGGCAAAGTTCACCAAAAGTTTGCTGCAAGTGTGAATTCTGCGCACATGATTCTTGCAGGATATGAACATAATATCAGCCATGTTGTACAAGATTTGCTAAACTGCCTGGACAGCCCTGAGCTCCCTTTTCTTCGGTGGCAAGAACTCATGTCCGTTTTGGCAACACGACTCCCAAAAGATCTTAGGAATGAGTTGGATGCTGTGCACAAGGAGTATGAGTTGAATGCTGACTTCCGGAAGGGCAAGGATTTCCCTGCCAAGTTGATAAGGGAAGCCATTGAGGCAAATCTTGCATACTGTTCTGAGAAGGATATGATTACTAATGAGAGGCTTATAGAGCCACTTATGAGCCTGGTCAAGTCATACGAGGGCGGAAGAGAAAGCCATGCTTGCGTTGTTGTCAAGTCTCTGTTTGAGGAGTATTTATCTGTTGAAGAACTGTTCAGTGATGACATTCAGTCTGATGTTATAGAACGTCTACGACTTCAACATGCAAAAGACCTTGAGAAGGTTGTCTATATCGTGTTCTCCCATCAGGGTGTGAAAAATAAAAATCAATTGATGCTACAGCTTATGGACGGATTGGTCTACGCAAATCCATCTGCTTACAGGGACCAGTTGATTCGCTTTTCTGCTCTGAACCATACAGCATACTCTGGGCTGGCACTTAAAGCAAGCCAACTTCTTGAGCAAACCAAATTGAGTGAACTCCGCACAAGCATAGCAAGAAGCCTTTCAGAGCTGGAGATGTTTACTGAGGAAGGAGAGCGGGTTTCAACACCTAGGAGGAAGATGGCCATCAATGAAAGGATGGAAGATTTGGTATGTGCCCCGGTTGCAGTTGAAGACGCCCTTGTGGCTTTGTTTGATCACAGTGATCCTACTCTTCAGCGGAGAGTAGTCGAGACATACATACGAAGATTGTATCAGCATTACCTTGTAAGGGGTAGTGTCCGGATACAATGGCACAGGTCTGGCCTAATTGCATTATGGGAATTCTCTGAAGATCATATCGGGCAGTCTGCGACACTTGTAAAGCAACAAGTACAGGATCCCAGGGGCAGGCGATGGGGTGTAATGGTTGTAATCAAGTCTCTTCAGTGTCTGTCAACTGCGATTGAAGCTGCATTAAAGGAGACTTCCCATTACAGAGCAGGTGTTGGAAGTGTCTCAAATGGTAATCCTCTAAATTCTAACCGTGGCAATATTCTACATATTGCTTTGGTTGGTATCAGCAATCAGATGAGCACTCTTCAAGACAGTGGTGATGAGGATCAAGCTCAAGAAAGGATTAACAAACTTTCCAAGATTCTGAAGGATAAGACTGTAACATCACATCTCAATGGTGCTGGTGTTAGGGTTGTCAGCTGCATTATCCAAAGAGATGAAGGGCGTCCGCCAATGCGCCACTCCTTCAAATGGTCATTTGACAAGCTATATTATGAGGAGGACCCGATGCTCCGCCATGTGGAACCTCCTTTGTCCACATTTCTTGAATTGCACAAAGTGAATTTAGAAGGTTACAGTGACACGAAATACACCCCATCTCGTGATCGCCAGTGGCACATCTACACACTGGTAAAGAACAATAAAGATCCGAGATCAAATGACCAAAGGATGTTTCTTCGTACCATAGTCAGACAGCCAAGTGTGACCAATAGTTTTTCGTTTGGAAATAGGTTCAATGAGGTATGCCGTGCTCAAGCCTCATCATCATTCATATCTAACAGCATACTCAGATCATTGATGGCAGCGCTAGAGGAAGTAGAGTTACATGCTCACAATGAGGCTGTGAGGTCAACACACTCCCATATGTATCTGTGCATACTGAGAGAGCAGCGGTTGTTTGATCTAATTCCAGTTTCAAGGAAGACGGATGAAGTTGCCCAAGATGAGGAGACAGCATGCACACTTCTGAAGCATATGGCTACGAATATACATGAACATGTTGGTGTCAGGATGCATCGCCTTTCTGTGTGCCAGTGGGAAATGAAGCTATGGTTAGATTGTGATGGGCAGGCTAGTGGTGCTTGGAGAGTTGTTGTTACCATTGTCACTGGGCATTCCTGCACCGTTGATATTTACCGAGAAGTGGAGGACTCCAATACACATGAGCTTTTCTACGGCTCCGCCACACCCGCAGCTGGTCCTTTGCATGGCATTCCATTGCATGAGCCATACAAACCTTTGGATGCTCTTGACCAGAAACGTAACACTGCTAGGAAAAATGAAACTACATACTGCTATGATTTCCCATTGGTGTTTGAAAAAGCATTGAAGGAGTCCTGGAAATCTGGTATTTCACATGTTGCAGAAGCTAACGGGCACAATCAGCGGTATGCTCAAGTGACAGAGCTTATGTTTACTGATTCAACTGGATCATGGGGTACTCCTTTGGTTCCAGTTGAGCGTCCTCCAGGTATGAATGATATTGGAACGGTTGCTTGGAACATGAAGCTCTCCACACCAGAATTTCCAGGCGGCCGGGAGATTATAGTTGTTGCAAATGACGTGACATTTAAAGCTGGTTCTTTTGGTCCTAGAGAAGATGCATTCTTCGATGCTGTTACCAATCTTGCTTGCGAGAGGAAAATTCCTCTAATCTACTTGGCAGCAACTTCTGGTGCTAGGCTCGGTGTAGCACAGGAAATAAAGGCATGCTTCCATGTCGGATGGTCTGATGATGAGAGCCCTGAACGCGGTTTCCACTATATTTACCTCATGGAACAAGATTATTCACGTCTAAGATCTTCGGTTATAGCCCATGAGCTAAAGCTGGAAAGTGGAGAAATCAGATGGGTTGTTGATACCATTGTTGGGAAAGAGGACGGGCTCGGTTGTGAGAATCTACATGGAAGTGGTGCCATTGCCAGTGCCTACTCTAAGGCATACAGAGAGACGTTTACTCTGACATTTGTGACCGGGAAAGCTGTTGGAATTGGGGCTTATCTTGCTCGGATAGGGATGAGGTGTATACAACGTCTTGATCAGCCAATTATTTTAACTGGGTTTTCTCCGCTGAACAAGCTCCTGGGGCGCGAGGTTTATAGCTCTCAATTGCAATTGGGTGGCCCCAAAATCATGGCTGCAAATGGAGTTGCGCATCTCACAGTGTCAGATGATCTTGAAGGTGTTTCTGCTATCTTGAAATGGCTCAGCTACGTACCTGCGTATGTCGGCGGTCCTCTTCCTATTCTGACACCTCTTGATCCACCAGAGAGACCTGTAACATATTTCCCAGAGAATTCATGTGATGCCCGTGCGGCCATCTGTGGCATTCAGGACACTGAAGGAGGCAAGTGGTTGGGTGGTATGTTTGACAGAGAAAGCTTTGTGGAAACATTAGGGGGATGGGCGAAAACTGTTATTACCGGAAGGGCAAAGCTGGGTGGGATTCCAGTCGGTGTCATAGCTGTGGAAACCGAGACAATGATGCAAGTGACCCCTGCTGATCCTGGTCAGCTTGATTCTGCAGAGCGTGTAGTCCCTCAAGCAGGACAGGTGTGGTTCCCAGATTCGGCCGCGAAAACAGCCCAGGCACTGCTGGATTTCAACCATGAAGAGCTCCCGTTGTTCATACTTGCTAACTGGAGAGGCTTTTCTGGTGGCCAAAGGGATCTGTTTGAAGGAATCCTTCAGGCCGGTTCCATGATTGTTGAGAATCTGAGGACATATAAGCAGCCTGCTTTTGTGTATATACCAAAGGCTGGAGAGCTGCGTGGAGGCGCATGGGTCGTGGTGGACAGCAAGGTCAATCCTGAGCACATTGAGATGTATGCCGAGAGGAGTGCAAAAGGGAATGTCCTTGAGCCAAAGGCGCTAATTGAGATCAAATTTAAGCCAAATGAAGTCGAAGAGAGTATGCTAAGGCTTGACCCTCAGTTGGTCAGACTCAATGCTAGACTCCTCCAAGAAATCAAGACAGGCACGTCGGAAGCGGAGTCCATCAGGATCAGGAGTATGATGGCCGCTCGGACGAAGCAGCTGATGCCTATATACACTCAGGTTGCTACCCGGTTTGCTGAACTGCATGACACCACTTCCAGAATGGTCGCCAAAGGTGTGATAAGCAAGGTGGTAGACTGGGAGGAGTCTCGGGCTTTCTTCTACAGGAGGTTGCGAAGGAGGGTTGCCGAGGATTCACTTGCCAAACAAGTTAGAGAAGCCGCCGGTGAGCAGATGGTGCCTACTCACGGATCAGCGCTGGAGCGTATCAAGGAATGGTATATGGCTTCTCAAGGACAGGGAGATGGCGATACCTGGAACGACGATGAAGCTTTCTTCGCTTGGAAAGACGACTGTAGCAACTATGAAAAGTATCTCGAGGAGTTGAAAGATTCACGAGTATCCAGGCTGTTGTCGCAACTTGCTGAAAGCTCTGATGTGAAGGCTTTGCCCAACGGCCTCTCGCTCCTCCTTGGCAAAATGAATCCTTCAAAGAGGGAGCAGGTTATCGATGGCCTCAGGCAGCTTCTTGGTTGATGGCATATGTATAAAGAAACCATGCGCGTGTTTGGTGGTGAACTGGAAATTAGTCCTATGTAATGTACTTAGCTGCCTTAACCTTGACTTTTACTAGTAAATTGTTTGGCCTGTCTCATGCCAATGTATGTTGTTACACAGACAGCCAGAGGCAATAGAAATAAGAATGGTTATTTATGATAAAGATGATATTTGTGTTTCTGAGTTTCTACCACTCCTTTTTACCTACCTAATGATATTATCCACTCCTCAGCACGGTTATATTTTCTCAATACCAAAAGTCTACCTTTATTATTTAGTTATTTGTTGAACTCTTTCCCTAATCATTATGTCTTGTTTTCATTCTGCTTGGAACAGATGAACATGCCTTTATGGAGCTTTTAGGTTTGGGCAACGCTAGGCGCCGGTGCGCCGGCCGAAATTTCGGCCGGTCGCACCAGACCCACCCGATATGCTGCAATGAAACTTTTTTTATAAAAGGTTGTAGCATTTTATGTCAATGGTTGTAGCATTCCGCCATGGCAATGACTGCTTGCAGCTTTTCATATATCTGGTTGAAGCTTTTTTCATCTCGTTTGAAGCTTTTCGGTTAGCGGTTGTAGCATGAGCGCGTGCAGCAGGTTCTGCAATGCCTCCGCCACAGCCGCGGGTTGCAGCCCGGTCGTGATGGATGTAGCAAAACATGATGCCGGTTGTAGCAAAAAGCGACGCTAGTTGTAGCAAAACCGCGATGTTGGCTGTGTGTTGTAGCAAAACGTGACGCTGGTTGTAACAAAATGGTATGCCGGTTGTAGCAAAATCCTACTACGGTTGCAGCAAAATCGTCGTTGTCGTCGTTGTGAGGTCGCAGCTCCACCTGATGGATGTAGCAAAAAACTTCACTGGTAGTAGCAAAATCCAACTACGGTTGCAACTTCCCCTTGTTGTGCAGTGCCATTGAAGCTTCTGTGTCTATGGTTGAAGCTTTTTTCAACAGCTGTTGAAGCTTTCCTAGGTGACGGTTGCAACACTTGTATACGCGGGGTGGATTCGAGCATGACGGCAGGCAGCCATGGCGGCCGGCGAGGGGAGCTCTTGGCCTCCGGCGATGGAGCGAGGGGAGCTCCTGACCTCCGGCGATGGAGCTTGTGGTGGCCCATCGCAGCCCGAGAGGAGAGGGGCGGATACGCGCGTGTGAAGGCTGTAACTAGGGGATGGACATGGCCATGGCAGCAGGCAGCCATGGCGGCCGGCGAGGGAGCGCCTGGCCGTCGATGATGGAGATCTAGGGGATGGACACGCATAGGAAGGAGGCGGGGGCGCGCGGGGCCACTGCGTATGCGTGTTTGTCAGCGTGCGTGCGAACCGGCCGAAAGTTCGGCCGGTGCACCGCACCCAATCGTTTCCCTTTAGGTTTTATATACAGCAGAAAGTTGACAACTCCTCTGCAAGACATGGTAATGGCTTTTGACAAATTTGAAGTCGTTTCTTGCTGCTATCACTTGCTCACAAAGTTTGCCTTTGACCACAGAATCTGCAGTGCTCTACATCACCCATGCCCCAGCCCCTAGGTCTATGACACCTGAAGTTCATCGGCGGCGTGCTGCCTGCTGCATTTGAGAGCTTATTGGACGGTACTGGAGCAGTCAGAGCTACGAACTTGAGAAGACCAACTGGGATAAAAGTGCGGCTACCCCGATCCGTTGTGAAGGGATCGCAATCGAGGCTGTCATGGAGGGCACCCAGTGCACGACTAAACCCTTCCCGATCACTTATCTGGGCCTGCCCCTCTCTGATGTGCGTCTGAAGACTGACGACGACGGGGCAGTACATCGTGGCATCAGCCTACCGGATGCAGTTCCAGGGCTCAATCCCGACAAATGACGAAACCGTCATCTGGAGTGCCAAAGCGGCGCCGAGGGCCAGGGCTTTTGCGTGGATCCTACTCAAAGGCAAGTGTCTCACGGCTGATAACCTTGCCCGACGACAGATCCCTCATGATCCGTTGTGCCCTCACTGTCGCAGCGAGCCCGAGATGGCACTGCGCCTGATCAGCTCTCGCCATTTCTCCAACTCTGTCTGGACAAGAACTGCGCCTTCCCTCAGCCAGCCATTCTCGGACATCAACATGAACACCGCCGGTCGCCTCAGACACCGCTTCAGACGACAAACTGCAACCCTGCCACGCTCTTGCAAACCTACCTGGCGAGCTACTTGCCTACTGGTGACTTGGTGCCTCTGGAAGGAGAGGAACGCCAGGATCTTCGAGGGCAAAGTCTGTACCGAGACACAGGTATCTCGCAAAATCGTTGATGAGGCACCGATGAGCAAGTTTTTTGAACCAGTTTAGTTTTTAGTTCAGTGGGTCTGATGGCTGCCGGTACCATATTTGTACGGCTGTTGTAACCTTACTTTGTACGGAGTAATTCTCTTCTTCATCAATGAAAATCAGCATCTAGCTGACTTTTCGTAAATAAAAAGAGTTACTAACTTGATATCTGACACTACAAGGCCCCAACCTGACCTGGATCGTTGTGGTAAGCAATAGTTATCAGCTTTGCTCACCGAACTGAACTCAAATTCTGCGAGGAAGTAGTTACATATTATCAAATCTGTCGATTTTTTATATTTCCAGATGCAACAAAAAGAAGGAAGAAAAATACTACTCCCTCCGATCCAAATTAATTGACGCTGCTTTAGTACTGTACAACTTTGAAATGCGTTATTGACTTTGTGGTTGTGTATATGGAACGATGAATAGATTGTTTCAATGCATCACCTTTTTCCAGCCTTCACAACATTTCAGGTCAACATTTTTGCCTGCCTTTTTGCTTGTTCATCTCCGTTCTTTCTGCGTGTCGAAACATTTGAGATTATTATTAGCCTGCCCGACGAGTGTTTTCTTTTTAAGTGGTAGGCACAATGTGCTGATCAAAGGTTGGCCTTGGCGGTTGCTTCTTACTCAATACATGTATGCCAGCGCTGGACGGATGATATGACTTGGTTTATGGTACATGAGCGCAGGCTACACACTGGAAGACGATCTCCTCTTCCCACACAGACACAAGGGTGGCATTGGAGAACTGATGAGTGATGAGTAGATAATTTCTTGTTTTCTTGTTGAAGACCAAAGTCTAAGAGCATCTCCAGCCGTTGGCCCCCAGGAGGGGCTAAAAATCGCCCCCTGGGGGTCAAGATGGCAACGGGGCCCCGAAACCCGCCTCCCCGTGGGTTTTTACCCTATTAGGGGACGGGGATGGACATCTTTTCATCCCCGCGGGGCTGTTGTTGGGCACATTATACAACCCGACACGTTTCGTGGGTTTACACCCGTTTCGGTAGTCCCCGAACCCGAAACCCGGCAATACCCGCGAAATTACATTTTTTGCTGCAATGTTTATCATATCATCATAAAGTTTATCATTATCTTGCTTCAATGTTTCATAAGATTTTCATTACTACTTATTTGATTCTCATAGATGCTGACAATGAATAAGGACAAAGCTTTTGGAGTTGTCTTCAAGGCATTCAAGAGGGAATGCAGGTGAAGTACAAATACTTGCAAATTTTATATACCAATTTGCATATTTTTTTCATGTTTAACTTTAGCTTGAGCAAATTTTGATCTTCCATAGGACTTGGCACTTTGATTTGGCATTGGAAGATTTGCATATCTTGTTGTACCAAGTATGGCTGAAATATGATCATCTTTGTTGCTGAAATATGATGCTCTTTATTGTTGAAATGTGGTATCATGCAGCCGAAATACACTCTATATTGCTGTTGAACCATCTACTATAGTTTTATTTGTTGAAATTTTCTCAAGTTATGCAGCTGAAATGTGCTTGTTTTGTTGTTGAAATGTTATTCTTTGTCATCACTATGTTTGTTTAAATATTTTGATTTTCTCGTGGGTTCCTCGCGGGTTCCTCGAAACCCGACGGGTTTAGGGGACGGGCGGAAAACTAGCCCCGCGCACAATGGTGGGGACGGGGACGGGTTTACGATTTTCTCGTGGGGATGGGTTTGGGAAGGCAAAACCCGATGGGTTTCGTCCCCGTTGCCATCTTGACCTGGGGGCGCACCGGCGCTAAACCGCGCACTGGGGGCATGATGCCCCCCCCAGTCGTGGCGCCCATGTTTTCTTGAAAAAGTCAAATACGGCGCAAACACGGCTCAAATTTAACGCAAATATCGGTGAGTTCGTTCAAATTTAAACATATTTTACAAAAAAAACTAGCACGGGCTGCCCACGCTGTCTCCATCGCCGCTCGCCGCTCCTCGCTGTCTACCTCGCCGCCCGCCGTCCGCCTTTGCAGTTCTACATGCCGAGGAGGCGGTAGAACCGCGTGTAGTCGCCGTCGTTGTCGTCGTCGTCCCCGCCTCCACCGCCGCCGTCCCTGCTGCATCCCTCCCCCGGTTGGCGCGGCGGGTTGGATGGTCCGGGGACGTCGTCGTCGTCGTCGCTACCGAGGACCACGACGCCGTGCTCGTCCTCGCGCCCACGTTTGCGGGCGGCGATCTCCTTCAGGGCCCGGCACTGCCGGACCATCTCGTCGCGGAGGTAGTCGTCCCGCGCCCACCACAGGGCGTCCTCGTCGGATAAGCCGCGCCGGGCTATCTCCTCGTACTCCGCGGGGAGGCCGGGCTCCGACTTGGGCTCGACGAGGATGCCGAAGCTACGGGTACGCGCGCTAACAGGCGTGTCCTGGGGCTCCGGCTTGACGGGGCGGAGGCAGGGAGAGCCCGACGAGCGGCCGGACGAGGAGGAGGACGCCCCGGGCTGCTCCATGCGCCTCTGCGTCCAGGAGCTCCACGACGGCGTGAGAAGGACGGGGGAGCGGGGTACTCGAGGCGCGGCGTGTTGCCGCCCTCGATGTACTCGAGGACGGCCTCCAACGTGCGGCCGGGCATGCCCCACCACCGGCGCCGGTGTGATAGCCTGGCTTAATAGGGATGATAGACTACTCATATCAATAAAAAATTCCTTTTTTCCGGAAGCCCATTCGGATAGAACTCCAAAGTTAAGCGTGCTCAGCTTGGAGTAGTTTCAGGATGGGTGACCGACCGGGAAGTTGCTCTCGGGTGCGCATGAGTGAGGACAAAGTGCGCAGAAAAGACTAGTATTGATATGTGGGGCCAGTCTAGATCCCGCCAGGAGTAACGACCACCGGCGGGTGTGTCCGGGGCGTTACAAGTTGGTATCAGAGCCGACCCTCACGGTTACACGGATGTTTGCGGACAGTTTGCAGTCATGTTGTGCATGACGTTTGTGACCCGTCATGGCACACGGCATGGCACATGTGCTGTCCTGGAAGCACAAACGTTTGTGCCAAGAGGGAACGTTCCTGTGGCCCGACGAGGATGTCGGTTCCTCTGAGTGAGGGTGTATGTGATAGCCTGGCTTAATAGGGATGATAGACTACTCATATCAATAATGAATTCCTTCTTTTCCGGAAGCCCATTCGGATAGAACTCTAAAGTTAAGCGTGCTCAGCTTGGAGTAGTTTCAGGATGTGTGACCGACCGGGAAGTTGCTCCCGGGTGCGCATGAGTGAGGACAAAGTGCGCTGAAAAGACTAGTATTGATATGTGGGGCCAGTCTAGATCCCGCCAGGAGTAACGACCACCGGCGGGTGTGTCCGGGGCGTTACAACCGGCCCTCGGAGTTGAGCCTGCCGGAGGGCACGACGCCGTTGGTGGCCTCGAGCTACTCGGCGTGACGACGGCGGAAGTAGGGCTCCCAGATCGGGCTGTCGGGGACGTACCGGGGCCCCTCCCTCGCTGCACGTGGCAGGGACGCGCGGATACGTGCGATCTCCGCACGCCGCGCCGCCCCGATGGGTGGCGGTGGCACCCGCACGCCGCCGGTGCTGATCCTCCAAGCCCCGGGCACCCGCATGTCCGGCGGGACCGGGTACTCGGCCTCGAAAAGGAGGCGAGCCTCGCCCTCGTGAATATGGCGGCGCCCGAAGCCATTCGCCGCCGCGCCGTCGCCTGGAAAGCGCTCGGCCATTCTTCTCAACTGGAGACGGCGAGAGAAGGAAGGAGGGGGGGGGAGAAATTGTTGGGTAACGTAGCATAATTCAAAAAATTTCTACGCCTTCACCAAGATCCAACTATGGAAACATCTAGCAACAAGTAAGTAAGAGTGCATCTACATACCGTTATGGAGATTGCGAGCGGAAGCTTTCGAAGAAGCGTGGATGAAGTAGTCGTACTCTTCGCGTTCTTCGTCACCGATGATCTAGCGCCGAACGGACGGCACCTCCGCGTTCAACACACATACGGTGCAGCAACGTCACCTCCTTCTTGATCCAGCAAGGGGGAGGAGAAGTCGTCAGAGATCCGGCAGCACGACGGCGTGATGACGGATGCAGTGGAGATCACAGCAGGGCTTCGCCGGGCGCCCTGCGTTGGAGTATGGAGGTGTGACGGGAGAGGGAGGGTGCCAGGGCAAGGGTGCGGCAGCCCTCTCCCCTCCCACATATATATAGGGGGCCAGGGGGTGCGCCAGGGCCCCTGCAGATCCAATCTGCAGGGGGGGGGGGCGGCGGCCAGGGGGGAGTCCTTGCCCCCCCAAGGTAAGTGGTGGCCCCCCTCCCCTTAGGGTTTTAACCCTAGGCGCATGGGGAGGTGGGCCCCTAGTGGTGCGCCAGCCCAGAGGGGCTGGACACTTCCCCTTGCGGCCCAGGGCCCCCACCGGGATGGGTGGCCCCACCCGATGGACCCCCGGGGCCCCTCCGGTGGTCCCGGGACGCTCCTCGGTGACCCCCGGAGATCACCCGATAGCCGAAACTGGACTTCCTATATATCAATCTTTACCTCCGGACCATTCCAGAACTCCTCGTGACTTCCGGGATCTCATTCGGGACTCCGAACAACTTTCGGGTTTCCACGTGCATTTATCTCTACGACCCTAGCGTTACCGAACCTTAAGTGTGTAGACCCTACGGGTTCGGGAGACACGTAGACATGACCGAGACGACTCTCCGGTCAATAACCAACAGCGGGACCTGGATACCCATGTTGGTTCCCACGTGTTCCTCGATGATCTTCATCGGTTGAACCACCGTGTCAAGGATTCACTCAATCTCGTATGTTACTCCCTTTGTCCATCGGTACGTTACTTGCCCGAGATTCGATTGTCGGTATTCCCGATACCTTGTTCAATCTCGTCATGGCAAGTCTCTTTACTCGATCCGTAATCCATCATCCCGTGACTAACTACTTAGTCACATTGATTTCATTATGATGATGTCTTACCGAGTGGGCCTGGAGGTACCTCTCCGTCATACAGAGTGACAACATCCCAGTCTCGGTTCGTACCAACTCAACAGACACTTTCGGAGATACCCGATGCGTATCTTTATAGCCACCCAGTTACGTTGTGACGGTTGGCACACCCAAAGTACTCCTACGGTATCCGGGAGTTGTACAACCTCATGGTCTAAGGAATAAATACTTGACACCGAAAAGCTTATGCACCATGAACTAAACGATCTCGTGTTATGCTCAAGTTTGGGTCTTGTCCATCAAATCATTCTCCTAATGATGTGATCCCGTTATCACTGACATCCCATGTCCATGTTCAGGAAACCGTGACCATCTGTTGATTAACGAACTGGTAACTAGAGGCCTACCAGGGACTCATTGTGGTCTATGTATTCACACATGTATCGCTGTTTCCGTACAATACAATTCAAGCATGAATAACAGACAATTATCATGAACAAGGAGATATAATAATAATGCTTTTATTATTGCCTCTAGGGCATATCTCCAACAGTCTCCCACTTGCACTAGAGTCAATAATCTAGTTACATTGTGATGAATCGAACACATAGAGTTCTGGTGTTGATCATGTTTTGCCCGTGAAAGAGGTTTAGTCAATGGGTCTGCAACATTCAGATCCGTATGCACTTCGCAAATATCTATATCTCCATCTTGAACATAATTCCGGATGGAGTTGAAACGACGCTTGATGTGCTTGGTCTTCTTGTGAAACCTGGGCTCCTTGGTAATAGCAATAGCACCAGTGTTGTCACAGAAGAGAGTCATCGGGCTTGACGCGCTTGGAATGACTCCTAGGTTGGTGATGAACGCCTTCATCCAGACTCCTTCCTGCGCTGCTTCAGAAGCAGCTATGTACTCCGCTTCACATGTAGACGCTGCCACCACGCTCTGTTTGCAACTGCACCAGCTGACTGCCCCTCCATTCAAAATATACACGTATCCGGTTTGAGACTTAGAGTCATCCAGATCTGTGTCGAAGCTAGCATCGACGTAACCCTTTACGACGAGCTCTTCGTCACCTCCATAAACGAGAAACATATCCTTAGTCCTTTTCAGGTACTTCAGGATGTTCTTGACCGCTGTCCAGTGTTCCGTACTGGGATCACTTTGGTACCTCCCTACCAAACTTATGGCAAGGTTCACATCAGGTCTGGTACACAGCATGGCATACATGATAGAACCTATGGCCGAGGCATAGGGAATGACACTCATCTTTTCTCTATCTTCTGCCGTGGTCGGCGACTGAGTCTTGCTCAATCTCATACCTTGCAAAACAGGCAAGAATCCTTTCTTTGACTGATCCATATTGAACTTCTTCAATATTTTGTCAAGGTATGTACTTTGTGAAAGACCAATGAGGCGTCTCGATCTATCTCTATAGATCTTGATGCCTAATATGTAAGCAGCTTCTCCAAGGTCCTTCATTGAAAAACTTTTATTCAAGTAGGCCTTTACATTTTCCAAGAATTCTATATCATTTCCCATCAGCAATATGTCATCCACATATAATATGAGAAATGCCACAGAGCTCCCACTCACTTTCTTGTAAATACAGGCTTCTCCATAAGTCTGTATAAATCCAAATGCTTTGATCACCTCATCAAAGCGAATATTCCAACTCCGAGATGCTTGTACCAGCCCGTAAATCAAGCGCTGGAGCTTGCATACCTTGTTAGCGCTCTCTGGATCGACAAAACCTTCCGGTTGCATCATATACAACTCTTCCTTGAGGAAGCCGTTAAGGAATGCTGTTTTGACGTCCATTTGCCATATCTCATAATCATAGAATGCGGCAATAGCTAACATGATTCTGACTGACTTCAGCATCGCTACGGGAGAGAAAGTCTCGTCGTAGTCAATCCCTTGAACTTGTCGATAACCCTTAGCGACAAGCCAAGCCTTATAGATGGTCACATTACCATCCGCGTCTGTCTTCTTCTTAAATATCCATTTGTTTTCTATGGCGTGCCTATCATCAGGCAAGTCCACCAAAGTCCATACTTTGTTTTCATACATGGATTCTATCTCGGATTTCATGGCTCCAAGCCATTTATTGGAATCCGGGCCCGCCATCGCTTCTTCATAGTTCGAAGGTTCACCGTTGTCTAACAACATGATTTCCAGTACAGGGTTGCCGTACCACTCTGGTGCGGAACGTGCCCTTGTGGACCTTCGAAGTTCAGTAGTAACTTGATCTGTTTCTTCATGATCATTATCATCAACTTCCTCCCTTGTCGGTGCAGGCACCTCAGGAACAGTTTCCTGCACTGCGCTACTTTCCGGTACAGGAGGGGTGACTGTCACCTCATCAAGTTCTACTTTCCTCCCACTCACTTCTTTCGAGAGAAACTCTTTCTCCAGAAAGCATCCATTCTTGGCAACAAAGACCTTGCCTTCGGATATGTGGTAGAAGGTGTACCCAATTGTTTCCTTTGGGTATCCTATGAAGACGCATTTCTCCGATTTGGGTTCGAGCTTTTCAGGTTGAAGTTTCTTGACATAAGCATCGCAACCCCAAACTTTTAGAAACGACAACTTCGGTTTCTTGCCAAACCAAAGTTCATACGGAGTCGTTTCAACGGATTTCGACGGAGCCCTATTTAAAGTGAATGCGACAGTCTCTAAAGCATAACCCCAAAAAGATAGCGGTAAATCGGTGAGGGACATCATAGATCGCACCATGTCCAACAGAGTACGATTTCGACGTTCGGACACACCGTTACGTTGAGGTGTTCCGGGCGGTGTCAATTGTGAAACAATTCCACAACTCCTAAGGTGTGTGTGCCAAATTCATGACTTACATATTCACCCCCACGATCTGATCGCAAGAACTTTATTTTTCTGTCACGTTGATTCTCAACATCATTCTGAAATTCCTTGAACTTTTCAAAGGTCTCAGACTTGTGTTTCATCAAATAGATATACCCGTATCTACTCAAGTCATCCGTGAGGGTGAGAACATAACGATAGCCTCCGCGAGCCTCAACACTCATTGGACCACACACATCGGTATGTATGATTTCCAACAAGTTGGTTGCTCGCTCCATTGTTCCGGAGAACGGAGTCTTGGTCATCTTCCCCAAGAGGCATGGTTCGCACGTGTCAAATGATTCATAATCAAGAGACTCTAGAAGTCCATCTGAATGGAGTTTCTTCATACGTTTGACACCAATATGACCAAGGCGGCAATGCCACAAGTATGTGGGACTATCATTATCAACTTTACATCTTTTGGCATCTACACTATGAATATGTGTATCACTACGTTCGAGATCCATAAAAAATAAACCATTGACCAGCGGGGCATGACCATAAAACATATCTCTCAAATAAATAGAACAACCATTATTCTCTGATTTGAAAGAGTAGCCATCTCGCATAAGACGAGATCCAGAAACAATGTTCATGCTCAAAGCTGGTACTAAATAACAATTATTGAGGTTTAAAACTAACCCCGAGGGTAGATGTAGAGGCAGCGTGCCGACGGCGATCACATCGACCTTGGAACCATTCTCGACGCGCATCGTCACCTCATCCTTCGCCAGTCTCCGTTTATTCCGCAGCTCCTGTTTTGAGTTACAAATGTGAGCAACTGCACCGGTATCAAATACCCAGGAGCTACTACGAGTGCTGGTAAGGTACACATCAATAACATGTATATCATATATACCTTTGACGTTGCCGGCCTTCTTGTCTGCTAAATATTTGGGGCAGTTCCGCTTCCTGTGACCAGTTCCCTTGCAATAAAAACACTCTGTCTCAGGCTTGGGTCCATACTTTGGCTTCTTCCCGGCAACAGGCTTGCCAGGCGCGGCAACTCCCTTGCCGTCCTTCTTGAAGTTCTTCTTACCCTTGCCTTTCTTGAACTTAGTGGTTTTATTGACCATCAACACTTGATGTTCTTTCTTGATGTCCACCTCCGCTGATTTCAGCATCGAATACACCTCGGAAATGGACCTCTCCATCCCCTGCATATTGAAGTTTAACACGAAGCTCTTGAAGCTTGGTGGGAGCGACTGGAGGATTCTGTCAACGACCGCTTCATCTGGGAGATTCATTCCCAGCTGAGACAAGCGGTTGTGCAATCCAGAAATCTTGAGGATGTGCTCACTGACAGAACTGTTTTCCTCCATCTTACAGCTGTAGAATGCGTCGGAGACATCATATCTCTCGACTCGGGCATGAGCTTGGAAAACCATTTTCAGCTCTTGGAACATCTCATATGCCCCGTGGTGCTCAAAACGCTTTTGGAGCCCCGACTCTAAGCTGTAAAGCATGCCGCACTGAACCAGGGAGTAATCATCACTACGCGACTGCCAGACGTTCAAAACGTCTTGGGCCGCATCGGGAGCAGGTGCATCACCTAGCGGTGCTTCTAGGACATAGGTTCTCTTGGCAGCTATGTGGATAATCCTCAGGTTACGGACCCAATCTGTATAGTTGCTACCATCGTCTTTCAGCTTGGTTTTCTCTAGGAACGCGTTGAAGTTGAGGGAAACTGGAGCGTGGGCCATTTGATCTACAAGAGATATTGTAAAGAATTTAGACTAAGTTCATGATAATTAAGTTCATCTTAATCAAATTTTAATGAACTCCCACTCAGAATGACATCTCTCTAGTCATCTTAGTGATACACGATCCGAATCGACTAGCCCATGTCCGATCATCACGTGAGACGGACTTGTCATCAACAGTGAACATCTTCATGTTGATCGTATCTTCTATACGACTCGTGTTCGACCTTTCGGTCTTCCGTGTTCCGAGGCCATGTCTGTACATGCTAGGCTCGTCAAGTGAACCCTAAGTGTATCGCGTGTGTAAATCTGTCTTACACCCGTCGTATGCGAACGTTAGAACCTATCACACCCGATCATCACGTGGTGCTTCGGAGCAACGAACTTTAGCAACGGTGCACAGTTAGGGGAAACACAATACTTGAAATTTTAGTGAGAGATCATCTTATTTACTACCGTCGTTCTAAGTAAACAAGATGCATAAACATGATAAACATCACATGCAATCAATTAAAGTGACATGATATGGCCAATATCATCTTGCTCCTTGGATCTCCATCTTCGGGGCACCATGATCATCTTGTCACCGGCTCGACACCATGATCTTCATCATCATGATCTCCATCATCGTGTCTTGAAGAAATCGTCACACCAACTATTACTTCTACTACTATAGCTAACGTTTAGCAATGAAGTAAAGTAATTACATGGCGTTATTCAGTGACACGCAGGTCATACAATAATTAAGACAACTCCTATGGCTCCTGCCGGTTGTCAAGTTCATCGACATGCAAGTCGTGATTCCCTATTACAAAAACACGATCAATCTCATACATCACATATATCATTCATCACATCTTCGTTTTTGGCCATACCACGTCACATAGCACATGCTGCAAAAACAAGTTAGACGTCCTCTAATTGTTGTTGCAAGTTTTACGTGGCTTCTATAGGAATTCTAGCAAGAACGTTTCTTACCTACGCCAAAACCACAACGTGATTTGTCAATTTCTATTTACCCTTCATAAGGACCCTTTTCATCGAATCCGATCCGACTAAAGTAGGAGAGACAGACACCTGCCAGCGACCTTATGCATCTAGTGCATGTCTGTCGGTGGAACCAGTCTCACGTAAGCGTACGTGTAAAGTCGGTCCGGGCCGCTTCATCCCACAATACCGCCGAATCAAGATTGACTAGTAACGGTAAGAAAGTTGAACAAAACCAAACGCCCACAACTGTTTGTGTTCTACTCATGCAAGATGCTACGCATAAAACCTGGCTCAGATGCCACTGTTGGGTAATGTAGCATAATTCAAAAAATTTCTACGCCTTCACCAAGATCCAACTATGGAAACATCTAGCAACGAGTAAGTAAGAGTGCATCTACATACCGTTATGGAGATTGCGAGCGGAAGCTTTCGAAGAAGCGTGGATGAAGTAGTCGTACTCTTCGCGTTCTTCGTCACCGATGATCTAGCGCCGAACGGACGGCACCTCCGCGTTCAACACACGTACGGTGCAGCAACGTCACCTCCTTCTTGATCCAGCAAGGGGGGAGGAGAAGTCGTCAGAGATCCGGCAGCACGACGGCGTGATGACGGATGCAGTGGAGATCACAGTAGGGCTTCGCCGGGCGCCCTGCGTTGGAGTATGGAGGTGTGACGGGAGGGGGAGAGGCGCCAGGGCAAGGGTGCGGCAGCCCTCTCCCCTCCCACATATATATAGGGGGCCAGGGGGTGCGCCAGGGCCCCTGCAGATCCAATCTGCAGGGGGGGGGGGCGGCCAGGGGGGAGTCCTTGCCCCCCAAGGCAAGTGGTGGCCCCCCTCCCCTTAGGGTTTTAACCCTAGGCGCATGGGGAGGTGGGCCCCTAGTGGTGCGCCAGCCCAGAGGGGCTGGACACTTCCCCTTGCGGCCTAGGGGCCCCACCGGGATGGGTGGCCCCACCCGGTGGACCCCCGAGGCCCCTCCGGTGGTCCCGGGACGCTCCTCGATGACCCCCGGAGATCACCCGATAGCCGAAACTGGACTTCCTATATATCAATCTTTACCTCCGGACCATTCCGGAACTCCTCGTGACGTACGGGATCTCATCCGGGACTCTGAACAACTTTCGGGTTTCCACGTGCATTTATCTCTACGACCCTAGCGTTACCGAACCTTAAGTGTGTAGACCCTACGGGTTCGGGGGACACGTAGACATGACCGAGACGACTCTCCGGTCAATAACCAACAGCAGGACCTGGATACCCATGTTGGTTCCCACGTGTTCCTCGATGATCTTCATCGGTTGAACCACCGTGTCAAGGATTCACTCAATCTCGTATGTTACTCCCTTTGTCCATCGGTACGTTACTTGCCCGAGATTCGATCGTCGGTATTCCCGATATCTTGTTCAATCTCGTCATGGCAAGTCTATTTACTCGATCCGTAATCCATCATCCCGTGACTAACTACTTAGTCACATTGAGCTCATTATGATGATGTCTTACCGAGTGGGCCCAGAGGTACCTCTCCGTCATACGGAGTGACAACATCCCAGTCTCGGTTCGTACCAACTCAACAGACACTTTCGGAGATACCCGATGCGTACCTTTATAGCCACCCAGTTACGTTGTGACGGTTGGCACACCCAAAGTACTCCTACGGTATCCGGGAGTTGTACAACCTCATGGTCTAAGGAATAAATACTTGACACCGAAAAGCTTATGCACCATGAACTAAACGATCTCGTGTTATGCTCAAGTTTGGGTCTTGTCCATCACATCATTCTCCTAATGATGTGATCCCGTTATCACTGACATCCCATGTCCATGGTCAGGAAACCGTGACCATCTGTTGATTAACGAACTGGTAACTAGAGGCCTACCAGGGACTCATTGTGGTCTATGTATTCACACATGTATCGCTGTTTCCGTACAATACAATTCAAGCATGAATAACAGACAATTATCATGAACAAGGAGATATAATAATAATGCTTTTATTATTGCCTCTAGGGCATATCTCCAACAGAAATGGGCGCGTCGGCGGTGGAGTATCTGTGTGAGTCTCCGGTGCGCTGGCGGTCGGCTTATATATGCGGAGGCGCCGCGTGGTAGGCTTGGCCGGCGCGTTACGCGTGGCGTGATGGCCGAGGGGACGCGCGTCGCCGGACCTTCACTGCGCCGCCCGTGAGGCATCAATGGAGGCTGACCGGCGCGGCAGCGCGCGCAGCTTTGGCATTGATTCGCCGCAGGAAACGAGGCGATGAGGACGACGAAGCGGCGAGAAGAGAGTCGAGTCGCTGACGCGGCTGGCCCGCGGCTCTTCGCGCCAAAAATGATTCGCCCGGCGCCCCCGAGCGACCCCCAGCGCGCCGGGTTCGGGTTGGGTCCACCGGCGCCAATTTCGGCCCGAGCCGGCGAAAACTGGGCTCTTGGGGGCGTGACGGGGCCGTTTTTTTGGTGCCGACGGCCGAAAAATCGCCTGGGGGGCCTTCTTGGGACGCGGCTGGAGATGCTCTAATGTTTTTTAAGAAAGTAATGTACTCATCAGTTTCTATCGCTATAGTTGTTCACAACTACTCCCTCTGTTCCCAAATATTTGTCTTTCTAGAGATTTCAACAACTGACCCCAAATATTTGTCTTTCTAGAGATTTCAACAACTGACTACATACGAAGCAAAATGAGTGAATCTATACTCTAAAATATATCTACATACATTCTTATGTTGTAGTTCATTTGAAATGTCTAGAAAGACAAATATTTTGGAACGGAGGGAGTATATGATATCCGCCTTTAAGCAGTTGGTCCATGAGACCATATAGATTATGTCTCCCATGGCGCTCGCCAAAGCATACAATCCCATGCATAAATCAGTGATCCAGGGACACAAAGTTATGGATTATTTATTGATAACATGAAGGTGTGCTTAACATATCCATTAAGATCTATTAATCATAGCAAATCTTGCAGTAGCAGGTTCCAAAGAAAAACCGATTGCACCAATACTCGTAGAGCTTCATATCCTGCCACTCAGACGAGCATTCCTGCTTGCATACTGGTTTGGTGCAGTACAAGAGCTTAATGTGACCCAACTGACAGTCTGCGCACCACAAACATAACGGAAATTATACCAACATCATATTTTTCAGCGTTGCATGTGCATCAACATCATATAGATTTTCCGAGGCTCTTCTTTTGAAATAACATCTGCCCAAGGAACTCTACTTTTTCTTAGAGAGAAGGAACCCTACTTATAAGAACAACAAATGAGAGAACACACCTGCAGATGTGCTTTTGAACAACGCAAGCATCACCAGAAAACAAGCGATGGTAGACCTTCCGTCCATTCTTGCACTATGCATTTCAACAAGAGCCAAAGGAACAATATATAATCTCAAAGAGAATCTATACTATTAAAGTTTCACATGTAATCACTAATGCAAAATAATATGGAAACCAATTCATTAATGCAATTAATTACAGACAATTAATTGTGCATGCAATCAATTATGCATGTTTAAATAGGCATCAGTTAATTAGGCCAACAAATAATCAATAATAGGGATTTCCCAACCTTATTTTCTCTAATACTTATAGATTCTTTCTGAACAGGTCATAATCTACCGCTTCACATGCACCCGGAATAATTAGCTACCAACGTTATCACAACATAGTCAACACCACGGCGGCGGAGGACAATCGGTCACACGCCACTCTTTAAATACTAGCAGCATGCCCGTGCGTTAAGAACAACAAACAAGAGAACACACCTGCAGATGTGCTTTTGAACAACGCAAGCATCACCAGAAAAACAAGTGATGGTAGACCTTCCGTCCATTCTTGCACTATGCATTTCAACAAGAGCCAAAGGGACAATATATAATCTCAAAGAGAATCTATACTATTAAAGTTTCACATGTAATCACTAATGCAAAATAATTTGGAAACCAATTCATTAATGCAATTAATTACAGACAATTAATTGTGCATGCAATCAATTATGCATGTTTAAATAGGCATCAGTTAATTAGGCCAACAAATAATCAATAATAGGGATTTTCCAACCTTATTTTCTCTAATACTAATAGATTCTTTCCGAACAGGTCATAATCTACCGCTTCACATGCACCCGGAATAATTAGCTACCAACGTTATCACAACATAGTCAACACCACCGCGGGGGAGGACAACCGGTCACACGCCACTCTTCAAATTCTAGCAGCATGCCCGTGCGTTGCTACGAGCTATAATGCATATAATAAATAAAAATAATAATTAAAGTCGTCTCTAAGCTGTCTTTATGGGACATGGAGTATTTGATCCCAAGCTCATATGCTCCCGCATGAACTGTAAAATCAGAAAAAATAGTAAAAAAAAATAAAAATCTGATTTTTTTGTGATGAACATTGACAAAATTTCTAACTGCATGCAAAATTTCAGTTTGAAATGACATTCGTGGGGGTCTGGGCAAAAAAAAAAAAATCGATGCTCCAAAAAGACTATTGTTGGAAGCATTTTGGAGCATCGATTTTGTTATTTTTGCCAAGACCTGAACAAATGTCATTTCGATCTGAAATTTTGCATGCAGTTAGAAAATTCATGAATGTTCGTCATATTCTTTTTTCTTCATATTTTTATGAGTTTGTTTACTATTTTATCGATTTTACTGTTCATGTGAGAGCATACGAGCTCGGGATTAAAAGAGCACTTTCGGTCTTTATGTCAAATATGCAGATTGTTATATTTCCAGATGCAACAAAAAGAAGGAAGAAAATATGTACTATTAACAAATGCGTTATTGACTTAATGGTTGTGAGTATTTGGAACGATGAATAGATTGTTCCATATCATTTCAGGTCAACATTGGTCTGCCTTTTGGCTTGTTCATCTCCATTCTTTCTGCTTGTTGAAACATTTAAGATTATTATCACTAGCCTACACGACGAGTGTTTACTTTTAAGTGGTACAAATACCTGTTGTATACAGGTAAACTTGGTACTGGCACAATGTATTGGTCAAATGTATAGGCCTTGCTTGGTTGCTTCTTACTCAATATGTGTAACTTACTGGTTACATGGCAATGCTGGCAATGGCACCTTGGACGAATGGCTGGTTTATCGTACATCATGAATTATTTATTTATAACATGAAGTGCGCCAGCATATCCAGTATTATGTTCTACTCCCTCCGTTTCTAAATATTTGTCTTTTTAGAGATTTCAACAAATGACTACATACAAAGCAAAATGAATGAATCTACACTCTAAAATATGGCTACATACATCCGTATGTTGTAACCATTTGGGATGTCTAGAAAGACAAATATTTAGAAACGAAGGGAGTATTCACCATGGCAAAGCTTGCAGTGGCAGATGCCACCAAAAAACTTATCGCACCAAGGCTCGTAGACCTTCCTACCCTTCCACTGAAACGTGCATTCATCCCTGCATGATGATTTGATGCAGAACAAGATCTGAAATTGAACCAACTCACAGCCTGTGTATCACAAAAAAGAAAAGAAAATTAATACGACAATAATGAGACATTGATTGTAACACTTGATTTTTCCAACGCTACATAAAAGCGGTACTATGCGAAAAGCCTCAAGGACGTGCACAAAATGTGTATCAACATCATATTTGAGAAAACTCTCGGTAATACGACCTTGAAATCTCTTGTAGATTTTTCAAAGTTCCTCTTTTGAAATAACATCTGCCCTAGGATCTCTACTATTTTTGGTGAGAAGGAACACGTACTACTTAAGAAAAACAAATGGGAGAACACACCTGCAGATGTGCTTTTAAACAACACAAGCATCACGAGAAAACAAGCGATGGCAGTCGTTCCGTCCATTCTTGCACCATATATTCCAAGAAGAGCCGAAGAGACAATATATAATGTCAAAAGGATATGGAATTGCGTGGCATTTCAGAACTTCTAGAAAAAGACATATAAAAGTGCATCCATAAGATAAGTTTACCAAGTACTCCCTCGGTTCCTAAATGTAAGTCTTTTGTAGAGATTCCAATAAGAGACTACGTACGGATATATATAGACATATTTTATAGTGTAGATTCACTTATTTTGCTTCGTATATAGGCATTTATTGAAATATCTAAATAGACTTATATTTAGGAGCGGAGGGAGTACAAACATGCTGTCCCAAACGAAAGTCAGAGTGATAACACATAAAGTCAGAAGGATATGGAATGACATGCCATATCTGGACTTCTAGATAAAGACATCAAAGTGCATCCATAAGATATCATGACCAAGTACCGAAAGTGGTCCCCATTTGTAGTTCATTTTTATTCACAATAGTTTAAATAGAATAATAATTTTATTCACAATAGTTTAAATAGAATAATAATTTTATTCACAATAATTTAATAGTTTAAATAGAATAATAATAGTCTATTCTGGGCATAATTTCTTCTCCTCAAAGTTCTGAACAATGATGCATGCAATACATATAGGTCAGCGAGACATGAGAACATCCTAGAGGATAATTATGAATTACTGCATTTCATTATGTTGATGTCATTGTTTGATAATGTGTTTCAAAGAGGGGAGCCTTCCGGTGTTGATGATGCTTTGTAACCAGCTAAGCTTGGTTTTTGTTTCTTTAATGAAAACAGCACCACAAGCCTATGTTTGTATGAAAAATGAAGTTTGTGCGGTGTTAATTGGATCAATATTATTAGATCTAATTTCTCCGTCATTCTTTGCTTGGAGATGCTCTTTTTTCTTTGTTTGCATCAGCGAGAAAGTCAGGGATTTCCATAGTTTTCCATTGTATAAAAAAGAAAGATGAAAAAAATCCAGATCTTCTTTGTTTCCCTATATCAGCATGGAGAAATCAATCTGTTCTGTGTTGGGCAAATGTCTGTGAGAGTCTTAAGCGCTAGCGAGAGTAGCGGGCGTTCACGCGACCCTCCTCATGGGTCAACTCAGCAAACCAGAGGATTGATTGCTCGGTCGCCAGTTCGCTTGGATAGCTGTTGCCGTTGACCGGTCGTAGTTGACCAGTCAACCATTGACTTTTTAAGAATTATTAATAAAACTCAAAAAACATCACCAAATTCGAATGAAGTCAGTGATTTCAAAAAACTTTCGTCGATTTGGATAAAGTTCATCGATTTTCAAAGAAGTTCGTTGATTTTTTTTTAAAAAAATTTATCGATTTTGGTAAAAAAAATGAATTTGGAAAAAAAATCATGGATTTTGAAAAACTAAGTTCATGGATGGGAAAATTTAATTGATTTTTGGGGAAAAAATTCATGGGTTTTAGGAAAAAAAAATCACGGATTTGAAGAAAAGTTCACCTGTTTTGGAAAAGAAGTTCATGGATTTGGGGAAAAAGTTATTGGATGTGAAAAGGTTCATCGATTTTGGGATTTTTTTTCCACGAATTTGAAAAGATGTTCACGGATTCAACAAAATCAATAATTTGAGCAAAAGTTCACGTGTTTTGAGTAGCTCTACTTAAGACTTACAAGAAAATAATTCTTTGCATTTGAGGATCCCTTTTTGTTGTGCTATATATAACATCCATGTGAGGATCCATTTTTGTTGTGAGGGTCATCCATTTTTCTTGTTCTGTATGCTGGAGGAAGGCACAGTATAAAGATTCAACTACTTTAGGATCTGCTACGCTTTTTAGGCAAGAGCTATGAGTAAATGATGTGACTCACCGGGTGAAAGTCAAAAAATATCTGCTATTTTTCAAGAGGCGTAAATCGTTGTCTTCAAGATATTTTTGTCTAGCATATAAATTTATATTTAGCTATAATGTTCCATGATGCATTTGAGCATTTGTTTTGGATAAATGTGAGGCTCTTCCTGAATGAATGCCACTGTCTGTCCAAGTACTTTGGAGTTTTGATATATTTTAGGTTTCAGAAATTTATGTATAGCAAACATTAATTTTGATCAAGATATAAATCTCCTGTGATTCCTTCTGATCAAACTTGTGTCGTGTTTTTGCTCCACCTCGTATTTTGTAACATTGGTATTTAACTTCCTGCTTTACTGTCCACAACTGTGTGCATAGGGCTTTCTCCTATCCAAATGAACTCACTGCTAAGTGGAATGAAGGGATTTTTTTTTGAGCAAATGGAATGAAGGGATTACAAGGGATTCATCGATCCCCTAGGGATTGGGTGACAAGCAGGGATCAACTCAATCCCCTAGTTGATTAGTTCTCCTACAACAAAACACCACCTAATAAGGTATTAACTCAACCGAACTTACATTCCTTTCCTACCTGCAAAAAGAAAAGAACTTACCTGCCTGTTAGATTACTTTACATCGTTTTGCGGAGCTGCCGGCGTCCTCGCACCGTCTCACCGCCCTGCCCCGGTCGTGTGTCAGGTTGCCATTGTGGGAGCTGACTCCGGATCACTTCTGCCAGCTGCCGCCTCCCTTGGTCTGCGTCCCCTAGGGGCCGTGCGTTTCGGCAGGTCGGGCTCCCTTCCCCTCCCGCCCTGGCCCGCCTCCTTCAGGGGTTGTGTGTCTCGACAGGGGATGGAGTCAGGTCATGTGCGAGGGCTTGACGGGCAGCGTTGGTGGCCCGTGTTCTTGGTGACTTCCGCGGATTCATCGTCTTCGAGGTTCTCTGAATAAATCAATGAACTTTGTGTTTGAGTTATACACCATGAACACATTTTATGTTTGAACTGTGTATTTTTCTGTATGAATAATATTTTTTTGTTTGATGTACTCATTGTTACATGTATTTGTATCGTCAAATGATTGACGTGCCTGTGGATAGGTGTGGTTGGACGTGCCTGCTCGCATGTCTCGCCATCGGAGGCGCTCACAGCCTCGCCGATGACGCATCATATGTCATGTTTTGTGGCCCTCGTCGCCGTTGATTGCAACAGGGTGTATTCCTGGTCACAGCCCCCTCGCCATCGCTGGGTAGCAGCCTTATCGTTGCAGCTTGCAACCTTGCCGTCGTAGCCATTTTTGGTTCCAGTATTACCAATCACCGGTTCCAACACCCTGAGTCGCCAATTGAAGATTTTTCCGTAGCCACCTGCAGCTTTCGTCAATGCTCAGTCGTAGCTTCGCCGTCGTCCTCCTAGCTTTCCATCGTTGATGGTTGAAGCTTTTAGCGACTTCGGTTGTAGCTTTATTTGTCCTTGGTTGCAGCCTTTTGCTGTTGGCAGTGGCTAGCCCCAACATCCATCGTTGCTGGTTGAAGCTATTTGCAACGCCGAATGTAGCTTTCTTCGTTGTTGGTTGCAACTTTTTGTTGTTGGCGGTGGCTGGACCCAACATCCATCGTCGCTTGTTGTAGCATTTTGCGGTGCCGGTTGTAGCTTCCTCAAACGCTAATTGCAACATTGGAGCTGGTGCTCGCAGCTCCGATGAGATGCTCCCCGTAGTAAAGTGCAACACCGTCCGCCCGGAGCTCGTAGGCAATGGCTGCGCCCAACTTATGAGCTTGTAGGCCATGCCCCCCCCCCCCTTCGCAACATCGCCGATGAAACTTGAGTGGCTCGGGGACGCTTGGAAGCAACACACCATGAAGGAGGCTGCAGTGCGACGAAAGAGGGAGAAGTGCTTGGAGCCGCTAGGGCTATGGCAGATGAGGTGAGGCGCAGTGCGTGGGATCTCCGGTGATGAGATAAGGTTAAGATGGGGTGCGGCGGTGTGTGGCCTCAGGAGAGGATGCGCGTGATCAGTTGGACCATGTTTCATGAAACGCGGGGCGTGCGACGGCCCAATCAAGCCGGCAACAATCATTTGTCGACATATATGGGGTCAAATTTCTAAATTGGGGTTGTAGAGAAGACGTGTTTGTAGTTCTGCCGCTTCCCAAGGCCCTCTTGGCAAATGTTGGATTCCTCAAAGGGAAATAACAATTCGCGGGTTTCCCAAAATGTCAAAGTAAACCCACCGCTGTCTCGCCTCCCGCAGGAAGCCTCCATGGCCGCGACCGCGACCGCGAAGCTAGGGTTACGGCCGCCGCGTCCCCCTCTCCCAGAGGCGGTGGAGCGCATGACCTGGACATCGAGCACTCGCGCGGGGGCTGGGCGCGGGCTTCGAGTTCGCGTTCGATTCAGAGCGCTTCTCCGACAAGGTGCTGCGGATAGAGATCGTCTCCGGCGCCGGAGGATCCCTCCCGGAACCGGCGTGCCACCGCGAGGAGGAAGGTGCGTAGAGTGCCTCCCTGGCTGGGCGGTGTATGGATTTAGCTGTTTGTAATTGTTTGCCATGCTCGGGCTAATTCTGTTTCTGCGAATAGCTCGGATTGACTTGACCTTTTTTAGTTTTACAAGTAGAACAAATATAAATACCTGGTGTATGTATACAGCTGGTGAGTTTGGTACTGGCACAGTGTGCTACTGCTGATCAAAGGTACGTATGCCTTGGTTGCTTCTTTCGCGACACATGTAAGTTATTGGTAAATGGCAACACTGGCAGTGTGGTACCTTCCCACCAAGTCTTAGTTACTTGACTTGTTTCTGCTATTAAGTGATTATAAAACTATGTGGGATCTTTTTCCCATTTTTTACTTGGAACATGGCTATAAATACAAAATTCTGATATGATCCTATGTTTACTAATACTGGGCGAGCTACAACCATGCCTCTGTTGCTGGATGCAGCTGCGTGGGTGCATTCCTAATTTCTGTGATTTTAGTTTTTCACTTTTACCATATTTGCTGAAGAGTAATTAAATGAATCTGCACCATGGTATTTTCTTCTTCTTTACAACAGATCATTTTTCTAGTGTTTCTCCTTCCTTGCTTTCCCTTTGTTGCTCTAATCCTGGTATTTTGCAGGTGATGCAGAACAGAGTATTGACTCTTCCTCAACCATGGTAGGTACATCAGTTTTACGAGTAACGACAATTCATATCAATTCAGCGATTCTTGCTGTAAGAAGTTCTTTCTTTTTCAAAGTAATACTTATAACATTCTGAGATACATTTGCTTTACTGTTAGTTCATCGTTTCTAATAAAATTTCATGCTTCTCAACTTTTATCAAATGGTATGAAAGAATATGACCAGACACATCGCTGCGTGGGCGATGTGGAGGCGACGGAGCTACGGCGGCTCCTTGATGTCCGGCCGGAGTTCCATGGGAGGCGTCGCCTCCGACTCGATCTACTCTGGTTCGTGCTGGCTACGGTAGCGACTACGGTCGACGCCAATACTGCCTAGACGGATCTGGCAGGTGGGCATGGATCCAGGGGAAACTCCAGGCCGGTGAGGCAGCCGCACCAAAGTCGACGCCCTCGGCGCCGATTCCCTTCCTGGAGGCTTCAATGTGGATCATACGCCCCCACCTCTGCGATGAGCGTAGGAGAAAGCCTCTGTTCCTCTGTTTGGGCGACGATGGCACTTTGGTGTCGTGTTCCTTCTTGAAGGCGTCGGCCGGGGACTGCTCAGAGTGGTGGAGTTGCTGGTAGTTCGGAGTCGACGTGAGATGGCATGTAGGTGGAGCGGTGTGGCATCAAACGTATCGTCGACGGCGGGTCTCGGGGGCATGGCGCAGTGGAGACTCGGCGCATGATGCGCGGAGATGGACTCGCGCAGGAGGAGGAAACTGTCTGGCGTCATGGTGGCGTTGATAGCAGAGAGGCCTGGCAAGGTCGGTGCATCAATTTTGCTCTGAGGATGGACCGATGGAAGATGAAGTTAACGGCCCTTGCAGCGTGCGGTGCTCACTCGGAGTGTGCCAGACCGGTGTGGGACCCAATCCAGATAGTGGCTTGGATGTGACACCCGGCTTTAGATGTTAGGTTTCGGTGCGATGTCTGTTTGGCATTAGGCCCAAAAATTCGGCACACCTTCATCAAGGGGATAGGAGTAGCAACAGGGTTGCCAAGATGGTGGCTTCAGGCTTATTGATGTATCACTTTGTATGATCTTTGTGAATAATTAATAATATGGCTGCATGCATCATCCAGATGCAGAGGCCAGGGGTGCATCCTCCTTTTCGCAAAAAAGATTCCAACGCTTAGGATTGCTGATTCAGGTAATCGTGATGACTCAAATCAAATGTAACATTCTTCCTCTTATAATTGGTTCTAATTAATTGTCGTGGTGATGCTGCTATTTTCTGTACATCTAAGGCCATGCTTGGATCCAAGGGACTTATTTTAGTCTGACTAAAAATAGTCTCTTTAAGAGGCTAAAGTTCCAAGCACCTCTGACTAAAGAGGGGCTAAAACTAGTCTTGAGACTAATTTTTTTTTGTTAGAGGTACCCCTACTAAATTGTAAATTAGTCCTCTCTCTCCTCATTTAACTCCTCTTTTTTAACACATGCGAGTTCTGGATTGGAGGGGTTTGGAGAATAATAAATGCTCATTAACATGATTTTAGTCCCTTTAGTATTTAGATCCAAGCATGGGTGAGAGGGTGCTTGGATACGTTTTAGTCCCATGACTAAAAGTAGTGGGACTAAAACTTGCTAGCCTCACCCGTGCTTGGATCCAAATACTTAAGAGACTAAAATCAAGTTAATGAGCATTTATTATCCTCCAAACCCTCCAATCCAGAACTTGCATGTGTTAGAGGAGAGGAGTTAAATGAGGAGAGAGAGGACTAATTCACATTTTAGTAGGGGTACCCCTAACTAAAAAATTTTAGTCTCAAGACTAGTTTTAGCCCCTCTTTAGTCAAGGGTGCTTGGAAATTTAGCCTCTTAAAGAGACTATTTTTAGTCAGACTAGTTTTAGTCCCTTATAAATCCAAGCAGGGCCCGAGGCTAGCAAGTTTTAGTCCCACTACTTTTAGTCATGAGACTAAAACGTATCCAAGCACCCTCTAAAACAAAAACATGATTACGAGTACACCCGCCGATCGAGGACTAATCTAAGACAAGTAATATGGATTGACGGGGTAATAAATAGCACTGTTCAAGAAATCTTCCGATTCAGCGATTTATCGTCCGATTTATCGCTACTCTTGTGGTGACCGATAAGATTATGCCTTATCTTCACCATTTATCGTTCGGGCAGATTTATCGCTATGACAAGCGATTTATGGGGAATCTACCGATAAATCGGGATTATTTGTAGGACTATGTTTCCAAAAACTAAGTTTATTTGCGATTTGTGGACCTTGTTACGCAATATGTACTATTTTCCTATTTTGTTTGTCATTATACCAGGACTCAAAGGCTAGGAATGAAGGTAACACTTTTGTCCAATATTGTTTTGGTGTTGAATATAACATATTTTAGTGTTGGGGACCTGGAATTTAAAAAAATGGCCGATTAATAGTTGACCGATAAAATTGATTAATTGTGCGATTTCCGATTAATCTCTAATCCCCAGCTAACCGATACGATAACGATAAGCGATATCCTCAACATTGATAAATAGTGGATCTTTGTTCTTGAGTTTCTTCAATCTTTTTTCCTCTCTTTGATAATGAAATGGTTAGCCTCTTTTCATTCTTCAATTTTATAATTTAGGTTTCTGAGTTTCTTCGACTTTTCCCCCTCTCTTTGATAACGAAATGGTTAGTCTCTTTTCATTCTTCAATTTTATGATTTATGTTGCTGAGTTTCTTGAGCCGTTTTTCCTCTCTTCGATAATGAAATGGTTAGTCTCTTTTCATTCTTCAATTTACCTACCAAATGAATATTTTGTCTACCTTTTGGCACAGATAGATTTCCTCAATCAATACTAAAAGTCAATAATAATACTTCGGTAACTTAGGACAAAAAAACCCTTCCCTTATTTTCTAGTTCTTAATCCTTTTGTTGTTTTGTTTTTATTCTACTTGGTACAGAGGAAAATGCCCTTATGGAGATTTTAAGCTTTATGTATAGTGGGAAGTTGACAACAACTGAGCCCACTCTTCTGCTCAACATCTTGATGGCTGCCGATAGATATGAGGTTCTTTCTTGTGTGAGTTACTGCAGTCAGTTGCTCGCAAGGTTGCCCATGACCACAGAATCTGCGCTGCTCTACTTAAAGCATTCATACTCCATTTCAGTGCCAGTTGAAGTAGAACGTTTGATAGTTGCAGCCAAGGAATTCCTAGCCTACAAATACGAGGATGTGCTTGAGTGAGTGATCCCACTTGAAAGGAGAGTCATATTATTATTTTTTCCTGAGAAATGTCTTTGATACTGTCGTCACCAAATCATGTATGAGTGTACTCTGCTAAACACTCGTTATCTACATGACAGGCGCATCTTAGGAGATTGTTAGGTTGTTAGAGTACCATGTTTATCTCATGTAACTTCTTATCTCTATCTCCTTTCTTGATCTCCAAGCATGTAATCTCAACCGCATGTATGCGCTGTTATGGGAGGTGCGCCTCATCTATATAACATCATGTACCTGTCGGCCTAAGAGGGCAAAACGTTCCGCTAGTTCGTACATGGTAACCAGAGCCCCATCTCTTCCCATCTACTGAGATCCCATCTACACGAGCCTAGCCATGTCTTCCTCCTCCTCCTCCGGCGCTTCCCAGCCTACCCTCAATGGGCAGGTCACCGAGAAGCTAACACGCACAAACTACGTGCTCTGGCGCACGCATGTCAGTCCCCATCTGCGCGGCGCCGGTGTCTTCGGCTACATCGACGGCACCACACCGGAGCCGGCCAGGCTTCATGTCACCAAGGACAAGGATGGCAAAGAAAGCACTGCGCCCAACCCTCTCCACCCAATCTGGGTCCGGGAGGATCAGCAGGTGCTGGGCTACTTGCTCAGCACCCTCTCCAAGGAGGTACTCATCGCGGTGACCATGGTCACCACGGCGCACACGCTCTGGACAGCCTTAGCATGCATGTTTTCCTCCCAGTCCATGAGCCGTGTGAACAACATCAGGACGACGCTCATCAACGCGCAGAAGGGCAACCAAACGGTTGCCGCCTACTTCGCCTCTCTCTGTGGCCTCGCCGCCGAGCTTGCCGCTGCGGGGAAGGCCATCCAAGACGACGAGCTCATCTCCTACATCATCCATGGCCTCGACTTTGATTACCAGCCCCTCGTCTCCGCCCTCGACGCATGCGTCACGCCAGTCTCCCTCGATGAGTTCTACGCCATGCTCAGCAACTTCGACCAACGCATGGCCCAGTTCAACCACTCGGCCGGCGGCGGCTTCCGCTCCTGTGCCAACGCTGCGGTGCGTGGCCGTGGTGGTGGATCACATGGCCGTGGCTCCTCTCTCACCAAGGGGCGATCTGGAGGACACGGTGGCGGCGGCAATAGCGGCGGCGGCAACGGCCGCTCTGGTGCATCCCGCGATTGTCGTGGCGGCGGTCCAACTCGGGCCCGACCAGAGATGCCTCGCTGCCAAATTTGTGGTAAGCCAGGGCAGGCCGCGAAGGATTGCTGGTACCGTTATGATGAAGATGACGATGACTCCCAAGATGAAGAAAAGGTAGCTGCCGCAGCTGATGGGTCCTACGCATCGACACAAATTGGTACGTTGATAGCGGCGCCACCAATCACATCACAAATGAGCTTCAGAAGGTCACGATGAAAGAAAAATGCCGTGGCAAAGATCACATCCACACGACAAGTGGAGAAGGTATGCAGATTGTTCACATTGGTCATTCTACTTTTCGTACCCCTCACCGTTCAATTCATCTCAAGAAAATTTTGCATGTCCCTAGTGCTGCTATAAATCTCCTCTCCGTTCATAGAATTGCCCTTGATAATCATGTTTTCCTCGAGTTTCATCCATCTTTCTTTTTGATCAAGGACCATGCCACGAAGAAGGTTCTCTATCAAGGTAGATGTGTTCGAGGGCTTTACCCATTGATCCCGGAGCTTAGGAGACTCAATAAACATGCCAATGGTGTTATCAAAGTCTCGTCAACACGGTGGCACGATCGATTAGGGCATGCTGCTTTTTCTTTAGTTGAAAGATTGCTTAGGAAAATAAACTCCCATTTGTTGGTGAGCGAAATGTCGAAACTATTTGTGATTCCTGTCAATGTGCTAAAAGTCATCAATTACCCTATCCAATATCTACTAGTGTTTCTACCAAACCACTCCAACTTATCTTTTCTGATGTGTGGGGTCATGCCTCCACTTCTGTTGGTAGACATGATTATTATGTGAGCTTTATAGATGACTATAACAAGTTTGTATGGATTTACCTCCTCAAAAGGAGATCCGGTGTCTTCCAAGTTTTTCAAAATTTTCAAGCCTTGGTTGAATGAAAATTTGACAGCTGATTGGACGGTATTGGAGCAGTCAAACACCTGAAGTTCATCGGTGACGTGCTGCCTCCTGCGTCTGAGAGCTGATTGGATGGTACTGGAGCAGTCAGAGCTACAAACTTGAGAAGACCAACTAGGATAAAAGTGCGGCTACCCCAATCTGCTGTGAAGGGATCGCAATCGAGGCTGTCACGGAGGGCACCCAATGCACGACTAAAACCTTCCCGATCACTTATCTGTGCCTGCCACTCTCTGATGCGCGTCTGAAACATGACGATCTGCAGCCAATCCTTGATAGTTTGGCGAAAAGGCTGTGAGGTTGGAAGGCCAAGCTCATCTCCCTGCCGGGCAGAATCGAGCTGGTCCGCACGACGCTATTTGCAATGGCCATCTACAGACCCATGGCGATTGCGCCACGGGCATGGTTCATCAAATTTGTTGACCGGCTCCGTCGCGGCTTTCTCTGTGTGGTGGATGAAACGACGCCTAAGGGTAGGTGTCTGGTCAGTTGGCGCCAGGTCTGCCATCCGCGCGAGCTTGGCGGCCTGGGAATCCTTGACCTATAGAAGCAAGGCGCCACACTCAGAGGACCGTGGTTCTAGAGCAAATGGACATACGGGACAAGACAGTGGCAAGATATGATCATGCCCAACGATCCGGCAGCGGAGAGTGTATTCCGGGCAGCAATGGGTCATCATTGGTGATGGGCGCAAGGCAAATTATTCCTACCAACAAAATTCACATCCAAGGATTCATTATTATTTTCAATCAATGTGGATAGAGGCATATCATTAGGATCAGAAGAAGCACTCTTAGCGGCAAATAATTTCATAAGTTCATCCATCTTTCCACTCAAAACACTAATTTCTTCAATAGCATGTACTTTTTTACTAGTAGATCTTTCGGTGTGCCATTGAGAATAATTAACCATAATATTATCTAGGAGTTTGGTAGCTTCTCCTAAGGTAGTTTCCATGAAAGTGCCTCCTGCGGCCGAATCTAAAAGATTTCTAGAAGCAAAATTCAATCCAGCATAAAAGTTTTGAATAATCATCCATAAGTTCAAACCATGTGTATGGAAATTACGTATCATTAATTTCATTCTCTCCCAAGCTTGTGCAACATGCTCATGATCTAGTTGCTTAAAATTCATAATATCGTGTCTAAGACAGATGATCTTGGCAGGAGGGACATACTTAGAGATAAAAGCATCTTTGCACTTATTCCACGAATCAATACTATTTCTAGGCAAAGAGGAAAACCAAGTTTTAGCACGATCTCTAAGTGAAAACGGAAATAACTTCAATTTATCAATATCATTATCCGTATCCCTCTTCTTTTGCATATCACACAAGTCAACAAAGTTGTTTAGATGGGTAGCGGCATCTTCACCATGAATGCCGGAAAATTGATCTTCCATAACAAGATTCAACATAGCAGCATTGATCTCACAAGATTCAGCATCGGTAATAGGAGCAATCAGAGTGCTAATAAAATCATTATTGTTGGTATTGGAGAAGTCACACAATTTGGTATTGTTCTGAGCCATAGTGACAAGCAAGCAATCCAACACACAAGCAAAAAAGAAGCAAGCGAACGGTAAACACACGGCAAAAAGAAGGGCAAATAAAACGGCAAGGGTGAAGTGGGGGAGAGGAAAACAAGAGGCAAATAAATGTAATATGAAGGATAAGGGTTCGTGATACGTACTTGGTATATGACTTTTGCGTAAGCCTCCCCGGCAACGGCGCTAGAAATTCTTCTTGCTACTTCTCGAGCTTGCGTTGTATTCCCTCGAAGAGGAAAGGGAGATGCAGCACACCAGCGTAAGTATTTCCCTTAGTTTTTGAGAACCAAGGTATCAATCCAGTAGGAGACCACACGCGAGTCCCTCGCACCTGCACAAACAAATAAGAACTTCGCAGCCAACACGATAAGGGGTTGTCAATCCCTTTACGGTCACTTAAGAAAGTGAGATCTGATAGATATGATAGTTTGATATTTTTGGTATTTTTTGGATATAAGAATAGAAAGTAAAAACGGAAAAGTAAAGTAGATTGTAGATTGATATGTTGAGAATAGACCCCGGGGCCATAGGTTTCCCTAGTGGCTTCTCTCATGATAGCATAATTCAACGGTGGGAGAACGAATTACTGTCGAGCAATTGATAGAAAAGCGAATAATTATGAGACTATCTAGGCATGATTATTATATATAGGCATCACGTCCAAAACAAGTAGACCGAAACGATTCTGCATCTACTACTATTACTCCACACATCGACCGCTATCCACTATGCATCTAGAGTATTAAGTTCATAAGAACAGAGTAACGCCTTAAGCAAGATGACATGATGTAGAGGGATAAACTCAAATAACATGATATAAACCCCATCTTTTTATCCTCGATGGCAAAAATACAATACATGCCTTGCTGCCCCTACTGTCACTGGGAAAGGACACCGCAAGATTGAACCCAAAGCCAAGCACTTGTCCTATTGCAAGAACTATAGATCTAGTAGGCCTAACCAAACCAATAATTCGAAGAGACTTGCAAGGATATTATTATCATACATAAAAGAGTTCAGAAAAGAACCAAATATTTCTCATAGATAATCTTGATCATAAACCCACAATTCATCGGATCTCGACAAACACACCGCAAAAAGAGATTACATCGAATAGATCTCCTCGAAGACCGAGGAGAACTTGGTATTGAGATCCAAAGAGAGAGAAGAAGCCATCTAGGTACTAACTATGGACCCGAAGGTTTGTGGTAACTACTCACAACTCATGGTGAGGCGATGATGATGATGTAGAAGCGCTCCGTGGTAGATCCCCCCTTCGGCGGAGCTCCGGAACAGGCCCCAAGATGGGATCTCACGGGAACAGAAGGTTGCGGCGGTGGAACTAGGGTTTTCTCTCTGTCTCTGATGTTTTTGGGGTACGTAGGTATATATGGGAGGAAGGAGGGCACCGGGGGCCAAACGTGGGGCCCATGAGGCAGGGGGCGCGCCCTGTAGGGGGGCGCACCCCCACCCTCATGGACGCCACGTCATCCCTATTCCGTGGTTCTCAAGTCTCCCGTGCAGATTTTGCTCCAAAAATATCTCTCCCGAAGTTTCATTCTATTTGGATTCCGTTTGATATTCCTTTTCTGTAAAACCCTGAAATAGGCAAAAAACAACAATCTGGACTGGGCCTTTGGGTTAATAGGTTAGTCCCAAAAATAATATAAAAGTGTATAACAAAGCCCATTAAACATCCAAAACATCATAAATTATAGCATGGAACAATAAAAAATTATAGATATGTTGGAGACGTATCAGCTATCAAACATCACAACGTAACTGGGTAATTATAAAGATGCTCTACAAGTGTCTCTGAAGGTGTTTGTGGTGTTGGCATAGATCAAGAATAGGAATTGTCACTCCGAGTATCGGAGAGGTATCCGTAGGCCTTCTCGGTAATACACATCATAATAAGCCTTGCAAGCAAATGACTAATGAGTTAATCACGAGATAATGTATTACGGAACGAGTAAAGAGACTTGCCGGCGATAAGATTGAATTAGGTATGATGATACCGACGATCGAATCTTGGGCAAGTAACATACCGATTACAAAGGAAACGACATATGTTGTTATGCGGTTTGACCGATAAAGATCTTCGTAGAATATGTGGGAACCAATATGATGTGAGGGAACACGACAGAAAAAAAAATTTCCGACCTACGCACCAGCCCAGGACCACTATGGAGACTACATACAAGGTTTTGATCATTTTCGTTACCGACTCGTAGCGCAGCGGAAGTAGAGTCGATGTCGATCGTCGGTGCAGATCCCCGCAGCTAGTATTTACAACCTCCCAACCGCGAGGATGTACTCCCTCATCTGCCCCTCGGACAGCCCTCCGGGAGGCGGTCGAACAGTCCCTCGGACGGTGTCGCGGACAGCCCTTCGGGAGGACCTTCGAAACTCAGACGGTCACTCGGACAACACTTCGGGAGGACTCACAGAACTCGGACCGTCACTTGGACAGCCCTTCGGGAGGCACTATCGAACAGCCTCTCGGGCACTAAGATCGAAACTACGACCTATCTACAGAGTTGCACACATACGATGTCATCTATCCGGCAGGGCTTCGCCATCCAGAACTAGTTCCTGCCGGAACCCAGACAGCCTTTCGGCTCTACGAAACTATTTCGCGGGGAGGGAGAGACAAGACGGATCATTGCAATGGCATGTATGTGAGAAAGAGTGAGTGTGGAGGGATGCCCCTCCACCTCTATTTATAGGAAATCCCAAGGGGTAGGGTAGTTTAACACAAAAACCCAAAATGCACATGAATGAAGTCCTTCCTCAATGGCATAAGAGTGAAACCAAGTAACAAGAGGGGCTCCAAGGTGGAGCCCCAAGTGTGGCCGGCCACACCCCCCGGGGGCCCCATGAGGGCCTCCCAATCCATCCATGTCATCCCTAGATCTTTTGAGTAAAGCCTCAAAAGGTGGCTTTCCAAAAAGTAACCCAAAAAGCACTGTCACTATTCACGAGGACATTTTTAAGCGTCCGTTCGAACTGAAAATATTTATGTGGGCTTAGAACATTGCTAGTACCCACTAAAATAATTTTCAACACGTTCTGTAACAATTCCATTTTAGTGATTTCATCTGCGAAAAGCATCTGAAGCGGTTTCGGCAGCTCTGGAACATTTCCGGTTTTCATCTCGGAAAATTCCCAAAAGTTTCCAGAATGATTCTGGCACCCTCCAAGAATTATCAGGCATGTGCCGAGACCAATTTGACTTTATGGTATCCTCTTAAACAACTTTTCAGTATCACCGGAACTCATCCGGTGACCTCTCTCATCGAAACTTTTTCGTTGTCTCCGAAAACTTTTTCCGGAAACTTTCTCTCAGACTCCCTGTCTAGTATTCAGCAGATAGATGACCCTTAAGCATGTGAACCTATAGGTTCGGTGAAGTATAGACATGACCCGGAACCCCTTCCGATCAATTATCAACATCGGAGCCGTGGACACCCATATTGACCCCTATACCCACACAAATGAATATTCGAGCGAACCTCCAGTTGACGTGTGTTATTCCTGTTGCTTCGCGATATGTTACGAATACCCGAGGTGAGACATGTTGGCATCCTTGTGGATCAACTCCTTTTCCACTATGCCATTTACCTTGTTACCAGTATTGTTCTCTTTTCTCTTTCCGTGTTCCGATATCCCCGTGATCAAATCACCCTTTGTCTGGCCAGACGATGATGGATACCATAACACCAAGAGGGCCCAGAGATATCTCTCCATCGACGGAGGAGCAAATCCCAATCTTGAGCTATCAAGTTACTTAACATACCTTTCCATGAACCCGTAAGCCACCGTAATAGCCACCCATTTACGAATGACGTTTAACAAACCCCAAAGTTCATGAAGCAAGCACGAAGAAACTTGATACTCTCATGGTCTAAGGAATTATGCAAACATAAACTTCCTATGTTATTAAGCATTAACTTGTGACGAATGTATCTCATAGCATAACATCAATTCGGGTCGATTCAACACAAATGTTCCTCTAACATTGTGTCCTCAAAGTTGCTGGCATAGACATCCCCATGATCAGGAAAACAGAACCATCATGCAACACTTGAGCTAGTCTTAGAGGCCAGACTAGGAATACATTTTATTGTTTATTATTCCACACGTGCATATGAGTCTTCCTCTGAGCCTCGTTTTATTTGCAGACTCGAGAACCATAGCAGTTATAGCATGGAACATAAACCTAATTTTGAATAGGGAGATAATCAATAACATTTATTATCACCTCTAAGGCATATCTCCTACAGACTCCCACTTGCACTAGAGTCAATATCTAGTCAATGCTAATGCACTTTACACCTATGGCATACTGGTGTAGAAAATGCTTCGCTTGTGGTATAGCCTGATGTCCAACGGATCTGACGACTTCAGCTCCGTGTGTATCTTTGCATATCCTCACATTTTCACGCTTTCACAAAATTCATATTTTGTGTGGACTTGGCTTTTATGTATGTGAATCACAGGTCGAACCTGGATTCCTCAGACTGAGTTATGTAGAGAATACCTGCAGCAGTGTCCCATTGACAAAAGCCATCTTGGAACCATACTATGTTCATGAATGAACTATATGATTCAACATCTTGTTTGTCGCTTCTAAAGCTTCAACATACTTAGTCATTTGTTATAGAATTCGCCACAGTATCCCGTTGGAAAAAATTTCCAGTTACCGTGCCACCATATTGTGTATTACACAAAACCCTTGACTTAAATCGAAAATCGCATGGAGAAAATATGAAGACTGCATCGATGTAACATTTTACAACGAACTCTTCATGATCTCCGCTTGCAAGCAAACATATCATAAGTACTTACTCTAGTACTCAATGACATCTTTCACTATTGTCCCACGATCTGTACTTTGATCACTTTAGTATCCATACTCGCAACACCTTGGGAGTATCGAACATATCTGGTTGTTTTACATACCATGGAATACATGATTAATCCAAACACAAAAGTGTGTGGAATCTGCATCATCTATTTTGCTCATCAGTGTTTTGGGACATCGAGTCTTGCAAAAAACTCTTCCATGTGACTCCAGCAAGAATCACTCCTTGGCGGTTTTAAATGCTAAAAGGTTTTAGCACCTTGTCAGTATGTATTCATTGCTTAGCCCTATTAGGTAAATCTATCTCCATAGATCATTATGCCTAATGTTGAGGCTATTTAGCCTAAGCACTTCATCAAAAAACTATTTTCAAATGAACTCCTAATTCGTGTCAAGAAATTTATTTCCAATTAACAATGTGTCAAGCACACAAGGTTTTTAGAAATATTATTACGCTCCCACTTACTTTCTTGAATTACAAGCATCTTCGTTACCCATTGATGAAGTCAAACCCCTTTGACCATTTCATCAAAGCACGAAGATTCCAACTCCATTTTGCTCTCTCTTGTCCATCGCTAGAACTCTGAAGTTTGCACCCTTACTAGCATCCTCTGGATAGACAAAATGCCTTGGACGGCAACACATGCAAGTCCTTGGTTTCATTTCCATTCAGATGGAAATCCTATTGTCATCCATGTTTCATATCTCATGATTGAAATATGTATTAATTGCTAGTTCAACCCGAACCGACTTTAAGCATCGCTACGATGAAAACAACCTCATCGTAGTCAACTCTTGAACTTGTTATTTCAACATGTCGAGCTTTATGGATAAAACATCTTTAGCCATATCAGTTTTAAGTTCCATAAATATTCGTTAGACTCTAAGTCTTCTGAATGGTGTATCAAGGTTTTAATCGTGAATCACTTATATGGAAACTAACTCGGGTTGTATTGGCATTTAGCCAATTCCGGAGTCAGGGCCCATCAACGCTTCCTTGTGTATCATAGGCATAATGTTGTCTAACAACAATATCTCGTTTGTGCACTTGAGAGGTTTGCACGAACCTTGCCTACGTGGTTCAGTTGCAAGTTCGACCGAAGTTCATACATTTTGTAGAGACTTCCGTATCAGTCGCAGTAGGAAACTCTGGAATTACTTCCAAGGTCTCTTTCCTTTGATCTGATGACGAAGATATTGTTTATCTCGTTGAGTTGCACTATTCTCCCACTCACCTTTTTGAAAGAACCATTCTCTTTAAAAGCACACCGTTTCGCGGCAAAACTATTTTCCTCGGTATGGTGAGGGAGGAATACCCAACATTTCGGTATAACCTACAAAGTAGCACTTGTCTGATTTGGAATAGGTTTGTAACCTTTTACACAAGCCCCATATGCCAAATGTTAAGAAAAGATATAACATGGTTGGGCGTACCATACCATGGCTTCATTTCAACAGACCCGATGTAGCTCTTTTCAGTGTAAAAACCACAGTCTCTAAAGTATCACTTTAAAAGGGATAATGGCAAATTTATTTATGTCATCTTTGACCTTACCATGTCATAAATGGTAAGATTACATCTCCATGGACTTTCCACTTGCAGTGGTGTTCTGGGAGGTGCAAGTTATGAAACCATCAGACATTCGCTAAACATGTAACTCAAATATTCCTTTGTGCAATCAAATTGCAGAAACATAATTTTCTTGTTACAATAACTTCTACTTCATTTTTGAAAACATTTCGAATGATTTCAAAAGATCCATACTTACGTCTCATCAAGTAAATATCCATATATCTACTTGAGTCATTTATGAAGATAAATAAATCCACCACTTGCAACAACATTTATTGAACTACACACTGTTGGGGATACACATAACAGGTAGGCCCACAAAGGGTCGAAATATCATAAAGCATGGGGTCCACACAACATGTGGGTCCAGATAAGTTTCATACAGACATACTGTCCACTCGGAAAAGCAATGTACTATCCAGTCGGACAAGCAACATACCGTCCACTCGGATGACAGTCGACCAGTCGGTCGACTAACTCACTCAGATATGCGGAGACCAACAGTCGATAAGGCAGTCAAAGCATCCTCTGACATTATGGCATCAATGCCCCACTTTGTAACATAGAAGGGGAGGGGGTGGCGCACTCTATATAAGCCACCCCCACCACTAGACTAGACAGGTTCTCATTCTTCCCCCCTCTCTCTCTTTCTCGCCATTAGTCTCAGGACTTAGCCCAGGCATGAGGATCCGTTCCTCCCTCTCTCACGTATTGTAATCTCCGGATACATACTCAGATAAAACAAAGCCTCTCCGGAGCACGAGACGTAGGGCTGTTATCTCCACCGCGAGAGGCCCGAACTCGCTAAAACCACCGTGTCACCCATGTGCATCTCGATAGATCATGCTCCTTTACCCTATACCTTATTATTGTCGGAATCGTTCCCACGACAATTGGCGCCCACCGTGGGGCATGGCGTCTATCGAACCGTGATGCAGATGGTTTTTTATTTATTCGTCTATGTTAATTTTCTATTCCTACAGTTCATACTGTTCATCTCCGCAGGTACTCCTTCCGATTGGCGGCTTGGTCCTAGATTCTGCCCAGCTTGGGTAGACCCAACCGGCCGGCCGATCCCCCGGGCGATAAGGCGCACGAGCGGGCAAGCAGGGCTTCGTATTCGTCAAAATGCGACCGTGCCTCCACTGTTCGGCAGCGACAATGGGGCCGACGGCTCAACGGTGACCTCCTCGAGGAGCCTCGGGCCCAGCATAGCCCACGGCTACAGCGGCGTCCCTCGTCAACCGCACGTCAGCGACGCCCGCGGTAGACGCATGGACCTGATGCGGCACTGTAGCCGTCAACGTCTCTGATCACAACAAGATGAGAGCCACCGGGTCGTCTCGGCGCTACCACAAGCTCGGCCCGCACACAACCTCGCCGGAGAACGTCGTGCGACACTCGGATTTGTCGCGGGCTGCCTCACCTCGCGCTGGTTCCGCGCCTTCGCCACCACCGCCATGGCCGACCAGGGAGCTCTGCACCCGCCTTTCACTTTCCTTCTAACCTTAATTCCTTCACGCTTATTTCCTAAATGCAGGGGATAAATGGCCGTGGCAATGGGAAACTCCCATGCATGAACGGCCTCAACTCTTGCCTAATTACCGCAAGCTAAGGCTAGCCATAGTGGGAGTAACATAGCTAGTAACATCACACATCCCAACACAGTTTTGCTTATGTGGCATGTAATTAATGAGGAGAGAAGTGCTTGTGGTAACTAGCTATGTTACTGTAACATCACACATACCAATGCAAATTGAGTCTATAGACTAATAAATGAACTCTTGCATGACACCACATCTATGTTTCTACCCACTATGAAGGTAGTAACATAGTCTAGTAATACGTGTATGTTACTAGTGTAAGTTACTCCCCACTATGACTAGTCTAAGGTCGACGTGGGCCTCATAACTCTTCCGAGGAGTTAATTGATCGCCTCATTAAGAGGCCAGTTAGTGGGAATTTCCAGGGTAAGTTACATGATGAGGCTGGTTGTAATGGGGAGTATCATATAGTAGTATCATGCATATGATACTAGTGTATGATACTACCTTCCTAATGCATAGTATCATATATTAGTATCATGTAGTACTCTATTTATTGCCATGCATGACACAAAGTAGCATAGTATTAAATATGATACAGTATCATGATATGATACTACACCATCTCTTTCTTCATTTAATGCTATGACATCTCATCAAAATTGCCTAGTTGGCATGCATGATACTAGGTATGATACTACCATTACGACCAGCCTGACGGCGGCCAAAGCGCGCTCTACTTCCGTTATTTATGCACCACTTAATAGGTGCATGCATGCATGCAGGTATAACCACACAACATTTTAACCATGGCTTTACTTGCCAACTCGCAGGGTCGGATCTTTCGGATGGAAGCAAATAAGGCACAGCGCCTCCCTCTGACACGGAGCAGCTCCTAACCCGGCCCCAATCGCCTTCTACCTCTGGTGCCGAGTAGCACTTCCTTCCGGCGTTGAGCAACTCCTGCCTTCATCATCAGCGCTAAACGGAGATAGACTCGGGGGAACGACACAACAGACGCCAGTGTCAGTACACGGCTGTTTACTCGGGCGGGACTAAAGCTCACTGAAACAATGGTCCACTCGGACAGTTCGCTGGCACTCGGCCGCGGCGCGTCGTTGTCACTCGGATGTCCGCGACTTCATCAACCTGTCCGACTCAGCCGCTCCGTGCATCGTCATTGGTTGGTCACCTCATAACCACTCGGTCGCTCCGTACGTCGCCATCGGTTGGTCACCTCATAACCGCTCAGCCGCTCCGTGCGTCGCCATCGGTTGGTCATCTCATAACCACTCGGCCGCTCCGTGCGTCGCCATCGGTTGGTCACATCATAACCACTCAGCCGCT
>LR738715.1:41796943-41843895 GCA_902687465.1 Secale cereale
CGGTTACGCACTTCCTCACCACTCGGCGCCCCACGCATCGCCATTCGATTGTGCACGTCTTCTCCATTTGGCCGCCCCGCATGCCGCCGCTCGATTGCGCACGTCCTCACCACTCGTCCGTCCCGTGCGCCGCCGCTCGATTGTGCACGTCCTCACCACTCAGCCGCCCCGCGCATCGCCACTTGGTTGTGCACGTCTTCACAACTCGGCCGCCCCATGCATCGCCACTCGGTTGTGTACGTCTTCACCACTCGTCTGCCCCGCGCGTCGTCACTCGGTTGTACACGTCCTCACCCCTCGGCCGCCCTGCGCGTCACCATCAGTTGGACGTGTCTTCGCCACTACATCCAGATCAGTCCGACTGATTCAGTTCCAGACTGAGCTTATTTTCCATGCCAAGTGCGTGAAGATCCATCCGATTGACTCAATTTCGGACTAAAATATATTTACCGTGCCGACTGCATGGAGGTTCGCCAGAAACTTAAACCCTCGGCCAGACTCATCCAGTCCGACAGAGGCTCGGGGGCTACACCCAGTGGGTGCACTCAGCGTGCCCCCACTGCAAGTGAATCCAAAAAGAAACATTTTTCTCGATCAAGACCAATACCAGATCCTCAAGTACTACTCGACATCCGAGTTAGAGAGGAACAAGTTCCATCAGTACCAACTAAGAAGATTTTTAGTTATCTCAGACCCCCGCTGACTGCCCGTAGTCAACGGCGGTTTCGGGGACTACACCCAGTGGGTGCACTCAACGTGCCCCCATTGGAGTAATCTCCACTCGGTATGGCCTGACCGTTCCGAGTGACGAACAAAAACAAAAACGTTCTAAGGCTCCGACCGACTACAGGAAAAATTCCTGTTAGGTGAGTTTAACGCTCCTCCGTGGACCTATTTTGAGCCTTCTTCTAGGACTCAAAGCGTGAAACTCACGAGTTTGGGTCTACTTATATTGACGTTCCTCCGGGATAATAATGCCATCTCTCTGAGACAGCAGTCCATGTGTCGATCTTGTTACCCAGATTTAATGACACACTTGTACTCTGATCACGAGTTAACCTCTTCTGAGAGATGAACGAATGTCACCAAGTTGCTCCACGTGGGCACTTACCCCATATCAGTTGGAAATCACAGTGCCAGAATCCATTGAGATTTTGTTCAAACCTTGGTTGTCTGAAAGCATGATGACGGGTACCGAGTATTTCCGTAATCACTCAGGCCAAATTGTGTCTTTCACAAACTCGTTCTGCGAAATCACAATAGATTCGGGGGCTAATGTTGGGGATACACATAACAGGTAGGGCCACAAAGGGTCGAAATATCATAAAGCATGGGGTCCACACATCATGTGGGTCCAGATAAGTTTGATACAGACATACTATCCACTCGGACAAGCAACGTACTATCCAGTCGGACAAGCAATATACCGTCCACTCGAATGACAGTCGACCACTCGGTCGACTAACTCACTCAGATATGCGAAGACCAACAGTCGACAAGGCAGTCAAAGCATCCTCTGACATTATGGCATCAATGCCCCACTTTGTAACATAGGAGGTGAGGGGGTGGCGCACTCTATATAAGCCACCCCCACCACTAGACTAGACAGGTTCTCATTCTTCCCCTCTCTCTCTCTTTCTCGCCATTAGTATCAGGACTTAGCCCAGGTATGAGGATCCGTTCCTCCCACTCTCACGTATTGTAATCTCCGGATACATACTCAGATAAAACAAAGCCTCTCCGGAGCATGAGACGTAGGGCTGTTATCTCCACCGCGAGAGGCCCGAACTCGCTAAAACCACCGTGTCACCCATGTGCATCTCGATAGATCATGCTCCTTTACCCTATACCTTATTATTGTCGGAATCGTTCCCACGACACACACATCAGAATGTATGATCACCGATAAGTTTGTTGCTCATTCCTTATGGCATGCGAACGGTATTTCAGTCGGTTCACTTTTTGGACGAAAGTTGCAAGTGTGAGATGATTCAAAATCAAACAACTTCAAAATCCATCATAATGGAATTTTTCCATGCGGGTTTATCCAATGTGACCAAATGCAGTGCCACACATATGTGGTATTCTCATGGTCTTGCGATATTTAGCATCAGCGTTATGGATGTATCATTTTACCATCAATATTCATAACATACATCCTATCTTGGATGGAAGCATGGCCCTTCATGTTATTCATAATACTTAACAACAATTGTTCTTTTATGAACAACCGTTTTGCAATAAACATTGTGCAATGGGCTAGAGTGTAAGAAACTCTAAAATGAATTATGAAAGTAAACATAGAGGTAATATATTAATATCATTATTCATAACATACATCTCATACACAATGAAAGTATGGCCCTTATGTTTATTCATAATACCAAACATCAAAAGTTCTCTTATGAACAACCTTCTTGCAAGATACCTTATGCAAAGGGCTAGAGTGTAAGAAACTCTAAAATGAATTATGAAAGAAAATACATAGGTAATACACCGATGGAAGGTATAGTAACTTTTACTATGTTCCCAACACGTATTAAAACCTCATTCCTGGCTAGTCTTTTTAGGCCATAGTAGCTCTTACATTGATTCGCAACAAAATGCAATCGAGCGGGTATCTTTGTGATTAACTCACAATACCCAAGAATTAGTGATTAACATGTTTAACCATAATTCCCAAGAACTATATCTTTGACCAGCCTACTATACATCAAAAACTTGTATGACATTCATACATGGGCTGGATATGCCAGTCATCTTTCTTTCCACCTTTATACTTCTAACAGTTTAACTTTTAGTATTTCTCCTACTCGCAAAAGAAGCACCCTACTTAAGAGTGGTGTTAGCCCCGGACTTCCTAAGCGTGTAAGTCATACTAACACCCTTTGGACACTTCCTTTCTCTTTAAGTTTGTTGTTTTATTCACCTTTCATTATATGACAGGCGCTCTTCTGGATCCCTTTCCCAACAGTCAAATGCATAGTAAACACTTTTACTAATACTTGCAAACAAACATTGCTTTGTTTGTATCTGACAATAATTTTCAGTTCCATGAATATCATATAACTATCCCAACTTTCGAAGTTTGGGTTTCATGGAAGCAAACATATTCCACTTGACCATAACAGAATTCTAGCTTTTGGATCGAAGGACGAGAGTCTCATCATCCATTGCATTTGGCGGGAGTATACGGAAAGCATGCGATAGGACAAAGTCCTTCTCGGCACTTTTGAGGACAATCCTCACATTACGTTACCAATCGTAAAGTTTTAACCAGATATTTAATTGCTATTCAATTTTAACAGGGAAGGTGGAAACGCGAGCCATTGTTCTACAACTATTTTGCAAGAAACACTTAGACAATGTTCATAATTAATTGCACTGAGAATTAAACATGTTAATTCAACAATGCGCTCCCACTCAAATCAATATCTCTCAAAATTGATTATGAGTGACACAAGACCCGCACATCCATTCAATGCCATTGAACGAGATGAACACTGATGGTGCGAAATTCAATCAGTAGGCAAACGTGCCGATCACATCTCTATGTGACTCTTGTTCATCTTTCGATGGGCGTGTTCTGAGCTCAGGGAGATCCTTCCAAAACGTCAATACAACCATGTGATCTTGCTGCGAGGTCTCAACTCACCCGCCTCACACTTCCCTAATCGTTCGTACCCAGGGAGATCCTGCGATACCCCGAAAAGTTTGGTGCCGTGACGGTGCTACACTTGGGAGAACACTAACTACTTGATATTTTTGTGAGAGATCACCCTAATAAAAGCGACTACCTCGCAATAAAGAAGGGTGCAACATAAGGGATAAACATCTCAGGCAATTCATAATAGCATGATATGGTATAGCCCTTTCTGACGGAGAAGTTTTTCATTTCTTCGTCTTCGGCATTCACGTCGGTGTTCACCTTCGCGAAGATTGCTACCACCTTGTCGACGCATCACATAATATTGCTATCTCTATAGCTAATAAAATAATGCATTATACAAGGTTAACACGCAGGTCATTTAAAGTGCAATCATATGGCTCCAGCCATCATGCCAAATCATGACACGCAGGTCATGTTAATCAATCTACATCATATAGACATCTCATACATAATCTGTGACGTCCGGATAGTTAAGCTACAGTAACCCTCTACTAATGACGACACGTCACCGCAATTACTGTTGATAATCTCGTGTTAGTTCGAAACCGGTTCGAATTCAAATTCAAAATGAAGCAAACAATAAAAGTTTTCAAACGTCAAAACTAAAATGTTCTAAATATGTCAAATAAAACATAAGCAATTATGGTGGAGGATCCACATCTTTATATAGTAATTAAAGGCTCTAAAATAATTAAAACAGTAGTTAAAACAATTACTTAAATACCTTCTGAATTTTATAAAATATTAAGCTATTTTATTTTTGGTTAAGGATTAATGTGGCAGTGGTGGTTTCAATAAAGCTAATTTAGGTATTCATAATATAATTCACAGAACTAGAATACAATGAAGAATAAAATGAAACAAAAAAGAAAATAAGAAAGATAAAAATAAAAGGTCAGATAAAGTAAGAACCCCTTCCCCCCCACTGGACCAACCGGCCCAGCTGGCAACCGGCCCAGCCCACCACCCATGCCCGGTCGCCTTTCTTCACCCTGTTCCCCCGACCGTCGTCGCAACAGGGGCGAGCCCCGCCGCACCCGCTCGCCGGTGCTCGCAAGGGGATGAGATCCCCCGGATCTCTCACTCTCACTCCCCCCGCAGACCCTAGCCTCCCATACTTCCCCTTCCGACTTCTCGATCTGGAGCTCACCCGGAGGTCAACGTAGACGCGCGCTCGTCGATCCCGCGAGCGCCGTGGCTCCCGGGCCACGCAGAGACCTCTAAAAAGCTCGGCCACACTCGTCTTCGTCGAAGGCATCCACCGGGTTGAGCTGCGGCACTCTGCATCATCGCCATCGTCTTCTTCCCCACGATGAATCGAAGCACCGCCGCCACTGCCTCGTCGTCGCCCGACTGCTCCGACGCCTCCTGGCCCTCCTCGAGCTCGTCCTATGCTCACTGTGAGCCCCCATCGACCCCCTGTTTTCCCTTTGTTAGTCACCGTAGTCGCCGGCCGTTTTACTCCCGCGGCGGTGCCCGTAGCCCCGCTCGGCTGCCTCACCGCGCGCCCCTGGCCGTGCCCCTGCGCTGCCTGCTCGCTCACGCACCACACCCTGCCCTCATTGCTGCGCACCCGCGCCGGCCACGCATGCGCCCGCCGGATGGCGCCCAAGACCACCGCGTTCGGCTGTTGTCTGGCTGCACCTGCCGTGCCGCGGTCCGCCCCCTTGCACGCGCCGCTGCAGCCGCCCGCCGCCGCCACCCCGTCCAACGCCACCGCCCCGCTAGACCCTAGGCCTTCGGCCGCCGCGCCGCCTCCAGCTGCTCGGCGCCGCTCCTCCCGCACTGGCCCACGCCCCTGGCCGCCGGTGCCTCGCCGCCCATGCTGGCCGTGCCCATCTGGCCTCGCTCGCCAGCCACGCGCGCACCGCCGCCCTCCTCCCCTCCGCGCCAGCGCACCCTCCCCTCGCCACTCGCCTACGCCAGCTGGTGGCCTCGCCGGAAGCCGCGCTCTCCGGCGCCCGCGTGTGCGCCATCGGGGTGGAGCTCCGATTAGCCCTGCACCTGCAACCCCGTTAACCCGCCCCATCGAGGCCCTTGAGTCACTGGCCTACGGGCCCGAGGCCCCAGGAAAAAAATATAAAATATATATAATAAAAATAATTAATTAAAATATTAATTAATTAAAGAGCTAATTAAGTTAATTAACCTTAATTAGATTAACCTAATTGCTAGTCTTAGTGTATGACAGTAGGCCCCACCTAATTAGTTAGCCTAATTAGTGCTTTAGTTAGAGCTGTACCTATGACAGGTGGGACCCCCGGGCCCCTTTGACTTCGTTGACCAGTCAACTGGTTAACAGTTGACTGGGCTGGCTCAGTCCCCCCTGGACCCACATGTCATCCTCTGTGTACACTGTTGTGTACACACAGCTGGGTGCACCTAACATTTAATCTTTATTTTCGAATTAATAATAATTGCAGAATATTAATAAAACTTTGAAAAATCATATAAAATAATCCCTAACTCGGATGAAAATAATTTATATATGAAAGTTGCTCAGAATTTCGATACGAATCCGAATACGCGGTCCGTTCATCCACCACACATCTCTATCATACCAAACCTGCAACTTTCCCCCTTCGATTCATCTGTTCGAAAACCAGAAACACCGGGGAGACTTTCCCAGATGTTATCCCCTTCGCCGGTATCGTGTAGCACCGCGTTAGAGCACCCTAGCACTGCGTGTTGACTTGTCATGCTTCTTTGTTGCATCTGTATGCTTTGTATTTATTGTTTCTCCCCCCTCTTCTCTTCGGTAGACCCCGAGACCGAAGGTGCCCCAGTGATCGACTGGTGTTGACGACCCCTCCTTCTTGCCAGAGCAACCAGGCAAGCCCCCCCTTATTCTTGCATTAGGTTTGCTACTGTTATTGATTCGATAGCTCCTATTCTGTTGCATAGCCTGTCATTGTTGCTACTACTGTTGATACCTTTAGATGCTATCCTAAATGCTTAGTATAGGATGCTAGAATTCCATCAGTGGCCCCACATCCTTGTCCGTCTGCCATGCTATCCTATCAGGCTGTGATCACCTCGGGTGGTGATCACAGGTATATACTATATACATTTTACATGACACATGATGATGATTCAGATATGAGGGCTGAAGGGGCAGGTGGTTCCACCCAGGTAGAGCCTGGGTTCACGGCAGCCCCCTAATGGTTACTTTGTGGCGGAGCGGCAGGGCGGGTTGCGACCACCTAGGAGACAGGTGGGCCTGGCCCTGGTCGTTATCCGCGGTTATTTCATAATAACACGTTCAACGGGATCTTGGTATTTGATCTGAGTCTGGCCATTTGGTCTATACGCACTAACCAGCTACGTGGGAATAGTTATGGGCACTCGACGTTGTGGTATCAGCCGAAGCCTTCTTGATGTCAGCGACTTAGCGGCGCGCGCCGGATTGGACCGGAACGCCTACTCTGGTATTAGGATAGGCTAGGTCTGCTTACCGGCCGCCCTCGCAACGTGCAGGTGTGCATTGGGCGATGGGCCCACACCCCCGTGCGCTTAGGGTTTAGACCGACGTGCTGACCTCTATGTTCTCCTTAGGTAGGGCAGCGACGTGTTGATCTTCCGAGGCCGGGCATGACCTTGGAAAGTGTGTCTGGCCAAATGGGATCGAGCGTGCTGGGTTATGTGGTGCACCCCTGCAGGGAAGATAATCTATTCGAATAGCCGTGTCCCTCGGTAAAAGGATGACCCGGAGTTGTACTCTGACCTCATGACAACTAGAACTGGATACTTAATAAAACACACCCAGAAAAGTTCCAGATATAACTCGGTGGTTGCTCTCTCACAGAGTGATGTGCGGGAGGATCGCCGGGTAGGATTATGCTATACGATGTTACTTGGTGAACTTTCCAGCTACTCTCTTCTACTGCTGCAAGATGGAGACTGCCAGAAGCGAGGATACTTGATTCTTTCCAGCTACTCTCTTCTACTGCTGCAAGATGGAGACTGCCAGAAGCGTAGCCTTCGTTTGGATTAGCTATCCCCCTCTTATTCTGGCATTCTGCAGTTTAGTCCACAGTTATTACCCCTTTACACATTTACCTTTGCATATGTAGTGTAGATCCTTGCTTGCGAGTACTTTGGATGAGTACTCACGGTTGCTTTCTCCCCCTTTTCCCCTTTTGTCCCTTCTTCTCGGATGATGCAACCAGATGGTGGAGTCTAGGACCCAGAAGATCCCGAGGATGTTTCTACGTGGAGTTCGGCTTCGAGGAGTAGTTAGGAGGTCCCAGGCAGGAGGCCTTGCCTTTTCGATCGTTGCTATATTTGTGCTAGCCTTCTTAAGGCAAACTTGTTTAACTTATGTTTGTACTCAGATATTATTGCTTCCGCTGACTCTTGTGTTTTCGAGCTTTTGTATTCGAGCCCCCGAGGCCCCTGGCTTGTAATATGAAGCTTGTATTATTTCAATTTGTGTCTAGAGTTGTGTTGTGATATCTTTCAATGAGTCCCTGATCTTGGTCGTACACATTTGCGTGCATGATTAATGTACGGTCAAATCGGGGGCGTCACAAGTTGGTATCAGAGCCGACTGCCTATAGGAATTCCCCTTTCCAACTCCTTGGCCGAAGTTGAGTCTAGTCTTTGAAAAACAAATTTACTAACTTGTTGTGTGGCTTACGGGCCCACAACACCAATGGATGGTGTTAGGATCTTTTATTCCTTTTCTATGCTCTGGGACTCTGATCTCTCTTCTATTCGGGTTAAAAGATTTTACTAACTCCGACTCTAGGTTCTCGTAACTATTTCTCCCGGAGAGCCCCTCATTCCAGATGATCGACCGCTTCATCAGAAGATTCTGAGGGTATATCTCGATATTTCCCCGAGACCCTTGTGCTCATCGCCTTTGCAATTCACTGCCACCGATATATCCCTATGGATATCTGCATGCACTTGTCATTCTCATGATCATTCCTCGCCGCTCTTGTTATTACAAGATGCCTCGAAATATTCTCCGTTGTCCCGAGAATCCTTTGAGTTTACTATCTTGCAGTTTTATTTCACATGAAAAACCTTACGGTTATTTCCTCACATTTATCAAGGATCCGTTCTTCTTAGTTGTTCATATGTCTCACAAAATTCTTCGGAATACTTTCGATCTTTCGAGAATCCTCTGCAGCCTATTACTCTTGAAATTCTTGCCTGCTTGCATTATGGTTAATTCCATATGACTAGTAGTCTTCGTTAACATCCCTTGTCTTAGCCATTTTGAGCCTATTGATTCAATGTGTGCGTATGCACGCAGTCGTCATCAGGTTATCCATTTTAAAAGTATCTTTCCGGCTCAGACGTCATTCCGGATATGAGTTTGTTCTCGGCAATTCAAACCTTTATTGATTGTCCGACTAAGTGTTTTCAACTTATCCATCCTTGATCAGAGCGTCTGCTTCTGATCCTTCATTTTGGAAACCATAATTTCTTTCTATTTAAGCATCAGACTAATCAGGTGATTCTTGAATCTGATGCCTCTGCATTCTTCTTCCTCTGAGTGAGTATCGATACTCACATCAGCTCCGTTGTGGATCGCCCGATCCATTGTTGGATTGTTATCCGACAATATCCTTCATATTCAATCACCTTGTGAGTTCTTCCCCTGATACATAATGCCTTTGGTAAATTGTATCCTCTGCTTGGCCAACCATACTCTGCTTTTGAGCTTGAGTATTTACTTTTGCAAATTGTGGTATATGTACTAAGATGCCCGATGGGCTGAACCTATGCCTTCCCCTAATTCGTGAGAACCCGAAAGTTTTCACAAGACATACCCTTCCGGTGTTCTACCAGATAAAATTCCAACACTACGGTTTTATCAAAGCAAGAGGTAAATGAAACGTATGCATTGGAGAAATGGGAGTCGACCTTGAGCTTTTGTTCATGCCCATGGAAACGATGTAGACCGTCTCGGGAGCTTCTTGCAAAATGATTTTACATCTAAATAATTCTTTCGGTGTCAATAAATTTGATCCCTTGCAGTTATGGTTCCGACCATGCTGTCCTTATTCAATATATCTAGAATAAATCCATTCCAGGCCTCGTCAATTTTTGACAAGGTTAAAGCATCTACTGTCATAGGTCAATGACCTAGTTCAACTTCTATCGTGTTCTACCTTCGAGTTTTACCCTCTGATATCTCGAGGATATCATGCCTTTGCACTACACCTTTTGAACTTTTGATGAAGTAATACCTTTGCTTGTCGTAATCACTCTACGGGTTCTAGGTTTGCGTCAACCGAGGACACCGTTTAGTAAATCAAATCTGCTCTAAAAATTCAACACCCCTAGTAGATGTTACTGGTAAATTTTTAAGCTCAATCTGGTTTATTCCTAGACTATCGGGTACATCCATTGTCTAGCTATCTTTGAAAGTGCTACCTCGTCCTTCTTTGGTGCACAAACTCTTCAGAGATTGAGCACAACTTATGTCGAGCTTTCAGCATCTGGTTGCTTGTTCAGTAAGGCAACTTTGATTCCGAGCTTGCATCTTTTATATTGATCCAATAACTTGCCACTTCGTCATTCCCTTGCTTGACGCAGCCGATCTTCGATTGCATCCTCTTGAAACCTCCCGACAAATGTGTCGTGATCACCTTCAACACTTTGACTTCTTCTGAGACGTCAACGGAGTTTATGATGAGAAATACCCTCCTTGCCCTCGATGATTTTTATTATCATCGACAACACCCTTGACTTCCTTTCATCGCGAACTTGTCCACATTATGAATACAACTTGCTCTCCAGCTAGTGTTGTGTTCTACATTGAAGTATTACTGTCTTCTATGTCGAGAATGTTGAGGGGATTGCTCCACCTCTTAGAAATTCTCGGTATGATGATACTTCTCACCATCACTTTTCTTCCTTGGTCCCTGTGTTGTTTTTTTAACCGGGATACCAATATGCTAACAATGCTGCTTGAATTCTGTACTTCTAGCAACCCTATTACTTCGAAGTTAACGATCGATAGTTCGTTCTTAGACTGTTGGTTATTGGATCATCACTCTAACATTGATCTTGCTGCCTGAGGTCATATTTCGGGCACACCTTTCACCTAATGATTAATGGTGTATGTTTTTCCTCGAGCATACAACTTTATATCATTTGAATAGATAAGTGTCATCCTCTTGTTCACATTATTGTGGAAATCCCTCCGTTTGGAATTCTCGATGAATTGTAGCTTAGCCCATCAGCCACCGCCTCATCCTCTCCTTGGTCTAATGATGAACTATTGTTTCGGGAACCCGCTCCCATAGTTCATTTCCTGAGAATCTTGCAATGTCATTTCGTTGATTTGTGTTGCACCTTTTCTTCTCGAACATCCTAAGTCCGAGGTATCATGACACCAATCGGATCTGAATCTCGAACAGATAAGATGGCTGGGAAGACTTTCCAGAAGTTATAATATTGTTCCTTTGATTACTCGGTAATATGATGTCATGTCTAGCACTCCTGGCTAGAGGACCTATCATTATAATCTCTTTTGCAAGGATAACCATTCTTCCAGGAGGAAATTATAGGACTCATTCTATAAGTTGTTCCTGATGAATCCTTCATGTATCCAAGTCCGACCTTTGCTTCAAGACCATGCCAATGCTATCTCGAAGCATGTCTGTGGTACTCCGATTTTCAACAAGAGCATTTGAAGCCCAATGCTAAATGTTTCTTAGTCAGTTATCCAGACACCGTTGTATGGGTAACATCTTGATTAATCCTTGCCACTTTATCTGAATGGTTGGGTCCTTACTCTCCTACCCTGTATGCCATGTTCTGTTTGTCCATGGGAAGGATATACTCCTAATAATTGTGTGTAATCACAAGTTTCCTTTCCATTTATTGTTTAACCTTTCTTTGATATACATATAATCTAAGCAGTAATAATTTTCTGCTTATGTAAACACCTTGTTGTACAACTCTGTCGGTAAGACCCTGTTACTATGGTTGGTAACATTCCGGTAACCACCGATGGAAGAAAACTTTGCCTACCGGTCCTCCTTGTTTGAACGAGCAAGAAAATGGTTCTCTTCGTTCCCCGTCCTTGGTACCGACATTGTTGCCAACATAGCTGACAAGCTATCCACTGACATGCCTGCCTGTCGCAGCTGTGCAAGATGTCACCACCCTTCCTACTTTCAATCCACATGGTGGGCCCATCACCCACAGGTCCACTGGATCGAAACCTGACTCTTCTTTACAACCTGGATTCTAATGTATCCTTTGCACCTGGCTTCGTATGAGATTCATGAGCTAAATTCTATACCATTATTCATCTTGGAATCAAACACCATGTCATTCTCGTTGTGCATTGCCCTCATTCCAGCTTTTGTCTAGGCATCGAATGATTGCCTACACATTTGAAACTTTGGTACCATTATATATTGCACTCAACGAATTCACTGAAACAACTCGTGGGATACTTCGTGTATTTTCCGTTGAGTTCACCGTCAGATGCCCAGCCTTGTGGAGATGCGTTCTTCCAGAGTCCCCCCCCCTTATCGCGTTCGTAGGACGACAAAGACCCCGAAGAAAGGATGACGACTTGATCACGATGACTAAAGCAGAGGAATGAAGACATCAATGAAAGGGATCAACCTCTTCGAAAGGGCAGCCAAGACCGAGAAGACTCGTTAGGTTTTCGCTACCAGCAACCCCCCTACTCCACCGCTTAAATCTCGGGACGAGATTTCTTGTAGTGGAGGAGGATTGTGACGTCCGGATAGTTAAGCTACAGTAACCCTCTACTAATGACGACACGTCACTGCAATTACTGTTGATAATATCGTGTTAGTTCGAAACCGGTTCGAATTCAAATTCAAAATGAAGCAAACAATAAAAGTTTTCAAACGTCAAAACTAAAATGTTCTAAATATGTCAAATAAAACATAAGAAATTATGGTGGAGGATCCACATCTTTATATAGTAATTAAAGGCACTAAAATAATTAAAACAGTAGTTAAAACAATTACTTAAATACCTTTTGAATTTTATAAAATATTAAGCTTTTTTATTTTTGGTTAAGGATTAATGTGGCAGTGGTGGTTTCAATAAAGCTAATTTAGGTATTCATAATATAATTCACAGAACTAGAATAAAATGAAGAATAAAATGAAACAAAAAAGAAAATAAGAAAGATAAAAATAAAAGGTCAGATAAAGTAAGAACCCCTCCCCCCCACTGGACCAACCGGCCCAGCTGGCAACCGGCCCAGCACACCACCCACGCCCGGTCGCCTTTCTTCACCCTGTTCCCCCGACCGTCGTCGCAACAAGGGCGAGCCCCTTCGGACCCGCTCGCCGTTGCTCGCAAGGGGATAAGATCCCCCGGATCTCTCACTCTCACTCCCCCGCGCAGACCCTAGCCTCCCATACTTCCCCTTCCTACTTCTCGATCTGGAGCTCACCTGGAGGTCAACGTAGATGCGCGCTCGTCGATCCCGCGACCACTGTGGCTCCCGAGCCACGCAGAGACCTCTAAAAAGCTCGGCCACACTCGTCTTCGTCGAAGGCATCCGCCGGGTTGAGCTGGGGCACTCTGCATCATCGCCATCGTCTTCTTCCCTACGATGAACCGAAGCACCGCCGCCACTGCCTCGTCGTCGCCCGACTTCTCCGACGTCTCCTGGCCCTCCTCGAGCTCGTCCGACGCTCACTCTGAGCCCCCCCATCGACCCCCTATTTTCCCTTTGTTAGTCGCCGTAGTCGCCGGCCGTTTTACTCCCGTGGCCGTGCCCGTAGCCCTGCTCGGCTGCCTCACCGCGCGCCCCTGGCCGTGCTACTGCGCTGCCTGCTCGCGCACGCGCCGCGCCCTGCCCTCATTGCTATGCACCCGCGCCGGCCACGCCCGCGCCTGCCGGACGACGCCCAATACCGCCGCGTTCGGCTGCTGCCTGGCCGCACCTGCCGCGCCGCGGCCCGCCCCCTTGCACGCGCCACTGCAGCCGCCCGCCGCCGCCGCCCCGTTCAACGCCACCGCCCCGCTAGACCCCAGGCCTTCGGCCGCCACTCCGCCTCCAGCTGCTCGGCGCCGCTCCTCCCGCAATGGCCCACGCCCCTGGCCGCCGGTGCCTCGCCGCCCGTGCTGGCCGTGCCAATCTGGCCTCACTCGCCAGCCATGCGCGCACCGCCGCCCCCCTCCCCTCCGCGCCGGCGCACCCTTCCCGCGCCACTCGCCTACGCCGGCTGGTGGCCTCGCCGGAAGCCGCGCGCTCCGGCGCCCGTGTGTGCACCACCGGGGCGGAGCCCCGATTAGCCCCGCACCTGCAGCCCCGTTAACCCGCCCCATCGAGGCCCTTGAGTCACTGGCCTACGGGCGCCAGGCCCCAGAACAAAAATAAAATAAAAAATAAAAGTATATATAATATAAATAATTAATTAAAATATTAATTAATTAAAGAGCTAATTAAGTTAATTAACCTTAATTAGATTAACCTAATTGCTATTAGACTAATTAAACTGTTTAATTAGTCTTAGTGTATGACAGTAGGCCCCACCTAATTAGTTAGCCTAATTAGTGCTTTAGTTAGAGCTGTACCTATGACAGGTGGGACCCCCGGGCCCCTTTGACTTCGTTGACTGGGCTGACTCAGTCCCCCTGGACCCAGATGTCATCGTCTGTGTACACTGTTGTGTACACAGAGCTGGGTGCACCTAACATTTAATCTTTATTTTCGAATTAATAATAATTGCAGAATATTAATAAAACTTTGAAAAATCATATAAAATAATCTGTAACTCGGATGAAAATAATTTATATATGAAAGTTGCTCAGAATTTCGATACGAATCCGAATATGCTGTCCGTTCGTCCACCACACATCTCTATCGTACCGAACCTGCAACTTTCCCCCTCCGATTCATCTGTTCGAAAACCCGGAACACCGGGGAGACTTTCCCAGATGTTATCCCCTTCGCCGGTATCGTGTAGCACCGCATTAGAGCACCCTAGCACTGCATGTTGACTTGTCATGCTTCTTTGTTGCATCTGTATGCTTTGTATTTTTTGTTTCTCCTCCCTCTTCTCTCCGGTAGACCCCGAGACCGAAGATGCCCCGGTGATCGACTACGGTGTTGACGACCCCTCCTTCTTGCCAGAGCAACTAGGCAAGCCCCCCCCCTTGATCACCAGATATCGCCCATTCCCCTCTCTTATTCTTGAATTAGGTTTGCTACTGTTATTGATTCGAAAGCTCCTATTCTGTTGCATAGCCTGTCATTGTTGCTACTACTATTGATACCTTTACATGCTATCCTAAATGCTTAGTATAGGATGCTAGAATTTCATCAATGGACCCACATCCTTGTCCGTCTGCCATGCTATCCTATCGGGCTGTGATCACCTCGGGTGGTGATCACGGGTATATACTATATACATTTTACATGACACATGATGATGATTCAGATATGGGGGCTGAAGGGGCAGGTGGTTCCACCCAGGTAGAGGTGGGACTGGGTTCCCGGCAGCCCCCTGATGGTTACTTTGTGGCGGAGCGACAGGGCGGGTTGCGACCACCTAGGAGACAGGTGGGCCTGGCCCTGGTCGTTGTCCGCGGTTATTTCATAGTAACACGTTTAACGGGATCTTGGTATTTGATCTGAGTCTGGCATTTGGTCTATACGCACTAACCAGCTACGTGGGAATAGTTATGGGCACTCGACGTCGTGGTATCAGCCGAAGCCTTCTTGACGTCAGTGACTTAGCGGCGCGCGCCGTATTGGACCGGAACGCCTACTCTGGTATTAGGAGAGGCTAGGTCTGCTTACCGGCCGCCCTCGCAACGTGCAGGTGTGCATTGGGTGATGGGCCTAGACTCCCGTGCGCTCAGGGTTTAGACCGGCGTGCTGACCTCTCTGTTGTCCTTAGGTAGGGCTGCGACGTGTTGATCTTCCGAGGCCGGGCATGACCCTGGAAAGTGTATCCGGCCAAATGGGATCGAGCGTGCTGGGTTATGTGGTGCACCCCTGCAGGGAAGATAATCTATTCGAATAGCCGTGTCCCTCTGTAAAAGGACGACCCGGAGTTGTACTCTGACCTCATGACAACTAGAACTGGATACTTAATAAAACACACCCAGACAAGTTCCAGATATAACTCGGTGGTTGCTCTCTCACAGGGTGATGTGCGGGAGGATCGCCTGGTAGGATTATGCTATACGATGTTACTTGGTGAACTTTCCAGCTACTCTCTTCTACTGCTACAAGATCGAGACTGCCAGAAGCGAGGATACTTGATTCTTTCCAGCCACTCTCTTCTACTATTGCAAGATGGAGACTGCCAGAAGCGTAGCCTTCGTTTGGATTAGCTATCCCCCTCTTATTCTGGCATTCTGCAGTTTAGTCCACAGTTATTACCCTTTTACACATATACCTTTGCATATGTAGTGTAGATCCTTGCTTGTGAGTACTTTGGATGAGTACTCATGGTTGCTTTCTCCCCCTTTTCCCCTTTTGTCCCTTCTTCTCGGATGATGCAACCAGATGGTGGTGTCCAGGACCCAGAAGATCCCGAGGATGTTTCTACGTGGAGTTCGGCTTCGAGGAGTAGTTAGGAGGTCCCAAGCAGGAGGCCTTGCCTTTTCGATCGTTGCTATATTTGTGCTAGCCTTCTTAAGGCAAACTTGTTTAACTTATGTCTGTACTCAGATATTATTGCTTCCGCTGACTCTTGTGTTTTCGAGCTTTTGTATTTGAGCCCTCGAGGCCCCTGGCTTGTAATATAAAGCTTGTATTATTTTAATTTGTGTCTAGAGTTGTGTTGTGATATCTTCCAGTGAGTCCCTGATCTTGGTCGTACACATTTGCGTGCATGATTAGTGTACGGTCAAATCGGGGGCGTCACATAATCAAATTATTATGAGCACTGCTATACCACATCATATGCACATGCAAAGCCTCCTGCAAAACCAAGTTAGACGTCTCTAATCGGTTCATGCAAAAACTTGTTTTACGTGGCTTCTAAGGTTTCGAAACAAACACTAGCTACCAACGTCCATCATCAAGCCTGATTATCCATGTCGCTAGATTAACATTGCGGGGTGTATGAAACACGAGATAATAAAATCTCAAGCCCCATACTAAACTTCTTCATACGCATGAACCCCGTGCAAATCATATCTGCAATGCCCTTTCGTCTGCTAAATTTCATCTTTCTTTTTAACTACGGTGGAATTCAATGAACTGTTAGCACTTCGTTGATCAATCAGGATCGCGGATTGCCAGAACATTGAAACTCCACCACTCTATTATCAAGATCATAAATATGCAAATTCCAGGGAATCAACAAGAACATCGGGTAACAAATTTCATCTGTCACCCGCATAAATAATTTTCAGCAATAGATCTCATCTACTACCTAATTATAGTATGCAATACCCATACATCTCTATGTATTCTAGATCGCAACCTGCATCTACGCATAACATGGCTCATGATGCCACTGTGAGGGAACGCGATAGAAAACAAAATTTTTCCGACCTACGCACCAGCCCAGGACCAATTTGGAGACTACATACAAGGTTTTGATCATTTTCGTTACCGACTCGTAGCGCAACGAAAGTAGAGTCGATGACGATCGTCGGTGCAGATCCCCGTAGCTAGGATTTACAACCTCCCAGCCGCGAGGATGTACTCCCTCATCTGCCCATCGGACAGCCCTCCGGGAGGCGGTCGAACAGTCCCTCGGACGGTGTCGCGGACAGCCCTTCGGGAGGACCTTCGAAACTCAGACGGTCACTCGGACAACACTTCGGGAGGACTCACATAACTCGGGTCGTCACTTGGACAGCCCTTCAGGAGGCACTCTCGAATAGCCCCTCGGGCACTAAGATCGAAACTACGACCTCTCTACATAGTTGCACACATACGGTGCCATCTATCTGGCAGGGCTTCGCTGTCCAGAACTAGGTCCTGTCGGAACCCAGACAGCCTTTCGACTCTATGAAACTATTTCGCGGGGAGGGAAAGAGAAGCCAGATCATTGCAATGGCATGTATGTGAGAAAGAGTGAGGGTGGAGGGCTGCCCCTCCACCTCTATCTATAGGAAATCCCAATGGGTAGGGTAGTTTAACACAAAAACCCAAAATGCACATGAATGAAGTCCTTCCTCAAGGGCATAAGAGTGAAACCAAGGAACAAGAGGGGCTCCAAGGTGGAGCCCCAAGTGTGGCAGGCCACACCCCTTGGGAGTCCCCCATGAGGGCCTCCCAATCCATCCATGTCATCCCTAGATCTTTTGAGTAAAGCCTCAAAAGGTGGCTTTCCAAAATGTAACCCAAAAAGCACTTTCACTATTCACGACGACATTTTTCAGCATCCGTTCGAACTGAAAATACTTATGTGGGCTTAGAACATTTCTAGTACCCACTAAAATAATTTTCAACGCGTTCTGGAACAATTCCATTTTAGTGATTTCATCTGCGAAAAGCATCTGAAGCGGTTTCGGCAGCTCTGGAACATTTCCGGTTTTCATCCCGGAAAATTCCCAGACGTTTCCAGAATGATTCTGGCACCCTCCAAGAATTATCAGGCATGTGCCGAGACCAATTTGACTTTATGGTATCCTCTTAAACAACTTTTTAGTATCACCCGAACTCATCCGGTGACCTCTCTCATCGAAACTTTTTCGTTGTCTCCGAAAACTTTTTTTGGAAACTTTCTCTCAGACTCCCCGTTTAGTATTCAGCAGATAGATGACCCTTAAGCGTGTGACCCTATAGGTTCGGTGAAGTATAGACATGACCCGGAACCCCTTCCGATCAATGATCAACATCGGAGCCGTGGACACCCATATTGACCCCTATACCCACACGAATGAATATTCGAGTGAACCTCCAGTTGACTGTTATTCCTGTTGCTTCGTGATATGTTACGAATACCCGAGGTGAGACATGTTGGCATCCTTGTGGATCAACTCCTTTTCCACTATGCCATTTACCTCGTTACCGGTATTGTTCTCTTTTCTCGTTCCGTGTTCCTGCATCCCCGTGATCAAATCACCCTTTGTCTGGCCAGACGATGATGGATACCGTAACACCGAGAGGGCCCAGAGATATCTCTCCATCGACGGAGGAGTAAATCCCAATCTTTAGCTATCAAGTTACTTAACATACATTTCCATGAGCCCGTAAGCCACCGTAATAGCCACCCATTTACGGATGACGTTTAACAAACCCCAAAGTTCATGAAGCAAGCATGAAGAAACTCGATACTCTTATGGTCTAAGGAATTATGCTAACATAAACTTCCCGTGTTATTAAGCATTAACTTGTGACGAATGTATCTCATAGCATAACATCAATTCGGGTAGATTCAACACAAATGTTCCTCTAACATTGTGCCCTCAAAGTTGCTAGCATAGACATGCCCATGATCAGGAAAACAGAACCATTATGCAACACTTGAGCTTGTCTTAGAGGCCACACTAGGAATACATTTTATTGTTTATTATTCCACACGTGCATATGAGTCTTCCTCCGAGCCTCGTTTTATTTGCAGACTCGAGAACCATAGCAGTTATAACATGGAACAAAAACCTAATTTTGAACAGGGAGATAATCAATAACATTTATTATTGCCTCTAGAGCATATCTCCTACATATGAGCATCCAGGTTCCGCTGTTCGTTATTGGTCAGAGATGAGTCTCGGTCATGTCTACATAGTTCACGAACCCGTAGGGTCCACAAGCTTAACGTTCGATGACGATCGGTATTATGAGTTTATGTGTTTTGATGTACCGAAGGTAGTTCGGTGTACCGGATGTGATCACGGGCATGACGAGGAGTCTCGAAATGGTCGAGACATAAATATTGATATATTAGAAGGTTATATTTGGACACCGGAAGGGTTCCGGGGGTCACCAGATGAATACCGGAGTACCAGGAGGTTACCGGAACCCCCCGGGGAGTATAAGAGCCTTATTGGGCTTTAGGGGAGAGAGAAAGAGAGAGGGGGGCTGCCTAGGGCTGGGCCGCGCGCCCCCCAAGCCTAGTCCGAATTGTACTAGGGGGAGGGACGGCGCCCCCTCATTCCTTCTCTTTCTCTCCTTCCCTTCCCCCTTCTCCTACTCCTACTAGGAAAGGGGAGTCCTACTCCTAGTGGGAGTAGGACTCCCCCTTGGCGCGCCTCCTCTCTCTCCCTCCTTTATATATGTGGGGAGGGCACCCCTTGGACACATCGATTGTTCCTAGCCGTGTGCGGTGCCCCCCTCCACAGTTACACACCTCGGTCATATCTTTGCAGTGCTTAGGCGAAGCCCTGCGCCGGTAACTTCATCATCACCGTCACCACGCCGTCGTGCTGACGAAACTCTTCTGCAACACTCAACTGGATCAAGAGTTCGTGGGACGTCATCGAGCTGAACGTGTGCTGAACGCGAAGGTGCCGTACGTTCGTTGCTTGGATCGGTTGGATCGCAAAGACGTTCGACTACATCAACCGCGTTACTAAATGCTTCCGCTTTCGATTTACGAGGGTACATGGACACACTCTCCCCGCTCATTACTATGCCTCTCCTAGATAGATCTTGCGTGATCGTAGGAAAGTTTTTGAAATACTACGTTCCCAAACAGTGGCATCATGAGCCAGGTCTAAGCGTAGATGATATGCACGAGTAGAACACAATGAGTTGTGGATGATAACAGTCATACTGCTTACCAGCATGTCATACTTTGATTCGGCGGTATTGGGAGATGAAGCGACCCGAACCGACATTACGCGTAGGCTTACGCGAGACCGGTTTCATCGTTACGAGCACTAGTTGCTTAAAGGTGACCGGTGGGTGTCTGTCTCTCTCACTTTAGGCGAATCGAGTGTGGCTACGCCCGGTCCTTGTGAAGGTTAAAACATCACACTTGACGAAAATTCGTTGTGGTTTTGTATGCGTAGGTAAGAACGATTCTTGCTAAGCCCGTATCAGCCACGTAAAACTTGCAACAACAAAGTAGAGGACGTCTAACTTGTTTTATGCAGGGCATGTTGTGATGTGATATGGTCAAGATGTGATGAGTTATACGTTATTGTATGAGATGATCATGTTTTGTAAATTATCGGCAATCGACAGGAGCCTTATGGTTGTCTCTTTATTGTATGAATTGCGAAAGCCATGTAATTGCTTTACTTTATCACTATGACTTAGAGATAATAGTAGTATCAATATTTGGCGAGACGACCACGATGCTACGATGAAGATCCTGGTGTCAATCCGGTAACTATGGAGATCATGATGATGCTTTGGAGATGGAGATCAAAAGCACAAGATGATGATGGCCATCATGTCACATATTTTGATTGCATGTGATGTTTATCTTATTTTGCTTAGCACGACGGTAGCATTATAAGATGATCCCTTACCAAATTTCAAGGTACAAGTGTTCTCCCTGAGTATGCACCGTTGTGAAAGTTCGTCGTACTGAGACACCACGTGATGATCAGGTAAGATAAGTTCTACGTTCAAATACAACGAGTGCAAGACAGTTTTGCACATGCAGAATACTCGGGTTAAACTTGACGAGCTTAGCATGTATAGACATGGCCTCGGAACACTGGAGACTGAAAGGTACATCGTGAATCATATAGTAGATATGATCAACATAAGATGTTCACCATTGAAAACTACTCCATATCACGTGATGATCGGACATGGTTTAGTTGATTTGGATCACGTGATCATTTAGATGACTAAAGGGATGTCTATCTAAGTGGGAGTTCTTTAGTAATCTGATTAATTGAACTTTAATTTATCATGAACTTAGTCTTTGTAGTTTTTGCATATCTATGTTGTTGTAGATCAATGGCCCGTGCTACCGTTCCCTTGAATTTTGATGCGTTCCTAGAGTAAGCTAAGTCGAAAGATGATGGTAGCAACTACACAGACTGGGTCCATAACTTGAGGATTATCCTCATTGCTGCACAGAAGAATTATGTCCTGGAAGCACCGCTAGGTGACAGGCCTGCTGTAGGAGCAACTTCGGACGTTATAAACTCCTAGCAAGCTCATTCTGATGACTACTTGATAGTTAAGTGTGCCATGCTTTATGGCTTAGAATCGAGACTTCAAAGACGTTTTGAATGTCATGGAGGATATGAGATGTTCCAAGAGTTGAAGTTAATATTTCAAGGAAATGCCCGAATTGAGAGATATGAAGTCTCCAATAAGTTCTATAGCTGCAAGATGGAGGAGAACAGTTCTATCAGTGAACACTTACTCAGAATGTTTGGGTACTACAATCACATGACTCAACTTGGATGCAAAGTTAATGAAGATAATGTTATTGATAGAGTTCTTCAATCACCGCTACCAACCTATAAAAGCTTCGTGATGAACTATAATATGCAAGGGATGCAGAAGACAATTCCCGAGCTCTTCGCTATGCTCAAAGCTGCGGAGGTAGAAATCGAAAAGGAGCATCAAGTGTTGATGGTTAACAAGACCACTAGTTTCAAGAAAAAGGGCAAGGGAAAGAAGGGGAACTTCAAGAAGAATAGCAAGACAGTTGCTACTCCCATGAAGAAACCCAAGTCTGGAGCAAAGCCTGAAACTGAGTGCTTCTATTGCAAAGGGACTGAACAGTGGAAGTGGAACCGCCCCAAGTATTTGGCGGATAAGAAGGATAGCAAAGTGAACAAAGGTATATTTGATATACATGTTATTGATGTGTACCTTACTAATGCTCGTAGTAGCACCTGGGTATTTGATACTGGTTCGGTTGCTAATATTTGTAACTCGAAATAGGGGCTATGGACTAAAGGAAGATTAGCTAAGGACGAGGTGACGATGCGCATGGGAAATGGTTCCAAAGTCGATGTGATCGCCGTCGGCACGCTACCTCTACATCTACCTTCGGGATTAGTTTTAGACCTAGATAATTGTTATTTAGTGCGAGCGTTGAGCATGAACATTATATCTGGAATTTGTTTGTTGCAAGACAGTTATTCATTTAAATCAGAGAATAATGGTTGTTCTATTTATATCAGTAATATCTTTTATGGTCATGCACCCTTGAAGAGTGGTCTATTTTTGTTGGATCTCAATTGTAGTGATACACATATTCATAATATTGAAGCCAAAAGATGCAAAGTTGATAATGATAGTGCAACTTATTTGTGGCACTGTCGTTTAGGTCATATTGGTGTAAAGCACATGAAGAAACTCCATACTGATGGACTCTTGGAATCACTTGATTATGAATCACTTGGTGCTTGCGAATCATGCCTCACGGGAAAGATGACTAAAACTCCGTTCTCGGAAACAATGGAGCGAGCAACTAACTTGTTGGAAATCAAACATACTGATGTATGCAGACCGATGAGTGTTGAGACTCGCGGCGGGTATCATTATTTTTTGACCTTCACTGATGATTTGAGCCGATATGAGTATATCTACTTGATGAAGCACACGTATGAAACATTTGAAAAGTTCAAAGAATTTGAGAGTGAAGTAGAGAATCATCTTAACAAGAAAATAAGTTTTCTACGATCAGATCGCGGAGGCGAATATTTGAGTTACGAGTTTGGTCTTCATTTGAAACAATGTGGAATAGTTTCACAGCTCATGCTGCCTGGAACACCACAACATAATGGTGTGTCCGAACGTCATAATCGTACTTTATTAGATTTGGCGAGATCTATGATGTCTTTTACCGATTTACCACTATCGATTTGGGGTTATGTGATGTCTACTACGCAACCTTCTTCTTGTAGACGTTGCTGTGCCTCCAAGTGCAGAGGTTTGTAGGACAGTAGCAAATTTCCTTCAAATGGATTACCTAAGGTTTATCAATCCATGGGAGGCGTACGATGAAGATGGTCTCTCTCAAACAACCCTGCAACCAAATAACAAACAGTCTCTTGTGTCCCCAACACACCCAATACAATTGTAAATTGTATAGGTGCACTAGTTCGACAAAGAGATGGTGATACAAGTGCAATAAGGATGGTACATATAGGTTTTTGTAATCTGAAAATATAAAATCAGCAAGGTAACTAAGATGTAAAAGTGAGCGTAAACGGTATTGCAATGGTAGGAAACAAGGCCTAGGGTTTATACTTTCACTAGTGCAAGTTCTCTCAACAATAATAACATAACTGGATCGTATAACTATCCCTCAACATGCAACAAAGAGTCACTCCAAAGTAGATAACAACAGAGAACAAACGAAGAGATTATTGTAGGGTACGAAACCACCTCAAAGTTATCCTTTCTGATCGGTCTATTCAGAGTAAAATAACACGAAGCTATTCTTTCCGTTTGATCTATCATAGAGTTTGTACGAGAATAACACCTTAAGACACACATCAACCAAAACCCTAATGTCACCTAGATACTCCATTGTCACCTCAAGTATACGTGGGCATGATTATACGATATGCATCACACAATCTCAGATTCATCTATTCAACCAACACAAAGAACTTCAAAGAGTGCCCCAAAGTTTCTACCGGAGAGTCAAGATGAAAACGTGTGCCAACCCCTATGCATAGATTCCCAAGGTCACGGAACCCGCATGTTGATCACCAAAACATACATCAAGTATATCCCATTGTCACCACAGATAAGCACATGCAAGACATACATCAAGTGTTCTCAAATCCTTAATGACTCAGGGCCAGTTCTTTTGACGGCTTAAAAAATAAGTCGCCTCCTCCCCAGCTTTTCCCATAAGCCGCTTTTCTCATTCGTTGGGGCTTCTGAACTAGTTATGGGCTTACTAATCTAGAAGCCTCGGAAAATTTTGGGAATGGCTTATTTTTTAAGCTGGGGAGAGGCAGCTTATTTTCTAAGCCTCCCAAAAGAACTGGCCTCAATCCGATAAGGTAACTTCAAAGGGTAAAATCAATCCATTACAAGAAGGCAGAGGGGGAGAAACATCATAAGATCCAACTATAATAACAAAGCTCGCGATACATCAAGATCGTGCCATCTCAAGAACACGAGAGAGAGAGAGAGAGAGAGAGAGAGAGAGAGAGAGAGAGAGAGAGATCAAACACATAGCTACTCGTACATACCCTCAGTCCCGAGGGTGAACTACTCCCTCCTCATCATGGAGAGCGCCGGGATGATGAAGATGGCCACCGGAGAGGGATTCCCCCCTCCGGCAGGGTGCCAGAACGGGTCTAGGTTGGTTTTCGATGGCAAGAGAGGCTTTCGATAGCGGAACTCCCGATCTAGGTTATTTTCTGGAGGTTTATGTATATATATGAGTTGTTTGAGTCGGTAACAAGTAAGGGGGGTTCCCGAAGCGGCCACGAGATAGGGGGGCGCGCCCCCACCCGCGTGGGGAGCCCGGGACTCCATTGGTCCATCTCTGGTACTACTTGGGCTTCTTCTGGTCCAAAAACATCCTCTCTTGAGTTTCAGGTCAATTGGGCTCCGTTTGGTATTCCTTTTCTGCGATACTCAAAAACAAGGAAAAAACAGAAACTGGCACTGGGCTCTAGGTTAATAGGTTAGTCCCAAAAATCATATAAAAGTGTATATTAAAGCCCATTAAACATCCAAAATAGATAATATAATAGCATGAAACAATCTAAAATTATAGATACGTTGGAGACGTATCAAGCATCCCCAAGCTTAATTCCTGCTCGTCCTCGAGTAGGTAAATGATAAAAAACAGAAATTGTGATGTGGAATGCTACCAAACATAATTCTCAGTGTAATTTTCATGAATGTTCAGATCCGAAAGATTCAAGACAAAAGTCTATATTGACATAAGAATAATAATACTTCAAGCATACTAACCAAGCAATTATGTCTTCTCAAAATAACATGGCCAAAGAAAGTTCATCCCTACAAAATCATATAGTTTGGCTATGCTCCATCTTCGTCACACAAAATACTCAAATCATGCACATCCCCGGTTTCAGCCAAGCAATTGTTTCATACTTCAATTTTTTTCAAACCTTTTCAACTTTCACGCAATACTTGAGCGTGAGCCATGGATATAGCACTATAGGTGGAATAGAGTGGTGGTTGTGGAGAAGACAAAAGAGGAAGATGGTCTTACATCAACTAGGCGTATCAATGGGCTATGGAGATGCCCATTAATAGAAATCAATGTGAGTGAGTAGGAATTGCCATGCAACGGATGCACTAGAGCTATAAATATATGAAAGCTTAACAAAAGAAACTAAGTGGGTGTGCATCCAACTTGCATGCTCACGAAGACCTAGGGCATTTGAGGAAGCCCATCGTTGGAATATACAAGCCAAGTACTATAATGAAAATTCCCACTAGTATATGAAAGTGACAAAACAAGAGACTCTCTATCATGAAAATCATGGTGCTACTTTGAAGCACAAGTGTGGAAAAAGATAGTTGCACTGTCTCTTTTTTTTTTCTTTTTTCCCTTTTTTGGGCCTTCCTTTTTTCTTTGGCGTTTTTTTTCTTTGGGACAATGCTCTAATAATGATGATCATCACACTTTTATTTACTTACAACTCGATATTACAACTCGATACTAGAACAAAGTATGACTCTATATGAATGCCTCCGGCGGTGTACCGGGATGTGCACTGAATCAAGAGTGACATGTATGAAAAATTATGCATGGTGGCCTTGCCACAAATACGATGTCAACTACATGATCATGCAAGGCAATATGACAATGATGAAGCATGTCATAATAAACGGGACGGTGGAAAGTTGCATGACAATATATCTCAGAATGACTATGGAAATGCCATAATAGGTAGGTATGGTGGCTGTTTTGTGGAAGATATAGGGTGGCTGTATGGTCCAGGCGAAAGTTGCGCGGTACAAGAGAAGCTAGCAATGGCGGAAGGGTGAGAATGCGTATAATCCATGGACTCAACATTAGTCATAAAGAACTCACATAATTATTGCAAAAATCTACAAGTCATCAAAACAAAGTACTGAAGGAAATATGCCCTAGAGGCAATAATAAAGTTGTTATTTATATTTCCTTATATCATGATAAATGTTTATTATTCATGCTAGAATTGTATTAACCGGAAACTTAGTACATGTGTGAATACATAGACAAAATAATATGTCCCTAGTATGCCTCTACTAGACTAGCTCATTGATCAAAGATGGCTATGTTTCCTAGCCATAGACATGAGTTGTCATTTGATCAACGGGATCACATCATTAGGAGAATGATGTGATGGACTAGACCCATCCGTTAGCATGGCACTATGATCGTTTAGTTTTACTGCTATTGCTTTCTTCATGACTTATACATGTTCCTATGACTATGAGATTATGCAACTCCCGAATACCGTAGGAACACCTTGTGTGCTATCAAACGTCACAACGTAACTGGGTGATCATAAAGATGCTCTACAGGTGTCTCCGAAAGTATTCGTGGTGTTGGCATAGATCAAGATTAGGATTTGTCACTCCGAATGTCGGAGAGGTATCTCTGTGCCCTCTCGGTAATGCACATCATAATAAGCCTTGCAAGCAAATGACTAATGAGTCAGTCACGAGATGATGTATTACAGAACGAGTAAAGAGACTTGCTGGTAACGAGATTGAACTAGGTATAGAGATACTGACGATCGAATCTCGGGCAAGTAACATACCGATGACAAAAGGAACAACGTATGTTGTTATGCGGTTTGACCGATAAAAATCTTCGTAGAATATGTAGGAGCCAATATGAGCATCCAAGTTCCGCTATTGGTTATTGACCGGAGATGAGTCTCGGTCATGTCTACATAGTTCTCGAACCCGTAGGGTCCGCACGCTTAACGTTTGATGACGATCGGTATTATGAGTTTATGAGTTTTGATGTACCGAAGGTAGTTCGGAGTCCCGGATGAGATCACGGACATGACGAGGAGTCTCGGAATGTCCGAGACATAAAGATTGATATATTGGACGACTATATTCAGACACCGGAAGTGTTCTGGAAAGTTTCAGAATTTACCGGAGTGCCGGAGGGGTTACCGGAACCCCCCGGGGGAATGGTGGGCCCTGGTGGGCCATAGGGGAGAGAGAGGGCAGCAGCCAGGAGGTGGCGCGCCCCCTCCCTAGGAGGAGTCCGAATAGGACAAGGGGAGGGGTGCGCGGCCCCTCTTTCCCTCTCCCTCTCCCTTTCTTTCCTTCCCCCTTCTTCCTTCTTTGGTAGTTCCTACTAGGAATAGGATTGCAATCCTATTCCTAGTAGGATTGCAGCCCTAGCCGCACCATAGGAGGCCGGCCGGCCCTCCCCCCTTGCTCCTTTATATACGGGGGCAGGGGGGCACCCAAAGACACACAAGTTGAATTGTTCTAGCCGTGTGCGGTGCCCCCCTCCATAGAAACACACCTCGGTCATACCGTCGCAGTGCTTAGGCGAAGCCCTGCGCCTGTAGATACATCATATCCGTCACCACGCCGTCGTGCTGACGAAACTCTCCCATGAAGCTCAGCTGGATCAAGAGATCGTGGGACGTCATCAAGCTGAACGTGTGCTGAACGCGGAGGTGCCGTACGTTCGGTGCTTGATCGGTTGGATCGCGAAGAAGTTTGACTACATCAACCGCGTCACTTGACGCTTCCGCTTCCGGTCTATGAGGGTACGTAGACACACTCTTCCCTCTCGTTGCTATGCATCTAGTAGATAGATCTTGCGTGATCGTAGGAAAATTTTAAAATACTACGTTTCCCAACAGTGGTATCAGAGCCAGGTTTATGCGTAGATGATATGCACGAGTAGAACACAATGAGTTGTGGGCGATACTAGTCATACTGTTTACCAGCATGTCATACTTTGCTTCGGCAGTATTGTGAGATGAAGCGGCCCGGACCGACATTACGCGTACGCTTACGCGAGACTGGTTTCACCGTTACGAGCACTCGTTGCTTAAAGGTGACTGGCGGGTGTCTGTCTCTCTCACTTTAGCTGAATCAAGTGTGGCTACGCCTAGTCCTTGTGAAGGTTAAAACAGCACATACTTGACGAAACATCGTTGTGGTTTTGTATGCGTAGGTAAGAACGGTTCTTGCTAAGCCCGTAGCAGCCACGTAAAACTTGCAACAACAAAGTAGAGGACGTCTAACTTGTTTTTGCAGGGCATGTTGTGATGTGATATGGTCAAGACATGATGAGTTATACGGTTTTGTATGAGATGATCATGTTTTGTAATGTTATCGGCAACTGGCAGGAGCCATATGGTTGTCGCTTTATTGTATGAAATGCAATCGCCATGTAATTGCTTTACTTTATCACTAAGCGGTAGCGATAGTCGTAGAAGCAATAGTTGGCGAGACGACAACGATGCTACGATGGAGATCAAGGTGTCGCGCCGGTGACGAAGGTGATCATGACGGTGCTTTGGAGATGGAGATCAAAAGCACAAGATGATGATGGCCATATCATGTCACATATTTTGATTGCATGTGATGTTTATCTTATTATGCTTCTTACTTTGCTTAGAACGACGGTAGCATTATAAGATGATCCCTTACTAAATTTCAAGGTATAAGTGTTCTCCCTGAGTATGCACCGTTGCGAAAGTTCGTCGTGCCGAGACACCACGTGATGATCGGGTGTGATAAGCTCTACGTTCAAATACAACGGGTGTAAGCCAGTTTTGCACACGCAGAATACTCGGGTTAAACTTGACGAGCCTAGCATATGCAGATATGGCCTTGGAACACTGGAGACCGAAAGGTCGAGCTTGAATCATATAGTAGATATGATCAACATAAGATGTTCACCATTGAAACTACTCCATCTCACGTGATGATCGGACATGGTTTAGTTGATTTGGATCACGTGATCATTTAGATGACTAGAGGGATGTCTATCTATGTGGGAGTTCTTAAGTAATATGATTAAATTGAACTTTAATTTATCATGAACTTAGTCCTGGTAGTATTAGCATATCTATGTTGTAGATCAATAGCTCCCGATGTTGCTCCATGTTTATTTTTTATATGTTCCTAGAGAAAACTAAGTTGAAAGATGTTAGTAGCAATGATGCAGAATTGTTCCGTGATCTGAGGATTATCCTCATTGCTGCATAGAAGAATTATGTCCTTGATGCACCGCTAGGTGACAGACCTATTGCAGGAGCAGATGTAGACGTTATGAACGTTTTGACAAAAGCTCGGTATGATGACTACTTGATAGTTTAAGTGCACCATGCTTTATGGCTTAGAACCGGGACTTCAAAAAGTTTTGAATGCCACGGAGCATATAAGATGTTCCAAGAGTTGAAATTAGTATTTCATACTCAAGCCCGTGTCGAGAGGTATAAGACTTCTGACAGTACTTTGCCTACAAGATGGAGGAGAATAGCTCAACCAGTGAGCATGTGCTCAGATTGTCTGGGTACTACAATTACTTTAATCAAGTGGGAGTTAATCTTCCAGATAAGATAGTAATTGACAAAGTTCTCTAGTCACTATCACCAAGTTAGTAGAACTTCGTGATGAACTATAATATGCAAGGGATGCAAAAGACAATTCCCGAGCTCTTCGCTATGCTCAAGACTGCGGAGGTAGAAATCAAAAAGGAGCATCAAGTGTTGATGGTTAACAAGACCACTAGTTTCAAGAAAAAGGGCAAGGGAAAGAAGGGGAACTTCAAGAAGAATAGCAAGACAGTTGCTACTCCCACGAAGAAACCCAAGTCTGGAGCCAAGCCTGAAACTGAGTGCTTCTACTGCAAGGGGACTGGACACTGGAAGCGGAACTGCCCCAAGTATTTGGCGGATAAGAAGGATGTCAAAGTGAACAAAGGTATATTTTGATATACAGATTATTGATGTGTAATTTACTAGTGTTCATAGCAACCCCTGGGTATTTGATACCGGTTCAGTTGCTAATATTAGTAACTCGAAACGAGAATTGCAGAAGGAACAGAGACTAGTTAAAGGTGAAGTGACGATGTGTGTTGGAAGTGGTTCCAAGATTGATATGATCATCATCGCACACTCCCTATACTTTCGGGATTAGTGTAAAACCTAAATAAGCATTTGCGTTGAGCATGAATATGATTTGATCATATTTGTTGCAATACGGTTATTCATTTAAAGTCATAGAATAATTGTTATTCTGTTTACATGAATAAAACCTTCGATGGTCATACACCCAATGAAAATAGTTTGTTGGATCTCGATCGTGGTGATACACATATTCATAATATTGAAGCCAAAAGATGCAAGGTTAATAATGATAGTGCAACTTATTTGTGGCACTGCCGTTTAGGTCATAATGGTGTAAAGCGCATGAAGAAACTCCATAGTGATGGACTTTTGGAATCACTTGATTATGAATCACTTGGTGCTTGTGAACCATGCCTCATGGGCAAGATTACTAAAACTCCGTTCTTCGGAACAATGGAGCGAGCAACAGATTTGTTGGAGATCATACATACAGATGTATGTGGACCAATGAGTGTTGAAGCTCGCGGCGGGTATCGTTATTTTCTGACTTCACTGATGATTTGAGCAGATATGGGTATATCTACTTAATGAAGAACAAGTCTAAAACATTTGAAAAGTTCAAAGAATTTCAGAGTGAAGTGGAGAATCATCGCAACAAGAAAATAAGAGTTTCTACAATATGATCGTAGAGGTAAAATATTTGAGTTAGCGAGTTTGGCCTTCAGTAAAAACAATGTGAAATAGTTTCACTACTCACGCCATCTGGAACACCACAGTGTAATGGTGTGTCCGAACGTCATAACCGTACTTTATTAGATATGGTGCGATCGATGATGTCTCTTACCGATCTACCACTATCGCTTTTGGGGTTATGCATTAGAGACAGCTACATTCACGTTAAATAGGGCACCATCTAAATCCGTGGAGATGACACCGTATGAACTGTAGTTTGACGAGAAACCTAAGCTGTCATTTCTTTAAGTTTGGGACTGCGATGCTTATGTGAAAAAGTTTCAACATGATAAGCTCGAACCCAAATCGGAGAAGTAAATCTTCATAGGATACCCAAAAGAAACTGTTGGGTACACCTTCTATCACAGATCCGAAGGCAAGGTCTTTTTTGCTAAAAGTGGATCCTTTCTAGAGAAGGAGTCTCTCTCGAAAGAAGTGAGTGGGAGGAAAGTAGAACTTGATGAGGTAATTGTACCTTCTCCCTAATTGGAAAGTGGAACATCACAGAAACTAGTTCCAGTGATTCCTACACCAATCAGTGAGGAAGTTAATGATGATGATCATGAAACTTCGGATCAAGTTTCTGCTGAACGTCGTAGATCAACCAGAGTACGTTCCGCACCTGAGTGGTACGACAACCCAGTTCTGGAAGTCATGTTACTAGACCATGATGAACCTGCGAACTATGAGGAAGCGATGATGAGCCCAGATTCCGCAAAATGGCTTGAGGCCATGAAATCTGAGATGGGATCCATGTATGAGAACAAAGTGTGGACTTTGGTTGACTTGCCCGATGATTGACAAGCCATCGAAAATAAATGGATCTTCAAGAGGAAGACCGACGCTGACGGTAATGTTACTGTTTACAAAGCTCGACTTGTTGCGAAAGGTTTTCGACAAGTTCAAGGAGTTGACTACGATGAGACTTTCTCACCCGTAGCGATGCTTAAGTCTGTCCGAATCATGTTAGCAATTGCCGCATTTTATGAAATCTGGCAAATGGATAACAAAACTGCATTCTTTAATGGATTTATTAAAGAAGAATTGTATATGATGCAACCAGAAGGGTTTGTCAATCCTAAAGGTGCTAACAAAATGTGCAAGCTCCAGCGATCCATCTATGGACTGGTGCAAGCATCTCGGAGTTGGAATATACGCTTTGATAAGTTGATCAAAGCATATAGATTTATACAGACTTGCGGTGAAGCCTGTATTTACAAGAAGTGAGTGGGAGCACTACAAACTTTCTGATAAGTATATGTGAATGACATATTATCGATCGGAAATGATGTAGAATTTTTCTGGAAAGCATAAAGGAGTGTTTGAAAGGAGTTTTTCAAAGAAAGACCTTGGTGAAGCTGCTTACATATTGGGCGTCAAGATCTATAGAGATAGATCAAGACGCTTGATAAGACTTTCGATGAGTACATACCTTGATGAGATTTTGAAGTAGTTCAAAATGGATCAGTCAAAGAAGGAGTTCTTGCCTGACTTGTAAGGTGTGAAGTTGAGTAAGACTCAAAGCCAGACCACGGCAGAAAAATATAGAGAGAATGAAAGTCATTCCCTATGCCTCAGCCATAGGTTCTATAAAGTATGCCATGCTGTGTACCAAACATGTTGTGTACCTTGCCATGAGTTTGTCAAGGGGGTACAATAGAGATCCAGGAGTAGATCACTATACAGCGGTCAAAATTATCCTTAGTAACTGGATGACTAAGGAAATGTTTCTCGATTATGGAGGTGATAAAGAGTTCGTCGTAAAGGGTTACGCCGATGCAAGCTTTGACACTAAATCCAGATGACTCTAAGTATCAATCTGGATGCGTATTGAAAGTGGGAGCAATTAGCTAGAGTAGCTCTATGCAGAGCATTGTAGACATAGAAATTTGCAAAATACATACGAATCTGAATGTGACAGACCCGTTGACTAAACTTCTATCACAAGCAAAACATGATCACACCTTATTACTCTTGGGTATTAATCACATAGCGATGTGAACTAGATTATTGACTCTAGTAAACCCTTTGGGTGTTGGTCTCATGGCGATGTGAACTATGGGTGTTATTCACATAATGATGTGAACTATCGGTATTAAATCACATGGCGATGTGAGCTAGATTATTGACTCTAGTGCAAGTGGGAGACTGAAGGAAATATGCCCTAGAGGCAATAATAAAGTTGTTATTTATATTTCCTTATATCATGATAAATGTTTATTATTCATGCTAGAATTGTATTAACCGGAAACTTAGTACATGTGTGAATACATAGACAAAATAGTATGTCCCTAGTATGCCTCTACTAGACTAGCTCATTGATCAAAGATGGCTATGTTTCCTAGCCATAGACATGAGTTGTCATTTGATCAACGGGATCACATCATTAGGAGAATGATGTGATGGACTAGACCCATCCGTTAGCATGGCACTATGATCGTTTAGTTTTACTGCTATTGCTTTCTTCATGACTTATACATGTTCCTATGACTATGAGATTATGCAACTCCCGAATACCGTAGGAACACCTTGTGTGCTATCAAACGTCACAACGTAACTGGGTGATCATAAAGATGCTCTACAGGTGTCTCCGAAAGTATTCGTGGTGTTGGCATAGATCAAGATTAGGATTTGTCACTCCAAATGTCGGAGAGGTATCTCTGGGCCCTCTCGGTAATGCACATCATAATAAGCCTTGCAAGCAAATGACTAATGAGTTAGTCACGAGATGATGTATTACAGAACGAGTAAAGAGACTTGCCGATAACGAGATTGAACTAGGTATAGAGATACCGACGATCGAATCTCGGGCAAGTAACATACCGATGACAAAAGGAACAACGTATGTTGTTATGCGGTTTGACCGATAAAGATCTTCGTAGAATATGTAGGAGCCAATATGAGCATCCAGGTTCCGCTATTGGTTATTGACCGGAGATGACTCTCGGTCATGTCTACATAGTTCTTGAACCCGTAGGGTCCGCACGCTTAACGTTTGATGACGATCGGTATTATGAGTTTATGAGTTTTGATGTACCGAAGGTAGTTCGGAGTCCCGGATGAGATCACGGACATGACGGGGAGTCTCGGAATGTCCGAGACATAAAGATTGATATATTGGACGACTATATTCGGACACCGGAAGTGTTCTGGAAAGTTTCGGAATTTACCGGAGTGCCGGAGGGGTTACCGGAACCCCCCGGGGGAATGGTGGGCCCTGGTGGGCCATAGGGGAGAGAGAGGGTAGCAGCCAGGAGGTGGCGCGCCCCCTCCTTAGGAGGAGTCCGAATAGGACAAGGGGAGGGGGGCGCGGCCCCTCTTTCCCTCTCCCTCTCCCTTTCTTTCCTTCCCCCTTCTTCCTTCTTTGGTAGTTCCTACTAGGAATAGGATTGCAATCCTATTCCTAGTAGGATTGCAGCCCTAGCCGCACCATAGGAGGCCGGCCGGCCCTCCCCCTTGCTCCTTTATATACGGGTGCAGGGGGGCACCCAAAGACACACAAGTTGAATTGTTCTAGCCGTGTGCGGTGCCCCCCTCCATAGAAACACACCTCGGTCATACCGTCGCAGTGCTTAGGCGAAGCCCTGCACCGGTAGATACATCATATCCGTCACCACGCCGTCGTGCTGACGAAACTCTCCCGTGAAGCTCAGCTGGATCAAGAGCTCGTGGGACATCATCAAGCTGAACGTGTGCTGAATGCGGAGGTGCCGTACGTTCGGTGCTTGATCGGTTGGATCGTGAAGAAGTTCGACTACATCAACCGCGTCACTTGACGCTTCCGCTTCCGGTCTATGAGGGTACGTAGACACACTCTTCCCTCTCGTTGCTATGCATCTGGTAGATAGATCTTGCGTGATCGTAGGAAAATTTTAAAATACTACGTTTCCCAACAAGTACTACACACATGCTCCTAGGGGAAGGGTTGGTAGGAGTTAACCATCGCACGATCCCAACCTCCACACAAAGGATGGCAATCAAAGAAATACCTTATGCTTCAAATTTGTCACACAACGATTACCATACGTGCATGCTACGAGACTTACAAACCTCAACACAAGTATTTCTCAAATTCACAACTACTCTACTAGCATGACTCTAATATCACCATCCTCATATCTCAAAATGATCATCAAGTATCAAACTTCTAATAGTATTCATGCACTTTATATGAAAGTTTTTATTATACCTATCTTGGGTGCCTATCATATTAGGACTAAATTCATAACCTAAGAAAATTACCATGTTGTTCTAAAAGACTCTCAAAATAATATAAGTGAAGCATGAGAGTTCATCTATTTCTTCAAAATAAAACCACCACCGTGCTCTAAAAAGATATAAGTGAAGCACTAGAGCAAATGACAAACTACTCCAAAAGATATATGTGAAGATCAATGAGTAGTTGAATAATTATGTAACTATGTGAAGACTCTCTAACATTTAAGAATTTCAGATCTTGGGATAATAAAAAAACAGCAAGCAAAACAAAATAAAACAAAATGACGCTCCAAGCAAAACACATATCATGTGGTGAATAAAAATGTAGTCTCAAGTGAACTTACCGATAGACGAAGACGAAAGAGGGGATGCCTTCCGGGGCATCCCCAAGTTTAGGCTGTTGGTTGTCCTTGAATATTACCTTGGGGTGCCTTGGGCATCCCCAAGCTTAGGATCTTTCCACTTCTTATTCCATAGTCCATCGAATCTTTACCAAAAACTTGAAAACTTCACAACACAAAACTCAATAGAAAACTCGTAAGCTTCGTTAGTATTAGAAAATAAAACCACCACTTAGGTACTATTGTGAACTCATTCTAAATTCATATTGGTGTTATATCTACTGTATTCCAACTTCTCTATGGTTCATATCCTCCGATACTACTCATAGATTCATCAAAATAAGCAAACAACACTCGAAAAACAGAATCTGTAAAAAACAGAACAGTCTGTAGAAATCTGTAACTTTTGAATACTTCTGTAACTCTAAAAATTCTGAAATAAATTGGTGGACGTGAGGAATTTGTCTATTAATCTTCTGCAAAAAGAATCAACTTAAAATCACTCTTCTGTAAAAAATGGCAGGTAATATCGTGAGCGTGAAGTTTCTGTTTCTTACAGCAAGATTGCAAAGACTTTCATCAAGTCTTCCCAAAGGTTCTACTTGGCACTTTATTGAAACAAAAGCTATAAAACATGATTACTACAATAGCTTAATCATGTGAACACACAAAAACTGTAAGGGTAAATATTGGGTTGTCTCCCAACAAGCACTTTTCTTTAATGCCTTTTAGCTAGGCATGATAATGACAATGATGCTCGCATAAAAGATAAGAATTGAAACATAAAGAGAGCATCATGAAGATTATAACTAGCACATTTAAGCCTAACCCACTTCCTATGCATAGGGATTTTGTGAGCTAACAACTTATGTGAACAATAATCACCTAGCATAGGAAGGCAAAACAAACATAACTTCAAAACTTTAAGCATATAGAGAGGAAACTTGATATTACTGCAATTCCTACAAGCATATGATCCTCTCTCATAATAATTTTCAGTAGCATCATGAATGAATTCAATCATATAACCAGCACATAAAGCATTTTTTTCATGATCTACTTGCATAGACATTTTACTGCTCTCCACATAAGCAAGTTTATTCTCATCAATAGTAGTGGGAGCAAACTCAACAAAATAACTATCATGTGAAGCATAATCTAATTGAAAATTAAAATCATGGTGGCAAGTTTCATGCTTATCTTTATTCTTTATAGCATACGTGTCATCACAATAATCATCATAAATAGGGGGCATGCTTTCATCATAATAAATTTGCTCAACAAAACATGGGGGACTAAACATATCATCTTCATCAAACATAGCATCCCCAAGCTTGTGGCTTTGCATATCATTAGCATCATGGGTATTCAAAGGATTTACACTAACAACATTGCAATCATGCTCATCATTCAAATATTTAGTGCCAAACATTTTATAGCATTCTTCTTCTAACAACTGAGCACAATTTTCCTTTCCATCATTTTCACGAAAGATATTAAAAAGATGAAGCATATGAGGCAACCTCAATTACATTATTTTTGTAGATTACTTTTATAGACTAAACTAGTGATAAAACAATAAACTAAAAGATTTGATTGCAAGATCTAAAGATATACCTTGAAGCACTCACCTCCCCAGCAACGGCGCCAGCAAAGAGCTTGACGTCTACTACGCAACCTTCTTCTTGTAGACATTGTTGGGCCTCCAAGTGCAAAGGTTTGTAGGACAGTAGCAAATTTCCCTCAAGTGGATGACCTAAGGTTTATCAATCCGTGGGAGGCGTGGGATGAAGATGGTCTGTCTCAAACAACCTTGGAACCAAATAACAAAGAGTCTCTTATGTCCCCAACACACCCAATACAATGGTAAATTGTATAGCTGCACTAGTTCGGCGAAGAGATGGTGATACAAGTGCAATAAGGATGGTAGATATAGGTTTTTGTAATCTGAAAATATAAAAACAACAAGGTAACTAAGAGGTAAAGGTGAGCGTAAATGGTATTGCAATGCTAGGAAACAAGGCCTAGGGTTCATACTTTCACTAGTGCAAGTTCTCTCAACAATAATAACATAACTGGATCATATAACTATCCCTCAAAAAGCAACAAAGAGTCACTCCAAAGTAGCTAATAGCGGAGAACAAACGAAGAGATTATTGTAGGGTACGAAACCACCTCAAAGTTATCCTTTCTGATCGATCTATTCAAGAGTCCGCAGTAAAATAACATGAAGCTATTCTTTTCGTTCGATCTATAATAGAGTTCGTACTAGAATAACACCTTAAGACACACATCAACCAAAACCCTAATGTCACCTTGATACTCCATTGTCACCTCAAGTATCCGTGGGCATTATTATACGATATGCATCACACAATCTCAGATTCATCTATTCAACCAACACAAAGAACTTCAAAGAGTGCCCAGAAGTTTCTACCGGAGAGTCAAGACGAAAACATGTGCCAACCCCTATGCTTAGATTCCCAAGGTCACGGAACCCAAAATTTGATCACCAAAACATACATCAAGTAGATCACGTGATATCCCATTGTCACCACAGATAAGCACATGCAAGACATACATCAAGTGTTCTCAAATCCTTAAAGAATCAATCCGATAAGATAACTTCAAAGGGAAAACTCAATCCATTACAAGAAGGTAGAGGGGGAGAAACATCATCAGATCCGACTATAATAGCAAAGCTCGCGATACATCAAGATCGTGCCATCTCAAGAACTCGAGAGAGAGAAAGATCAAACACATAGCTACTGGTACATACCCTCAGCCCCGAGGGTGAACTACTCCCTCCTTGTCATGGAGAGCGCCGGGATGATGAAGATGGCCACTAGAGAGGGATTCCCCCCTCTGGCAGGGTGCCGGAACGAGTCTAGATTGGTTTTTGGTGGCAAAAGAGGCTTTCGGCGGCGGAACTCCCGATCTAGGTTATTTTTTGGGGTTTTCTTTATATATAGGAGGTGTTGGAGTCGGGAACAAGTAAGGGGGGGTCCCCGAGGCGGCCACGAGATAGGGGGGCGCGCCCAGGGGGATGGGCGCGCCCCCCACCATCGTGGACAGACCGGGACTCCCCTGGTCCATCTTCGGTACTCCATGGGCTTCTTCTGGTCCAAAAACATCCTCCGTTGAGTTTGAAGTAAATTGGGCTCCTTTTGGATTCCTTTTTTGCGATACTCAAAAACAAGGAAAAAATAGGAACTGGCACTGGGCTCTGGGTTAATAGGTTAGTCCAAAAGATCAAATAAAAGTGTATATTAAAGCCCATTAAACATCCAAAACAGATAATATAATATCATGGAACAATAAAAAATTATAGATACATTGTAGACGTATCATTATGCTTTAGAGATAGCTGCGTTCACGTTAAATAGGGCACCATCTAAATCCGTTGAGACGACACCTTATGAACTGTGGTTTGGCAAGAAACCCAAGTTGTCAATTCTTAAAGTTTGGGGCTATGATGCTTATGTGAAAAAGCTTCAACCTGATAAGCTCGAACCCAAAGTCGGAGAAATGTGTCTTCATAGGATACCCAAAGGAAACTGTTGGGTACACCTTCTATCACAGATCTGAAGGCAAGATATTCGTTGCTAAGAATGGATCCTTTCTAGAGAAGGAGTTTCTCTCGAAAGAAGAGAGTGGGAGGAAGGTGGAACTTGATGAGGTAATTGTACCTTCTCCCGAATTGGAAAGTAGTACATCACAAAAAGTAGTTCTAGTGATTCCTACACCAATTAGCGAGGAAGCTAATGATGATGATCATGAAACTTCAGATCAAGTTACTACTGAACCTCGTAGGTCAACCAGAGTGCGTTCCGCACCAGAGTGGTACGGTAACCCGGTTATGGAAGTCATGTTATAGACCATGATGAACCTACGAACTATGAGGAAGCGATGATGAGCCTGGATTCCGCAAAATGGCTTGAGGCCATGAAATATGAGATGGGATCCCTGTATGAGAACAAAGTGTGGACTTTGGTTGGCTTGCCCGATGATCGGCAAGCCATTGAAAATAAATTCATCTTTAACAGGAAGACTGACGCCGATGGTAATGTTACTGTCTACAAAGCTCGACTTGTTGCGAAAGGTTTTCGACTAGTTCAAGGAGTTGACTACGATGATACTTTCTCACCCGTAGTGATGCTTAAGTCTGTCCGAATCATGTTAGCAATTGCCGCATTTTATGATAATGAAATCTGGCAAATGGATGTCAAAACTGCGTTCCTTAATGGATACCTCAAAGAGGAGTTGTATATGATGCAACCAAAAGGTTTTGTCGATCCTAAAGGTGCTAACAAAGTGTGCAAGCTCCAGTGATCCATCTATGGACTGGTGCAAGCATCTCGAAGTTGGAATATACGCTTTGATGAGGTGATCAAAGCATAAGGTTTTATACAGACTTTTGGAGAAGCCTGTATTTACAAGAACGTGAGTGGGAGCTCTGTAGCATTTCTGATATATATGTGGATGACATATTATTGATTCGAAATGATATAGAATTTCTGGATGGCATCAAAGGATACTTGAATAAGAATTTTTCAATGAAAGACCTCAGTGAAGCTACTTATATATTGGGCATCAAGATCTATAGAGATAGATCAAGACGCTTAATTGGACTTTCACAAAGCACATACCTTGATAAAGTTTTGAAGAAGTTCAAAATGGACCAGTCAAAGAAAGTATTCTTGCCGGTATTACAAGGTGTGAAGTTGAGTAAGACTCAATGCTCGACCACTGCAGAAGATAGAGATAAAATGAAAGTCATTCCCTATGCCTCAGCCGTAGGATCTATCATGTATGCAATGCTGTGTACTAGACCTGATGTGTGCCTTGCTATAAGTTTAGCAGGGAGGTACCAAAGTAATCCAGGAATGGATCACTGGACAGCGGTCAAGAACATCCTGAAGTACCTGAAAAGGACAAAGGATATGTTTCTCATTTAAGGAGGTGACAAAGAGCTCATCGTAAACGGTTATGTCGATTCAAGCTTTGACACTGATTCGGATGACTCTAAGTCACAAACCATATATGTATTTTTGTTGAACGGTGAAGCTGTCAGTTGGTGCAGTTCCAAGCAGAGCGTTGTGGTGGGATCGACGTGTGAAGCGGAGTACATAACTGCTTCAGAAGCAGCAAATGAAGGAGTCTGGATGAAGGAGTTCATATCCGATCTAGGTGTAATACCTAGTGCATCGGGTCCAATGAAAATCTTTGGTGACAACACTGGAGAAATAGCCTTGGCGAAAGAATCCAGGTTTCACAAGAGAACCAAGCACATCAAGAGACACTTCAATTCCATCCGCGACCAATTCAAGGAGGGAGACATAGAAATTTGCATGATACATATAGATCCGAATGTTGCATAGCCATTTACTAAACCTCTTCCACGAGCAAAACATGATCAGCACCAAGACTCCATGGGTGTTAGAATCATTATTATGTAATCTAGATTATTGACTCTAGTGCAAGTGGGAGACTGAAGGAAATATGCCCCATAGGCAATAATAAAGTTGTTATTCATATTTCCTTATAAATCATGATAAATGTTTTTTATTCATGCTAGAATTGTATTAACCGGAAACTTGATACATGTTCGAATACTTAGACGAAACAGAGTGTCCCTAGTATGCCTCTACTAGACTAGCTCATTAATCAAAGATGGTTATGTTTCCTAACCTTAGGCATGAGTTGTCATTTGATCAACGGGATCACATCTAGGAGAATGAATGATGGACAATACCCATCCGTTAGCTTAGCAATATGATCGTTTAGTTTTTTCTGCTATTATTTTTTCATGACTTTTACATATTCCTATGACTATGAGATTATGCAACTCCAGAATACCGGAGGAACACCTTGTGCGCTATGAAATGTCACAGTGTAACTGGGTGATTATAAAGATGCTCTACAGGTGTCTCCGAAGGTGTATGTGGTGTTGGCATAGATCGAGAATAGGATTTGTCACTCCGAGTGTCAGAGAGGTATCTTTAGGCCTTCTTGGTAATACACATCATAATAAGCCTTGCAAGCAAACGACTAATGAGTTAGTCACGAGATGATGTATTACGGAACGAGTAAAGAGACTTGCTGGTGACAAGATTGAACTAGGTATGATGATACCGATGATCGACTCTTGGGCAAGTAACATACCGATGACAAAGGGAACGACGTATGTTGTTATGCGGTTTGAACGATAAGGATGTTCGTAGAATATGTGGGAACCGATATGAGCATCCAGGTTCCGCTATTGGTTATTGACCAGAGATGAGTCTCGGTCATGTCTACATAGTTCTTGAACCCGTAGGATCCGCACGCTTAACGTTCGATGACGATCTATATTATGAGTTTATGTGTTTTGATGCACCGCAGGTACTTAGGAGTCCTGGATGTGATCACGGACATGACGAGGAGTCTCGAAGCGGTTGAGACATGGAGATTGATATATTGGAAGGTTATATTCAGACACCGGAAGGGTTCCGGGGGTCACCTGTTAAATACCGGAGTACAGGGAGGTTAGCGGAACCCCCTGGGAGTATATGGGCCTTATTGGGCTTTAGGGGGAGAGAGAGAGGGGCTGCCTAGGGCTGGGCCACGCACCCCCCAAGCCTAGTCCGAATTGGACTAGGGGGGAGGGGTGGCGCCCCCTCCTTCCTTCTCTTTCTCTCCTTCCCTTCCCCATTCTCCTACTCCTACTAGGAAAGGGGAGTCCTACTCCTAGTGGGAGTAGGACTCCCCCTTGGCGCGCCTCCTCCCCTACGCTGGCCGCCTCCTCCCTCTCCCTCCTTTATATACGTGGGGAGGCCACCCCTTGGACACATCAATTGTTCCTAGCCGTGTGCGGTGCCCCCATCCACAGTTACACACCTCGGTCATATCGTTGCAGTGCTTAGGCGAAGCCCTATGCCGGTAGCTTCATCATCACCGTCACCACACCATCATGCTGACAAAACTCTCCCGCGAAACTTAAGTGGATCAAGAGTTCGTGGGACGTCATCGAGCTGAACGTGTGCTGAACACGGAGGTGCTGTACGTTCAGTGCTTGGATCGGTTGGATCGCAAGGACATTCGACTACATCAACCGCGTTACTAAATGCTTCCGCTTTTGGTCTACGAGGGTACATGGACATACTCTCCTGCTCGTTGCTACGCTTCTCCTAGATAGATCTTGCGTGATCGTAGGCAAAATTTTGAAATACTACGTTCCCCAACATTTCTCACCCGTAGCGATGCTAAAGTCTGTCCGAATCATGTTAGCAATTATCGCATTTTATGATTATGAAATCTGGCAAATGGATGTCAAAACTGCATTCCTTAATGGATACCTCAAAGAGGAGTTGTATATGATGTAACCAGAAGGTTTTTTCGATCCTAAAGGTGCTAACAAAGTGTGCAAACTCCATCGATCCATCTATAGACTGGTGCAAGCATCTCGGAGTTGGGATATACACTTTGATGAAGTGATCAAAGCATATGGTTTTATGCAGAATTTTGGAGAAGCCTGTATTTACAAGAATGTGAGTTGGAGCTCTGTAGCATTTCTGATATTATTTGTAGATGACATATTATTGATTGGAAATGATATAGAATTTCTGGATGGCATAAAAGGATACTTGAATAAGAATTTTTCAATGAAAGACCTTGGTGAAGCTGCTTATATATTGGGCATCAAGATCTATAGAGATAGAACAAGACGCTTAATTGGACTTTCACGAAGCACATACCTTCATAAAGTTTTGAAGAAGTTCCAAATGGATTAGTCAAAGAAAGGGTTCTTGGTTGTATTACAAGGTGTGAAGTTGAGTAAGAATCAATGCGCGACCACTACAGAAGATAGAGAGAAAATGAAAGTCATTCCCTATGCCTCAGCCATAGGATCTATCATGTATGCAATGCTGTGTACCAGACCTGATGTGTGCCTTCCTATAAGTTTAGCAGGGAGGTACCAAAGTAATCCATGAGTGGATCACTGGACATCGGTCAAGAACATCCTGAAGTACCTGAAAAGGACAAAGGATACATTTCTTTTTTATGGAGGTGACAAAGAGCTCATCGTAAATGGTTACGTCAATTCAAGCTTTGACACTAATCCGGATGACTCTAAGTCACAAACCGGATATGTATTTTTGTTGAACGATGGAGCTGTCAGTTGGTGCAGTTCCAACCAGAGCATCGTGGCGGGATCGACGTGTGAAGCGAAGTACATAGCTGCTTCTGAAGCATCAAATGAAGGAGTTCATATCTGATCTAGGTGTAATATCTTTTGTGACAACACTAGAGCAATAGCCTTGGCAAAGGAAGCCAGGTTTCACAATAGAACCAAGCACATCAAGAGACTCTTCAATTCCATCTACCATTAAGTCAAGGAGGGAGACATAGAAATTTGCAAGATACATACGAATCTGAATGTTGTAGACCCGTTGATTAAGACTCCATGGGTGTTAGAATCATTACTATGTAATCTAGATTACTGACTCTACTGCAAGTGGTAGACTGAAGGAAATATGCCCTAGAGGCAATAATAAAGTTGTTATTTATATTTCCTTATATATCATGATAAATGTCTTTTGTTCATGCTAGAATTGTAATAACCAGAAACTTGATACATGTGTGAATACATAGACAAAATAGAGTGTCCCTAGTATGCCTCTACTAGACTAGCTCGTTAATCAAAGATGGTTATGTTTCCTAACCATAGACATGAGTTTTCATTTGATCAACAGGATCACATCATTAGGATAATGATGTGACGGACAAGACCCATCCATTAGGTTAGCACAATGAACGTTTAGTTTTTTCTGCTGTTTCTTTTTTGATGACTTTTACCTGTTCCTATGACTATGATATTATGCAACTCCCGAATACCGGAGAAACACCTTGTGTGCTATCAAATGTCACAACGTAACTGGGTGATTATAAAGATGCTCTACAGGTGTCTCCGAAAGTGTTTGTGGTGTTGTCATAGATCAAGAATATGATTTGTCACTCCTAGTGTCGGAGAGGTATCTCCGGGCCCTCTCGGTAATACACATCGTAATAAGCCTTGCAAGCAAATGACTAATGATTTAGTCACAAGATGATGTATTACGGAATTAGTAAAGAGACTTGTCGATGACGAGATTGAACTAAGTATGATGATATCGATGATCGAATCTCGGCCAAGTAAGATACTGATGAAAAAGGGAACAACGTATGTTGTTATGCGGTTTCACCGATAAAGATCATCATAGAATATGTAGGAACCAATATGAGCATCCAAGTTTCGCTATTGGTTATTGACCGGAGATGAGTCTCGGTCATGTCTACATAGTTCTCTAACCTGTAGGGTCCGCATGCCTAAAGTTCGATAACGATCGATATTATGAGTTTATATGTTTTGATGTACCGAAGGTAGTTCGGAGTCCCGGATGTGATCACGGACATGACGAGGAGTCTCAAAATGGCCAAGACATAAATATTCATATATTGGTAGGTTATATTCGGACACCGGAAAAGGGTTCCGGGGGTCACCGGATAAATACCGGAGTACCGGGAGGTTATCGGAACCCCCCGTGGAGTAAATGGGCCTTATTGGGGTTTAGGGGAGAGATAGGGGCTGCCTAGGACAGGCCGCGCGCCCCCAAACCTAGTCCGAATTGGACTAGGGGGAGGGGCGGCGCCCCCTCCTTCCTTTTCTTTTTCTCCCTCCCTTCCCTCTTCTCCTACTCCTACTAGGAAAGGGGAGTCCTACTCCTAGTGGGAGTAGTACTCCCCCTTGGCGCGCCTCCTCCCTAGGCCGGCCGCCTCCTCCCTCTCCCTCCTTTATATACGTGGGGAGGGCACCCCTTGAACACACATCAATTGTTCATAGCCGTGTGCGGTGCCCCCCTCCACAGTTACACACCTCGGTCATATCGTTGCAGTGCTTAGGTGAAGCCTTGCGCCGGTAACTTCATCATTACCATCACCATGCCATCGTGCTGACGAAACTCTCCCTCAGCCTCAAGTGGATCAAGAGCTCGAGGGACGTCATCGAGCTCAACGTGTGCTGAACCCGAAGGTGCTGTACGTTCGGTACTTGGATCGGTTGGATCGCGAAGACGTTTGGCTACATCAACCGCGTTACTAAACGCTTCCGCTTTTGGTCTACTAGGGTACATGGACACACTATCCACACTCGTTGCTATGCTTCCCCTAGATAGATCTTGCGTGATCGTAGGTAAAATTTTGAAATACCGTGTTCCCCAACACCTTCTACCAAAACACGCTACTGGTAAAGCTTACAATGTAAAAATGAACATCAAACATACATTGCTCATCAATGATCTTTTTGTGTAGAATCTAAATTGTCAGTAGGAATCGTCCCCGGTTTAGGAACCGGCGAGGATTCCTATTGCGGCCACAGATCCTACACATAGAGTTCTATAAAGACCAAGTGGTTGTGATGGTTTGACAAATAACGTATTTAAGGTGGTAAACACCCTGTTTGGGGAGCGTGGTGGGACAAAATTAGTTTTAACGGGTGGACTAAACTTAGCAGGAGCGAGGGTGGGCGAAACGCGCTGCTGCTAAGTATAATAGGATTAGCACTGGTATAAGACATGTGCTACTACTAAACCTACTCCGGAGGCAACGTTGTGACATTTGTTGTCCCGTGACGCACTACTGCTACGGATGTAGTAGTAGCGCGGTTTTGGTACGCGCGCTGCTGGTAAGTCACAGTAGCGCCTTATTTTGGGACACACTTCTGGTAAGATTCTGTTTATAAGGTTATCCCTAGTAGTGTATGAGGGCCTGGTGTGACAATCCGGTGGCATTGCTACCTCCGAGGGCCCCCCGCCCCGCCTAACCCTGTAGCGTTAGACCACGAAATCTAGCAATTTGGCTTTGCACGGACGGGCTTTGACCAATGGACCTCTCCTCCCGGTTTTGTTAGGTCAATCCATACAAACACTTGGGAGCAACATCTGGGCCAAAACCACAGCAAGCTCCCCTCCGTGTAAACCGACACGGCCGTTTCACCCCTCCAGGTGCCGGCGACGACGCGCCCGTGAGAGGGGCCACACCACGAAGACGTGTGCTGCCTATTCAGACATGCCACCACACCTGCATGTATAAGGGCCCGGTGTGATAATCCGATGGCATTGGTACCCCCCAGG
>LR738715.1:41845360-41965816 GCA_902687465.1 Secale cereale
ATCCGGTGGCATTGCTACCCCCCCAGGGCTCCCGCCCCGCCTAACCCTATAGCGTTTGACCACGAGATCTAGCCCTTTGGCATTCCACGGACGGACTTTGACCAGTGGACCTCCCCATCCAGTTGTGTTAGGTTAGGCCATACGAACACTTGGTAGAAACATCCGGGCCAAACCCACAGCAAGATCCCCTCCGTGTAGAACCGACGCGGCCATTTCCCCCCTCGAGGTGCCAGCGGTGGCTGCGTACATGAGGGGGGCCACACCCCGAAGACGCGTGTCGCCTATTCAGACAAGCCACCACACCGTACTGCATGTATTATGGCCCAGTGCAACAATCTGGTGGCATTGCTACCCCCAGGCCCCCCTATACGGCTGTTTCCCCCTCTAGGTGCCGACGGCGTCACCGTTCGTGAGGGGGGGCCCGCACCCCGGACGTGAGGGGTCACACTTTGGAGACGCGTGCCCGGCGTTTGCAACCGCGAGAACACTTCTGTCGGGACATAGCTATTTTTGATTTTAATAAAATATAAGGACTTATATTCAAATGAACATGACGACACATTATTAACGTACTCGAAAAATTCCAAACTACATATATGTTCATAATATATGGAAAAAATTCACCAAATCAATAAAAAAATGTATGTATGTTTATATTTACACGTGGTACATGTAAGTTAATCAACTAATAATACATGAAAAAACATAAAAAATTGTACATGCAAAAATAAAAAAAATAAAAATGATAACTATGCCGACGGCAACTGCGGCAGGGGCAGGTGGCCGGCGCACCGCGGATTGATGCCTTGGCGGTATGCCGACGGCAGCCGTCGGAATGGACGCTGGTTGGTGCGCTTCGGATCAATGACATGGCATGCAAATCTATGCCGGCGGCTGCCCGTCTTTCCCGTCGGCATAGTTTAAACGTCGTTAGCCGTCGGTTACGAGAGGGGTCGCCGGGCCCACAGCTATGTCGATGGCCCATGTACGCCGACGGCGGCTATAGGCGTACGTGTAGATAGGCCGACATCGTTTCTATGCCGACGGGGGCCGTCGGCATACATACGAGTAGCCCGACGGCCTTATCACGCCGACGGCCTGGACCTGGCTGTCGACATAGCTTGGAGTAGACCGACGGGGGCCATCGGCATATCTTCGGCCGTCGGGGTAGTTCTCTGATCCGGTAGTTAGGTAAAGCTAATTAAACGAGACTTGCGAACACCGTTTATTTGCCATTTACATCCCTTCGTAGGCCATGCCATCGTGATCATCTAGGTGTCGGGCATAGCAAAGATATTCAGTTTCATTGCACATCATGGCGTGACAATTGTCTACTGAAGTACCAAACGGATCTCCCCTCGTACCGGCCCCTCCCTTCTGCCTAGTGACCTTGCTCTACTCCCCTCTTCTCGATGACTCCTTTTCCTCCATGTCGTGAAGGTCCTCGCCGACTACAATTGATAAGATGGGCAAAAAGCGAAAAATGATCTGGGACTGCACAAACCTTTTTTCTTGAAACCATAATGAAAAGGGGCATGCTACATGTCGGCTGTCTGATCTTTTAAATGGATCCGCCGTCTTGCGAGCCGCTGGATTGTGTGATGCGAGCCGTTATTTTCTCTTCTCTAATTTCTTGCAACAATACTCGTGTTGGGAAACCTCTTCTCCATTAATTTCGTGCAAAAAGACCTTTATTGCGAAACCTCCTCTTCTCTAGTTTCCTGTAACAAGTTTCCTATTGCAAAACCTCTTCTTTAATTTTCTACAACAAGACCCTTGTTGCAAAAATTGCAAACACATCCTCCTCCGCGCATAATTTTCTTTAAGCACTTACTACAAATAAACTAGTTCTAGTAAGCACTTACTATAAATATGTGTTTGGATCCGTATTTGAACCTAAATAAACTTTCTAACTTTGACAATATATTTAACTAAAAAATATAATGCATGGCACCAAAAATTATATCTTTGGATCTGTATTTGAACCTAGTTTCCAATGATATTATTTTCAGTTACATGCATTAACAATTTATTAGTTAAATCGAAGGTCAAAATTAAGCACAAAATTCGAAAGGGGCTAATAAAGTAGGACGGAGGTAGTATATATCTAAATCACACAAACATGATTATTTTTATATAAAAAAGATAAGAACTACAGAAAATATGCCCTAGAGGCAATAATAAAGTTGTTATTTATATTTCCTTATATGTCATGATAAATGTATTTTATTCATGCTAGAATCGTATTAACCGGAAACTTAGTACATGTGTGAATACATAGATGAAACATAGTGTCCCTAGTATGCCTCTACTAGACTAGCTTTTTAATCAAAGATGGTTATGTTTCCTGACCATAGACATGAGTTGTCATTTGATCAACGGGATCACATCATTAGGAGAATGATGTGATGGACAAGACCCATCCGTTAGCTTAGAAACTTGATCGTTTAGTTTAACTGCTATTACTTTCTTCATGTGTTATACTTGTTCCTAGGACTATGAGATTATGCAACTCCCGAATACCGGAGGAACACCTTGCGTTCTATCAAACGTCACAATGTAACTGGGTGATTATAAAGATGCCCTACAGGTGTCTCCGAAGGTGTTTGTGGTGTTGGCATAGATCAAGAATAGGAATTGTCACTCCGAGTGTCGGAGAGGTATCTCTAGGCCCTCTCAGTAATACACACCATAATAAGCCTTGCAAGCAAATGACTAATGAGTTAGTCATGAGATGATGTATTAAGGAACGAGTAAAGAGACTTGCCGGTGACGAGATTTAACTAGGTATGATGATACTGACAATCGAATCTTGGGCTAGTAACATACCGATGACAAAAGGGAACAACGTATGTTGTTACGCGGTTTTACCGATAAAGATCTTTGTAGAATATGTAGGAACCAATATGAGCATCCAGGTTCCGCTATTGGTTATGGACCGGAGATGAGTCTCGGTCATGTCTACATAGTTCTCGAACCCATACGGTCCGCACGCTTAATGTTCGATGACTATTGATAATATTAGTTTATGTGTTTTGATGTACCGAAGGTAGTTCGGAGTCCCGGATGTTATCACAGACATGACGGGGAGTCTCGAAATGGTCAAGACATAAAGATTGATATATTGGAAGGTTATATTCGGACACCGGATAAATACCGGAGTACTGGGGAGTTACCGGAACCCCGGGAGGGTTAATGAGCTTCATGGGCCTAGATTTGGAAGAGAGGAGGCAAGCCAAGGTGTGGCGCGCACCTCCCCTAGCCCAAACCGAATTGGACATGGGGGGCAGCCCCCCTTTCCTTCTCTCCTCCCTCTCCTTCCCTCTTCTCCTAGTAGGAATAGGAAAGGGGGGGCAAATCTACTTGGAGTAGGATTGCGCCCCCGCCCACCCCATGGCGCGCCTCGTCCTCCTTGGCCTCCTCCTCCTCCCCTCCCTACTTTATATACGTGGGGAGGGGGCACCCCATAGACACATGTTGATTTGCAAGCCGTGTGCGGTGCCCCCCTCCACAGTTACACACCTCGGTCATATCATTGCAGTACTTAGGCGAGCCTTGTGCCGGTAACTTCATCATCACCGTCAGCACACTATCGTGCTGGCGAAACTCTCCCACGACGGTTAACTGGATCAGGATTTCGTGGGACGTCATCGAGCTAAATGTGTGCTGAACACGAAGGTGCCGTATGTTCGGTGCTTGGATCGGTTGGATCGCGAAGACGTTCGACTACATCAACCGCGTTACTAAATGCTTCCGCTTTCGGTCTACGAGGGTATGTGGACATACTCTCCCGCTTGTTGCTATGCTTCTCCTAGATAGATCTTGCATGATCGTAGGTAAATTTTTTGAAATACTACATTCCCCAATAGTGGTATCAGAGCCAGGTCTATGCGTAGATGATATGCACGAGTAGAACACAATGAGTTGTGGGCAATAATAGTCATACTGCTTACCAGCATGTCATACTTTGATTCGGAGGTAATGTGAGATGAAGCGTCCCGGACCGATATTACGCGTACGATTACGCGAGACTGGTTTCAACGTTACGAGCACTTGTTGCTTAAAGGTGACCGGCGGGCGTCTGTCTCTCTCACTTTAGTTGAACAGAGTGTGGCTACGCACGATCTTTTTGAAGGTTAAAACAACACACTTGACGAAAAATTGTTGTGGTTTTGTATGCATAGATAAGAACGGTTCTTGCTAAGCCCATAGCAGCCACGTAAAACTTGCAACAACAAAGTAGAAAACGTCTAACTTGTTTTTGTAGGGCATGTTGTGATGTGATATGGTCAAGACATGATGAGTTATATGTTATTGTGTGAGATGACCATGTTTTGTAAATTATAGGCAACATGCAGGAGCCTTATGGTTGTCTCTTTATTGTATGAATTGCGAAGGCCATGTAATTGCTTTACTTTATCACTATGAGTAAGCGATAGTAGTAGTAGCAATATTTGGCGAGAAGACCACGACGCTACGATGAAGATCATGGTGTCAAGCCGGTGACGACGGAGATCATGATGATGAATTGGAGATGGAGATCAAAAGCACAAGATGATGATGGCCATATCATGTCACATATTTTGATTGCATGTGATGTTTATCTTATTATGCTTCTTATTTTGCTTAGTACGGCGGTAGCATTATAAGATGATCCCTTACAAAATTTCAAGGTACAAGTGTTCTCTCTAAGTATGCACCGTTGCGAAAGTTCGTCGTGCTGAGACTCCATGTGATAATCGGGTGTGATAAGTTCTACGTTCAAATACAACGGGTGTAAGAAAGTTTTGCACATGCAGAATAATCGGGTTAAACTTGATGAGCCTAGCATGTGCCGACATGGCCTCGGAACATTGGAGACCGAAAGGTTGAGCATGAATCATATAGTAGATATGATCAACATAAGATGCTCACCATTGAAAACTACTCCATCTCACGTGATGATCGGACATGGTTTAGTTGATTTGGATCACATGATCATTTAGATGACTAGAGGGATGTCTATCTAAGTGGGAGTTCTTTAGCAATATGATTAATTGAACTTTAATTTATCATGAATTTAGTCTTGATAGTTTTTGCATATCTATGTTATTGTAGATCAATGGCTCGTGCTACCGTTTCCTTGAGTTTTAATGCGTTCCTAGAGAAATCTAAGTTGAAAGATGATGGTAGCAACTACACGGACTGGGTCCGTAACTTGAGGATTATCCTCATTGCTGCATAGAAGAATTATGTCCTGGAAGCACCGCTAGGTGACAGGCCTGCTGCAGGAGCAACTCCGGACATGATGAACGTCTGGCAAGCTCGTTCTGATGGCTACTCGATAGTTCAGTGTGCCATGCTTTACGGTTTAGAATCGGGACTCCAAAGATGTTTTGAACGTCATGGAGCATATGAGATGTCACAAGAGTCGAAGTTAATATTTCAAGCAAATGCCCGAATTGAGAGATATGAAGTCTCCAATAAGTTCTATAGCTGCAAGATGGAGGAGAACAGTTCTATCAGTGAACACTTACTCAGAATGTTTGGGTACTACAATCACATGACTCAACTTGGATGCAAAGTTAATGAAGATAATGTTATTGATAGAGTTCTTCAATCACCGCTACCAACCTATAAAAGCTTCGTGATGAACTATAATATGCAAGGGATGATGAAGACAATTCCCGAGCTCTTCGCTATGCTAAAAGCTGTGGAGGTAGAAATCAAAAAGGAGCATCAAGTGTTCATGGTTAACAAGACCACTAGTTTCTAGAAAAAGGGCAAGGGAAAGAAGGGGAACTTCAAGAAGAATAGCAAGACAGCTGCTACTCCCGCGAAGAAACCCAAGTCTGGAGCCAAGCCTGAAACTGAGTGCTTCTACTGCAAATTGACTGGACAGTGGAAGCGGAACTGCCCCAAGTATTTGGCAGATAAGAAGGATGGCTAAGTGAACAAAGGTATATTTGATATACACTTTATTGATGTGTACCTTACTAACGCTCGTAGTAGCACCTGGGTATTTGATACTGGTTCGGTTGCTAATATTTGTAACTCGAAACAGGGGCTACGGGTAAAACGAAGATTAGCTAAGGACGAGGTGACGATGCGTGTGGGAAATGGTTCCAAAGTCGATGTGATTGCTGTCGGCACGCTACCTCTACATCTACCTTCGGGATTAGTTTTAGACCTAAATAATTGTTATTTGGTGCCTGCATTGAGCATCAACATTATATCTGGATCTTGTTTGTTGCAAGACGGTTATTAATTTAAATCAGAGAATAATGGTTGTTCTATTTTTATATGTAATATTTTGTATGGTCATGCACCCTTGAAGAGTGGTCCATTCTTGTTGGATCTCGATCGTAGTGATATACATATTCATAATATTGAAGCCAAAAGATGCAAGGTTAATAATGATAGTGCAACTTATTTATGGCACTACCGTTTAGGTCATATTGGTGTAAAGCGCATGAAGAAACTCCATGCTGATGAACTTTTGGAATCACTTAAGTATGAATCACTTGGTGCTTGCGAACCATGCCTCATGGGAAAGATGACTAAAACTCCGTTCTCCGGAACAATGGAGCGAGCAATAGATTTGTTGGAAATCATACATACTGATGTATGTGGACCGATGAGTGTTGAGGCTCGCGGCGGGTATCGTTATTTTGTGACCTTCACTGATGATTTGAGCAGATATGGGTATATCTACTTAATGAAGCACAAGTCTAAAACATTTGAAAAGTTCAAAGAATTTCAGAGTGAAGTAGAGAATCATCACAACAAGAAAATAAAGTTTCTACGATCTGATCGTGGAGGCGAATATTTGAGTTACGAGTTTGGTCTTCATTTGAAAGAATGTGGAATAGTTTCACAGCTCACGCCACCTGGAACACCACATCGTAATGGTGTGTACGAATGTCGTAACCATACTTTATTAGATATGGTGCGATCTATGATGTCTCTTACAGATTTACCACTATCGTCTTGTGGTTATGCTTTAGAGACGGCTGCATTCACGTTTAATAGGGCACCATCTAAATCCGTTGAAACGACGCCTTATGAATTATGGTTTGGCAAGAAATCCAAGTTATCATTTCTTATAGTTTGGTGCTGCCATGCTTATGTGAAAAAGCTTCAACCTGATAAGCTCGAACCCAAGTCGGAGAAATGTGTCTTCATAGGATACCCAAAGGAAACTGTTGGGTACACCTACTATCACAGATCTGAAGGCAAGATATTCATTGCAAAGAAAGGATCCTTTCTTGAGAAGGAGGTTCTCTCGAAAGAAGTGAGTGGGAGGAAAGTGGAACTTGATGAGGTAATTGTAGCTTCTCCCGAATTGGAAAGTAGTACATAACAGAAACTAGTTCCAGTGATTCCTACACCCATTAGTGAGGAAGTTAATGATGATGATCATGAAACTTCAGATCAAGTTACTACTGAACCTCGTAGGTCAACCAGAGTGTGTTCCGCGCCAGAGTGGTATGGTAACCCGGTTCTGGAAGTCATGTTACTAGACCATGATGAACCTACGAACTATGAGAAAGCGATGATGAGCCCAGATTCCGCAAAAAGGCTTGAGGCCATGAAATCTGAGACGAGATCTATGTGTAAGAACAAAGTGTGGACTTTGGTTTACTTGCCCGATGATCGGCAAGCCATTGAAAATAAATGGATCTTTAAGATGAAGACTGACACCGATGGTAATGTTACTGTCTAGAAAGCTCGACTTGTTGCGAAAGGTTTTCGACAAGTTCAAGGAGTTGACTACGATGAGACTTTCTCACCTGTAGCGATGCTTAAGTTTGTCAGAATAATGTTAGCAATTGCCGCATTTTATGATTATGAAATCTGGCAAATTGATGTCAAAACTGCATTCCTTATTGGATACCTCAAAGAGGAGTTGTATATGATGCAACCAGAAGGTTTTATCGATCCTAAATGTGCTAACAAAGTGTGCAAGCTCCAGCGATCCATCTATGGACTAGTGCAAGCATCTCGGAGTTGGAATATACGCTTTGATGAGGTGATCAAAGCATATGGTTTTATACAGACTTTTGGAGAAGCCTGTATTTACAAGAAAGTGAGTGGGAGCTCTATAGCATTTCTGATATTATATGTGGATGACATATTGTTGATTGGAAATGATATAGAATTTCTGGATGGCATAAATGGATACTTGAATAAGAATTTTTCAATGAAAGACCTCGTTGAAGTTTCTTATATATTAGGCATCAAGATCTATAGAGATAGATCAAGACGTTTAATTGGACTTCCACAAAGCACATACCTTGATAAAGTTTTGAAGAAGTTCAAAATGGATCAGTCAAAGAAAGGGTTCTTGCATGTGTTAGAAGGTGTGAAGTTGAGGAAGACTCAATGCCCGACCACCAGACCTGATGTGTGCCTTGCTATAAGTTTAGCAGGGAGGTACAAAAGTAATCCAGGAGTGGATCATTGGACAGCAGTCAAGAACGTCCTGAAGTACCAGAAAAGGACAAAGGATATGTTTGTTGTTTATGGAGGTGACAAAGAGCTCGTCTTAAACGGTTATGTAGATTCTAGCTTTGACACTGATCCGGATGACTCTAAGTCACAAACCATATATGTATTTTTATTGAATGGTGGAGCTGTCAGTTGGTGCAGTTCCAAGCAGAGCGTCGTGGCGGGATCTACGTGTGAAGCGGAGTACCTAGCTGCTTCGAAAGCAGCAAATGAAGGAGTCTGGATGAAGGAGTTCATATCCGATCTCGGTGTAATACCTAGTGCATCGGGTCCAATGAAACTATTTTGTGACAACACTGGAGCAATAGCCTTGGAGAAGGAATCCAGGTTTCACAAGAGAACCAAGCACATCAAGAGACGCTTCAATTCCATCCGCGATCAAGTCAAGGAGGGAGACATAGAAATTTGCAAGATACATACAGATTTGAATGTCGCAGACCCATTGACTAAGCCTCTTCCATGAGCAAAACATGATCAGCACCAAGACTCCATGGGTGTTAGAATAATTACTATGTAATCTAAATTATTGACTCTAGTGCAAGTGGGAGACTGAAGGAAATATGCCCTAGAGGCAATAATAAAGTTGTTATTTATATTTTGTTATATGTCATCATAAATGTCTTTTATTCATGCTAGAATTGTATTAACCGGAAACTTAGCACATGTGTGAATACATAGATGAAACAAAGTGTCCCTAGTACGCCTCTACTAGACTAGCTCATTAATCAAAGATGGTTATGTTTCCTAACCATAGACATGAGTTGTCATTTGATCAATGGGATCACATCATTAGGAGAATGATGTGAGTGACAAGACCCATCCGTTAGCTTAGCAACTTGATCGTTTAGTTTTACTACTATTGCTTTCTTCATGACTTATACATGTTCCTATGACTATGAGATTATGCAAATCCCGTATACCGGAGGAACACCTTGTGTGCTATCAAATGTCACAACGTAACTAGGTGATTATAAAGATGCTCTACAGGTGTCTCCGAAGGTGTTTGTGGTGTTGGCATAGATCAAGAATAGGATTTGTCACTCTGAGTGTCGGAGAGCTATCTCTGGGCCCTCTCGGTAATACACATCGTAATAAGCCTTGCAAGCAAATGACTAATCAGTTAGTCACGAGATGATGTATTATGAAACGAGTAAAGAGACTTGCCGGTGATGAGATTGAACTAGGTATCATGATACCGACTATCGAATCTCGGGCAAGTAACATACCGATGTCAAAGGGAAAAACGTATGTTGTTATGCGGTTTGACCGATAAAGATCTTCGCATATTATGTAGGAACCAATATAAGCATCCAGGTTTCGCTATTGGTTATTGACTGGAGATGAGTCTCGGTAATGTCTACATAGCTCTCGAACCCGTAGGGTCCGCATGCTTAACGTTCGATGATGATTGCTTTTATGAGTTTATGTGTTTTGATGTACCGAAGTTAGTTTGGAGTCCCGGATGTGATTACGGACATGACGGGGAGTCTCGAAATGGTTTTGACATAAAGATTGATATATTAGAAGGTTATATTCGGACACCGAAAGGGTTCCGGGGGTCACCGGATAAATACCGAAGTACCGGGGAATTACCGGACCCCCCGGAGGGTTAATGGGCCTCATGGGCCTAGATGTGGAAGAGAGGAGGCAGGCCAAGTTGTGGCGCGTGCCTCCCCTAGCCCAAACCGAATTGGACCAGGGGGCGGCCCCCCTTTCCTTCTCTCCTCCCATGTAATAGGAAAGGGGGGCCAAACCTACTTGGAGTAGGATTGCCCCCCCCCCATGGCGCGCCTCCTCCTCCTTGGCTGCCTCCTCCTCCCCTCCCTCTATATACGTGGGGATGGAACACCCCATAGACACAAGTTGATTTGCAACCCTTGTGCGGTGCCCCCTCCACAGTTACACACCTCGGTCATATCGTTGCAGTGCTTAGGCGAAGCCCTGCAGTGGTAATTTCATTATCACCGTCACCACGCCATCGTGCTGACGAAACTCTCCCACGACGCTCAACTGGATCAAGAGTTCGTGGGACGTCATCGAGCTGAACGTGTGCTGAACGCGGAGGCGCCATACGTTCGGTGCTTGGATCAGTTGGATCGCGAAGACGTGTAACGCCCCGGACGCATCCGTCGGTGGTCGTTACTCCTGGCGGGATCTAGACTGGCCTCACACATCAATACTAGTCTTTTCTGCGCACTTTTTCGTCACTCATGCGCACCCGGGAGAAACTTCCCGGTCGATCACCCATCTTGAAATTACTCCAAGCATAGGACACTTAACTTTGGAGTTCTTCCCGAATGGGCTCCCGGAAAAGAAGGAATTCCTTATTGATATGAGTAGTCTATCATACCTAATAAGCCAGGCTATCACATACACCCCCACTCAGAGGAACCGACGTCCTCGTCGGGCCACAGGAATGTTCCCTCTTGGTACATACGTCTATGCTTCCAGTGTAGCACATGTGCCATGCCGTGTGCCACGACGGGTCACAAACGTCATGCACAACATGACCACAAACAATCCGCAAACATTCGTGTAAACGTGAGGGTCGGCTCTGATACCAACTCGTAACGCCCCGGATACACCCGCCGGTGGTCGTTTGTAATGCTCTGGATGCGGCTATAGCTCCTACGTGTCGAGGCACGAGTTAGAGGCATAAGCACATTCTGGAATGATCGCAAGTGTGGTATCTTTGCACAACTCATGTAATGAACAGGGATGAAAGAGATACAATAGTTGGCTTACACTCGCCACATCACACAATTAATTCAACATCCATACATTCATCCAAATAACACAGGGTCCGGCTATGGACGAAATCGAACTAGAAAAGATACCACAACCACAAGTCCTGATCGCCCCTAGTAGGAACCACTACTGATCGTCGGGATACATCACATACATACGACCACGTTCTTCATCGAACTCCCAGTGAAGTTCTTGTCCATCTCCTGCGTCGTACTCAGCTGTACCTGCATCTCGTGTGTTGTAATCTGTGAGTCACAAGGACTCAGTGATATGTCTCCCACGTATCTATAATTTTTTATTGTTCCATGCTATTATTTATGATGTTTTGGATGTTTAATGGGCTTTGTTATACACTTTTATATTATTTTTGGGATTAACCTACTAACCCAAATGTGACACCCCGAGACCGGTGCGCCAGGTGTCAGCCAGTTATTTGTTGTCAATGCCATGTCATCTGCTTGCGTGTTGCATTTTGCCATGTCATCATGTGTGTTGCATCAGCATGTTTTCTAAACTTGCATCCGCCCGAGTTCCCTCGTCCTCTCCGTTGTCCGTTCTGAGCCCAGACACACTCACATGCGCCCGCGGCGCCTCCGAATATTTATTTTATAAGTGGCCGAAAAATGTTCTCGGAATGGGTTGAAACTTGGCATGTGGTCTTATTATAGTGTAGACAGGCCGCCTGCCAAATTTCATCGCATTCGGAGCTCGTTTGAGAGCCCAACGGATATATATAGCGGCACTAGTCACTGGTTATTTCGTCAGACGTTTTCGGTCTCCGAAAACCCCCGCGGGCCTCTTTCCCTTCTCTCCTCTCAGCCCGAAGCCCCTCTAACACAGCCCACTAGTTCCCTCTAGGCCCATCCTAGTCCCTCTCCGCTTCGGAGCCGTCAGATCGCGATCCGGTGGCTCGAAACGGAGCTGAAAACCCCCAAACCCTAGGCTTTTCCCAATATAAACAAACCCCCTTGCCATTTTGGGCATCCCCTAGGCCTTCCCCTACCTCCAGCCTCCTCCCTTGCATCAATTTCCGCGCAGCCCCTCTCCACCGCCGCTACTTGGCGCCGCCAAGTCAGCCAGCCACCTCTCCACGCCAAGTGGCAGCCAGCCATAGGCTAAGCCACCACCAGCCGCCACCCCTAACCTATCTCCCTTCGCCATTTGGCCTGGGCCACGTCTCCGCGCGCCACCTAGCCTCCACCGCCTCCCAGCCGTGCGGGCCCGCCGAAGCCCGCAGCCGGCCCGCGCAGGCTCGCTCCAGCCGCCGGCCTTTGCCCGCAATCGCTGCTCCCCGATCCGATCTGGAACGGGAGGGACGACCAAGCTCCCGCTCAACCCCGCCTCGCTGTCGGTGGCCTTCGTGCCTCTCAATCCCCGGAGTTGCGTCCCGCCGGAGTTGTGTCCAGATCCGGCCGGCGCCACCGGGTCCGCGGCCCCGACCTCGCCGGATTTCGTCCTCCCGTCGCCGAACTTGGAGCTCCAGCGCCGCCGGCCTTTCCCTGTGCTGCGGAGTCGTGCCACCGCCTGGATCCGGTGAATGCGCCGCCCCGCACCCATTCCCGTCGTTCCCTGTCTCCTCCTCGCTCGGCATGCTCCCTCGCCGCCCCGCTGCCGGAGTATGCCGCCAACGCCGCCGGTCTCATCCCTGGTCGAGGGAGAGATGACGGCCTCGATGGCTAAGACCAACGTGGGCCTGGAGGCCCGACGCCCTGCCTCGCCTTCGATCCGGCCTCCTGGGTCCGCCCGGCGCCTCGGCCTCCTGGGCCTCCCCAGGGCCATCCCCTCCAGCGGCCCAGCTCCCCGCCGCCGGCCCACTTCCCCGCTCCAGCCCGGCCGCCTCCTCGTCCGGCCCATGGGCCCTAGGTGAGCGTCAGCCCTCTAAGTCCCGCCCCGGACACGTTTTAGTTATAATGCGCCCGATGTGTTTTTTCCCTAAGTTAAATCTGCTAAGTCCCTAGTCTGCATTAAAAAGTGTGCATGTTTGCATGGTGATAACTTTTTGTGTACATGTCCAAATTGAGTGTAGGATATGTCAAAATGATCGTGGTGATATGCTCTACACTTTGTTTCATTGTGCCATGCTCATTTGAGTTTATCTAGATGCTCTAATATCTGTTGCAAGGGTGCTACTTGTTATAAACTGCCGCTACTTGTTATTTTGTTGCCATGTTTGAGATATGATAACTTGGTGCATGTTTATCCAAATGGTGCATATGATATGTCAAAATGTTCCTTATGAGGTGTACTACATGTTGGTTGTTATAGCATGCATGTTAGAGTTCATATTGCCATGTTTATCCCTGTTGCAAAAGTGCATGTGGCTGTTAGGTTTTGTAACTTGTTACGAGATGCCTAGTTGAAGAGCTTGTTGCTATTGATGTGTTTGTCCCCATGTCACATGCCTAGATGTTTTAGAATCTCCATGATGTGTTCTTTGCTGTGGTGCAAACCATTTTCCATGTAATGCTTCCTGTATAGACTTGTCATGCATCATACCTTGCCATGTATTGCATCATATAGGCTTGTTGCATCATACTTGCTTGAGCTTATTGTCATGTTTCTTGTGTTGTTTTTCTGTGCTTCCTACCTTGCCATGTTTTGCTTCCTGTATAGACTTGCTGTGCATCATTTGTAGACTTGTCTTGCATCCTACTTGGTTGAGCATATTGTAATGTTCTTGTGTTGTGTGTTTACCGTGTTGCTTGTTTCTTCTCGTTAGTGCTTGTTCCGTTGCGTTCGTGAGGATTCGTTCGTCTTCCCGTGGTTCTTCTTCAAGGCTTCTTCTTCGTCTTCTTCATGGATCTGTTCTTCTTCCTTGCGGGATCTCAGGCAAGATGACCATACCCTTGGATACCTATACTATCATTGCCATGCTTAGTGTCTCGATGCTATCGTTATATGTCGCACTACCCATCATTATTGTCAGCCTCTCCTTGTTGCCATGAAACCTCTAACCTTTGAAACCTTCCCGGCAAAACCATTGTTTTGCTATGATTCTGATACGTCCAAAACGTATCTATAATTTCTGCTTGCTCCATGCCACTTTTGGGTGATATTGCTATGATATTCATACACTTCCATACACTTTTGATCATATTTGGACTAACTTACTAATCCAGTGCACCCCAGTGCCAGTTTCTGTTTTCGGCTGTTTTTGTATTTCAGGTTTTCACGTTTTGAGAACTGCCCAGAAAAATCCAGAAAAATTATATAAAAAATCAGCGAACCGGAAACAACACTGCGTCCGAAGGGCAACCTGGGGGGGGGCACAGGGGCTCCAGGCGCCCTGTGGGCGCCCCCCCCCCTGGGCCGCGCCGGGGGGGGCGCCTCGGCCCCCCGAGGCTCCCCCGGTGCCCTACTTTGGCATATATTTAAAGGACAATCCGAAACCCTCAGAACATGACTTCTTTTCGCGATCCCATCTCTGTTCCGCCGCCGCCGCCGCTTCGAAGATCGGGAGCACCAGGAGAACTCTTCCCGGCACCCTGCCGGAGGGGAGGATCACCACCGAGAGCTTCTCCACCACCATGGAGGCCTCCCGGATGACTCGTGAGTAGTCTCCCTTGGACCATGAGTCCATGACCAGTAGCTATGTGATGTTCTCCTCCCGTTCTTGTGCTTCACTAATTAGTCCTCGTGAGCTGCCTTACATGATCGAGGCACCTATGTAATCCTTATGCTGTTGCTATGTTGAGTTTGCTGGGATCCGATGGATTATGAGATTATGTTCAGATTGATCTTGAGTAATATATTTGATTCACCTCTTTTATATTTTAGTTCATAAGTAATTCTTGCATGTTCTCCGTTGTTATTTATTGCTTTGGCCGAGTAATAGGTAGTGACTCCAAGAGGGAACGTTATGCTCGATTGTGGGTTCATGCCCCTCGATGACTAGCTTGAGTGACAGAAACATGAGTCTAGGGGATGTGCTGTTGCCACAAGGGGGAAAACAACGGTGCTTGTGCCTGCGGGTGCAAGGATTGTTTACTTTACGCAAAGTTCTATTAATGCAGTTGTCTGTTGCATTGAGTTTACACTATGGGTGGGACTCGCAACTTAATACCAGCGAGATGTTCTGGATAGATATCTCAAGGTGGATGATTAGTAGTAGATATTGATGGATTTCGGTCTACTTACTTTGGCGTACCGCCCATGCTTTGAACCTCAACCTTTCTTGCAATGTAGTCAGCATTGGTTTGCGTTCGTGGTCCTGTCAATTGCCCAGCTGTAATTTGTTTACCTCACATAGCTGTTTTATCGTCTTTTGGGAGAGAGACATCACTAGTGAACATCATGAGACTCCGGTCCATATTACCATCATTGATCACATCCACTATTTACTTTCCGTTATTTACTTACTATCGCAAAAACTATCTATCACTACTATCATTGCTTTTAACCCTTTGTGAACTAGAGATTGACAACCTCTCTGTACTCGTTGGGAGCAAAGTTATTTGTATCTGTGTGCAGGTCCACGTTGATTGCTACTAATCTGGCGCCGTAGCAATTGACACCTACTTGTTGAACCTAGGAGTCTCTGGGGAATCGATCCTTGGCATCTTTGCTAGGGGAAAACACTTCTACTTACTGCATCTTACACCTTCCACTTGGGGTAACCAACGAGGGGTCCGAGGCCCATCAAGGAGTATTTTCTGGCGCCGTTGCCAGGGACTCCACTCTTCAGGATAGGGGAGTTGCATGCTATCTTTTACCTTTGCTTTTTAGTCTTGTTAGTTTACCTTTCAGTTTTCTTTATGTCTTTTCACTTGTTGTCCTTATGGACAACCCTATTATTGGATCGCTGCTTGCGGGAAGACGCCCCACACCTGTGGTGGTTGATCCTCCCCCTACTGAAATTGTTCCTTATAAAATACCAGCTGGTATTATCAATTATGTTTTGGCTAATCATTACGCAGGAGACAGACATCCCGGTGAAGACTTGCTATATCTGTCACAACTATGTTCATTATTTAAGCTTGCAGGTGTATCGAGGGAGTTTGTCATGAGGAAATTGTTTGTCGTATCACTTATAGATAAAGCTTCAGATTGGTATGGGCTTCTCGATAACTCACACTTGCTGGACTGGCAGGAGCTTATGTCTCTCTTTTATACTAAGTTTTATCCTCTTCATGATGCTTATGTGGAGAGTAAGAGTACCTTTTTGCATGTGGATCATGGTAACAATGCTTTATGTGATGCTTATATTGTTGAGTTTATTCGTGATCCCACTGAAAATTATTATGAGAAGGGAACATATGCTTATAGATGTTGCAATAATATCAAGTTCCCTCTCTTTATGTTGAAGGTTTTGAAGCTGCACTTGTTTTGTCTTCCTATGCTTATTGCTTTGTGCTTCAATGAATTATTCTATTGCTGATGCTCTCTTTTGTTCTTCAATTCTTATTCTTATGAGAGCATCATTAAAGTCTTATGCCTAGCTTAAAGGCATAAAAGAAAGCGCTTTTGGGAGGCAGCCCACATGAATAAATTTTTTGCTTTTGTTGTGTCTTGGTGTTGTTTACTGCTGTAGCATCATCATTGTATCTTTGCTTTTCATATTTGTGCCAAGTATAGCCTCTGATTGCTAGAAAGTTCAAAAGTTGTGAGGTGCTGTCCAGGAAACAGATTCTGTCCTTGGATAGAAAAATTCGAATAAAATCACCAGATCATCTTTTTGGTCTGAATTTTTTCGACAGCGTTCTCTATATAATTGTCTTTAGTGCGTCAGTTCTGAGTTTTTTGATTTGAGTTGCAGAAGTATCCCGAACAGGTCAATTACTGCCTGCTGTTCTGTTTTTCACAGATTCTGTCCTGTTTTGCCTTACCTTCACTTTGCAAATTAAGAACTTGCTTTTTCTTTGCAAAAACCTTTTGGCAATCTTGAGAAACAGTAGAAATTCAAGAATATCCTTATTTCCAGCAAGGTATAATTATTTTATTAAGGGTACTAACCTCGCTAATCAGATTATGATGAGTTATGTATGAAGGGAGTTTTCAAGTGTGCGAGGGAAGATGATAAAAAGATTCAGGAGTGTCAAGCGCTCAAACTTGGGGATGGCCCTGTGCACCCCCAAGAAATATTCAAGGAGACTCAAGCGTCTAAGCTTGGGGATGCCCCCGTGCATCCCCTTCTCCATCAACATTATCAGTTCGTCTTTCGTTTCGCTATATTTTTATCACTTCATGTGTTATGTGCTATGCTTGGAGCGTCTTGCTTTTAGTTTTCTTTTTAGTTTTTCATAACGAGTCGGAACCCAGCATTCCTTTATGTGGGAGAGAAACACGCTCCACCTCTACCTAGAACATTACATAGAATTTTCATGTCTATCTATGCTGTGTGTGTTCTTTGTCTTTTAATAGCTACTATCGTGCTCTGCTCTTAGTATTCATGCTTATCTTTTCAAAGAGCTTTTATTTAGTTGGTTGCTTGAACTCTCTTTAATTACAATGTTCACCTTATGAAGAGAGTTTGCTTCCGTTGCATGGGTTAATGTGTCTATGATAAAGATGCTACTTTCATGATGGTGCTTAGTAGTTCAGGTTTTCTTTTGGTTAATCTCAAATAGCTGGGGGGTTCCCAATGTGTTATTGGAGTACCAACTTGGTTTGTTAGCCTATGATGTGGTATGGTTTAGTAATATCTTCCTTCGAGAATTTATTTTGATTGACTTGGCGTATGCTCACGCATATTCAAGACTGTAAAGAAAGTCTGTCAAGCCTGGGTGATCTTTTGTTTCTAAGTAGCGATATAACTACCATGCTTGATTCAATATTGCTTTGTCGCTCTGCATGATTATGACCGTCATTGCTCTCTTAGTTGGTCGCTCCCAGTCTTTTTGCTAACCTCCACCTGTTCTAAGCAAACTAACCATGCAATACATAGCTCATGGGAAAGTAGCCTAAAAACTATTGTGGTAAAGAATATGTTGCTTATGTATCTTATTTCTTATGAGTTGCTTGCTGAGCGGTAACCATGTTTCTGGGGACGCCATCAACTGTCACACTTTTGTTGAATATCGTGTGAGTTGCTATGCATGTTCGTCTTGTCTGAAGTAAGGGTGATTTACCGTGGGTTGAATAACTATGCATATTGTTAGAGAAGAACATTGGGCCGCCAACCAAAGCCATGCATCATGGTGGAAGTTTTAGCTTGGACCTTAATCCTCAATCTCTCATGAGAATATGCTTATGCATTAAAGAGGAGTCCATCATCTATTTTCTATGTTGTCCCGGTATGGATGTCCTCAAGTTAAGATCTATCAAAAACGAGAAATCAAATGCGATCTATCTCCTTGGACCTTTGTACAGGTGGCATAGAGGTACCCCTTTGTGACACTTGGTAAAAACATATGCAATGCAATGATAACCCATGGGGATCCGAGCTAATTAGGACAAGGAGCGAGCACTATTAGTATTCGATGCATGAGGCCTGCAACTTATAGGATGTTTTATACATGACACATATGAAGTACTACTACCGTTGACACAATTGCTTCCATGTTTTCAAAATGAAAAGCTCTAGCACATAACCTTTCTTTTACCTTTATGTTGAAGCACCAACTACTGAGAGCATGATTGTCATTCTGAGTGTAATGTGCATTGGCCCAAAGTAGCATTGTCTTTTGCATGATTGTGATATCGTTTATTCTGAAATAATTGTATCTAGTCATCACTTAAACCTTGAAGGTGCCCTTGCATTTATGTTTTGCATCACTAAAGGGGGCAAGCTAGATATCACTTTACCATATTTGCACATCATGTTCATTGCAAATCTTTTTGATGTTTCAGTTTCATGTTGTAAAACTTTTAGTCATTTGTGATTTTCTCTTGAGACAACTTAATTACTTTAGAATCATTGTCTCAGTAAGCTTTTGTCATATGACTATGAGAAAATCCTATATGGTTAATAGCATGTCACCACAGAAATTATTCTTGTTATCATTTACCTACTCGAGGACGAGCAGGAATTAAGCTTGGGGATGTTGATACGTCCAAAACGTATCTATAATCTCTGCTTGCTCCATGCCACTTTTGGGTGATATTGCTATGATATTCATACACTTCCATACACTTTTGATCATATTTGGACTAACTTACTAATCCAGTGCACCCCAGTGCCAGTTTCTGTTTTCGGCTGTTTTTGTATTTCAGTTTTTCACGTTTCGAGAACTGCCCAGAAAAATCCAGAAAAATTATATAAAAAATCAGCGAACCGGAAACAACACTGCGTCCGAAGGGCAACCTGGGGGGGCACAGGGGCTCCAGGCGCCCTGTGGGCGCGCCCCCCCGCCCTGGGCCGCGCCGGGGGGGCGCCTCGGCCCCCCGAGGCTCCCCCGGTGCCCTACTTTGGCATATATTTAAAGGACCCTCCGAAACCCTCAGAACAGGACTTCTTTTCGCGATCCCATCTCTGTTCCGCCGCCGCCGCCACTTCCAAGATCGGGAGCACCAGGAGAACTCTTCCCGGCACCCTGCCGGAGGGGAGGATCACCACCGGGAGCTTCTCCACCACCATGGACGCCTCCCGGATGACTCGTGAGTAGTCTCCCTTGGACCATGAGTTCATGACCAGTAGCTATGTGATGTTCTCCTCCCATTCTTGTGCTTCACTAATTAGTCCTCGTGAGCTGCCCTACATGATCGAGGCACCTATGTAATCCTTATGCTGTTGCTATGTTGAGTTTGCTGGGATCCGATGGATTATGAGATTATGTTCAGATTGATCTTGAGTAATATATTTGATTCACCTCTTTTATATTTTAGTTCATAAGTAATTCTTGCATGTTCTCCGTTGTTATTTATTGCTTTGGCCGAGTAATAGGTAGTGACTCCAAGAGGGAACGTTATGCTCGATTGTGGGTTCATGCCCCTCGATGACTAGCTTGAGTGACAGAAACATGAGTCTAGGGGATGTGCTATTGCCACAAGGGGGAAAACAACGGTGCTTGTGCCCGCGGGTGCAAGGATTGTTTACTTTACGCAAAGTTCTTTTAATGCAGTTGTCTGTTGCATTGAGTTTACACTATGGGTGTGACTCGCAACGTAATACCAGCGAGATGTTCTGGATAGATATCTCAAGGTGGATGATTAGTAGTAGATATTGATGGATTTCGGTCTACTTACTTTGGCGTACCGCCCATGATTTGAACCTCAACCTTTCTTGCAATGTAGTCAGCATTGGTTTGCGTTCGTGGTCCTGTCAATTGCCCAGCTGTAAATTCTTTACCTCACATAGCTGTTTTATCGTCTTTTGGGAGAGAGACATCACTAGTGAACATCATGAGACTCCGGTCCATATTACCATCATTGATCACATCCACTATTTACTTTTCGTTATTTACTTACCATCGCAAAAACTATCTATCACTACTATCATTGCTTTTAACCCTTTGTGAACTAGAGATTGACAACCTCTCTGTACTCGTTGGGAGCAAAGTTATTTGTATCTGTGTGCAGGTCCACGTTGATTGCTACTAATCTGGCGCCGTAGCAATTGACACCTACTTGTTGAACCTAGGAGTCTCTGGGGAATCGATCCTTGGCATCTTTGCTAGGGGAAAACACTTCTACTTACTGCATCTTACACCTTCCACTTGGGGTAACCAACGAGGGGTTTGAGGCCCATCAGATACCCGCTTGCTCAGCCCCTCTTATAGCGTTGTTAGTTGCAGGTGAAGATGAAGATCGTTTCAGGAGGGAACTTGTTGTTGGAATATCACAATATGTTATATATATATATATATATATTAACACACCTATATACTGGGCATGGGTGGAAGGCTTGGCCTTTTGCTCGGTGTTTTGTTCCACTCATGCCACCTTAGGCGCCGATAAACCGACATTATGTTCCTTGATTTTTGCGTTCCTTACACGGTTGGGTATATGGGGACCCCTTGACACTTCGTCTTTGAATAAAACTCCTCTAGCAAGGCCCAACATCGGTTTTAATTTGCCTCATAATAACTTAATTAATTAATTAAATTGCATAAGGGGGACGCTCCTTGGAGATTATTTTCTACATAGCAGGGGGGGCCAGTGCTGATGGTGTTCGTCCCAAACGGGGAGTATGCGGGGCCACCTTGGGGAAACCAGAGGGCTGGTTTTACTCGTATAATCGCCCATCCGGACGTGGACTGAGACGAGATACGCGCGGCTACTATCAGGGTGTCGGCACGCCGGGAGGTCTTGCTGGACTTGTTTTACCATTATCGAAATGTCTTGTGCACCGGGATGCCGAGCCTGATCGGATTTCCCTAAGATAAGGGGTGATGATATTATATTTATCACTTCAGCTGATCGTGAGAGCTTGTGATGGGCTAAGTTGGGACACCCCTACAGGGTTATGATCTTTCGAAAGCCGTGCCCGCGGTTATGTGGCAGATTGGAATTTGTTAATGTCTGGTTGTAGAAAACTTGACAGAGAATCCGAACTAAAACACACAACTGTGTGAGTAACCGTGACTGTCTCTTTTCATTTTGAGAAGAGAACATGGTGGGGTTATGTTTGACTCATAAGTAGTTCAGGATCTTCAGCGATCACTACTAGTTGTGACCGTTTGTGTAGATGCTCATCTTAATCTTGTACTCGTAAGTTAGCCACCATATATTGCTTAGCCGCTGCTGCAACCTCACCACTTTACCTCTTCCTTCCTATTAAGCTTTGATAGTCTTGTTACCCATGGTTATGGGATTGCTGAGTCCTCGTGGCTCACAGATACTACAACAACAGTTGCAGGTGCAGGTTTCTGATGTCTTGACGTGAGAGCGATGATCGTTGTGTTGGAGTTCTTCTTCTTCTTCTTGTTCAATCTTGGGTTAGGTTCCGGGTCGGCAGCCTGGGTTAGTAGATGAATGTCTTTGTGCTTTTCATGTTTGCATCCGTAGTCGGATGCTTTGTATTGATGTTGTTGTATTCATATGACTTGTATGTATTGTTGTATCCCCCATGTATGTATGTAATCGTACAATGTAATGATATCCATTTTGCTAAGCGCCCGAAATGCGGTTGTGCCCCAATCACGTAAGTGTCACGTGATCGGGATAGAATCGCATCTTGGGCCTGACAAGTTGGTATCAGAGCCTCGACCGTCCATAGGAGCCCCCTTGATTGATTGTAGTTTGGCTGTTGTTGAGTCTAGCAGAAAACTTTTGCGGAGTCTAGTTATATCGGAGAGTAGGAATTCTTTTTACTCCCCTGTCCCTTCGTCGCTCTGGTGAGGAATCTTGATGTAGATGTTTTCAATTACCCCTCTTCCCCTTCAAATTTTTTTAGGATCACGTGGTTAGTTTTCGTTTGTTGCGTTGTCAGTTCTTTCATCTGGTGCATCTCTCGTCAAGTGGATTCAACCCTCTTCTTCTTTGCAAGTTCAACCCCAGTTCTTTTCAACTGACGGTGTTTTCCCCGCCCGAGGTTGCCTTTCTTTTTCCCACCCGCCCACCCTTTTTCTTCTCGGAGCCGGAGTCCTTAATCGAGTATCCATCCTACTCATTGTGAATCCTTTGCTTTATTTCCTCAGTTAATTCAACTGATGAATTTTCGTCTGGTTCGTCATCATTGATCTCCTTTATTCTCCGTCAAATTCTCCTATTGTTTTATATTCTTCATCTCTTTTTCTTCTCCGGTAGTTCCAATTCTATTAGTATTCGGTGTTCTTCATATTATTTTCCCTCTGCTCAAATGTTTCCATTTGCTCGTTCGTCTCTCGCCATTTTATTATTCCGGAGTTCCGAAGTCATCTCAGGAGAATTGTTCCAATTAATTTGTGGTAGTCACCTCATTTGAGTTTCTCAATCGTTCCGGTGCATCTTCTCCTTTCAATCCTTTCCAACGGAGTTTTCTCTTCGGTGGGCCCTAACCCACAGGTTTTTCCCAGGATCTTACCTGACTCTTCTAATTCCCGGAGTGTTCCGAAATTCTTTTCTAGTGTGACGTATGTATGGATTCCATCAGTCATATGCCTTCTTCAAGCTCGCTTTTAAATTCTTTTCATCATTGGTCCAACCTTTCTTCATCCGGAGTAGTTCTTAAATTCATTTCTTTGTGTTCCTCCGAAGGCCATCATTCAGAAGATTTCTTCGTTCTCAGTTTTCAACTTCGTCCCCCAAATATTCTTCTTGATGTCTCTTCGTTCGTCTCACATTCATCCGGTGCTTCGTTCAAGTAGTCTTTAATCAGTTCGTGATCTCTTCGCTCTCTTGTTGCTAAATTTCCTCAAGTGCTTTATTCTTCCCGGAGATTCATTCTCTTGTGTTCACTCAATTTCAATTCTTACGGTGGTTCGTTCATTTTCTCTACCCGACTTTAATTCTGACGGTGGTTCGCTCAAGATTCCTTTTCCGGTGTTATCATATCAATCCATTCTTTTATTCATATCCTACCGGTGTTTCATGAAGATTTTCGCAAGTTCGCGATATATCCCTCTTTATTCATTCAATCGAGAATAAGTGGTATGCGAATCCATTGCTTTTCATCAATTTAATTGATGGAGGATAAGTATAACATAATTCTGATTCTTTTCATCAATTTGATTTATCCTTTCCTTCGGAGTTTATTCTTCATGAATAAATTCTAGTTCCAAGTGCTTTAATCTTTTCTGCTCCGGAGTTCAAATTTTCCTCGGCTATCTCGTCGGACCCTCGTCTAAATCGTCGCAAGGCTTTATTCTTATTCTCTTTCATCCTTCATCATCCTTCTAATACCGGAGTTCTTCATGGTGGTTCTTCATCATTTAATTCATTCTTCAAATATTGAGTAATTATTCTGGAGTAGCTCAAGCATTCTTATTCTTTTGCCTCTCGAGTGCAAATAATTATCTGTATTCTTTTGAAGTGCAGTTTTGCATTTCTTCCTTCACCTCATCTCTTCAATCTTTCGTTCTGGCGGTAATTCACCTCAAGTTTTGAGATGTTTTCATAAGTCCACAACAAGCTTATTCTTTTGTAGTTGATTTCTCAACAACTCCGTTCAAGCCTTTCTCTTGATGATTCATTTCAATTCTTTCGTGATGGAAGTGGTCATCTTCTTCTCCGTTCCTTTAATTGCCTTCTTTCAATTCTTTCGGAGGCTTTGTGTTGTTACTCTCGTCGAGTATCGTTCCATCTCCTCAGGTTCTTGTCCTGTTCCATTCTTGTTCAACCGGTGTGCCATTTCTTTCAGTTTCATCCGGAGTGCTGCCCGAATTCCTTCGCGGAGATTCCTTTTCTATCTCTTTTAACCGGAGTGGTTTCAATGTCTCTCTTGTCATTTACCCTCTTGGTTCTCGTCTTATGCCTTTTGCTTATTTACCGAAGCTTCTGAAATCTTGTTCATCTCCGTTGTGTTCTTTCTTCTGAAGTTGTTCATCCTCTCAAGGTTCTTTGGTTTCACTCTTTTGTCATTGAAGAACTTTGTTCTTCCCTTTTTTCCTCCTGTCTCATTCCTAAGATCTCGGGACAAGATCTCTTGTTAGTAGGGGAGTGTTGTGACACCCCGAGACCGGTGCGCCAGGTGTCAGCCAGTTATTCGTTGTCAGTGCCATGTCATCTGCTTGCGTGTTGCATTTTGCCATGTCATCATGTGTGTTGCATCAACATGTTTTCTAAGCTTGCATCCGCCCGAGTTCCCTCGTCCTCTCCATTGTTCGTTCTGAGACCAGACACACTCACACGCGCCCGCGGCGCCTCCGAATATTTATTTTATAAGTGGCCGAAAAACATTCTCGGAATAGATTGAAACTTGGCATGTGGTCTAATTATAGTGTAGACAGGCCGCCTGCCAAATTTCATCGCATTCGGAGCTCGTTTGATAGCCTAACGGATATATATAGCGGCACTAGTCGCCGGTTATTTCGTCGGACGTTTTCGGTCTCCGAAAACCCCCGCGGGCCTCTTTCCCTTCTCTCCTCTCATCTCAAAGCCCCTCTAACACAGCCCACTAGTTCCCTCTAGGCCCAGCCTAGTCCCTCTCCGCTTCGGAGCCGTCAGATCGCGATCCGATGGCTCGAAACGGAGCTGAAAACCCCCAAACCCTAGGCTTTTCCCTACATAAACAACCCCCCCTTTCCATTTTGGGCATCCCTTAGGCCTTCCCCTACCTCCAGCCTCCTCCCTTGCATCAATTTCCATGCAGCACCTCTCCACCGCCGCCACTTGGCGCCGCCAAGTCAGCCAGCCACCTCTCCACGCCAAGTGGCAGCCAACCATAGGCTAAGCCACCACTAGCCGCCGCCCCTAACCTATCTCCCTTCGCCATGTGGCCTGGGCCACGTCTCCGTGCGCCACCTGGCCTCCCCCGCCTCCCAGCCGAGCGGGCCCGCCGAAGCCCGCAGCCGGCCCGCGCAGGCCGCCGCCCTTCGCCCGCAATCGCCGCTCCCCGATCCGATCTGGAACGGGAGGGACGACCAAGCTCCAGCTCAACCCCGCCTCGCCGTCGATGGACTTCGTGCCTCTCCATCCCCGGAGCCGCGTCCCGCCGGAGTTGTGTCCAGATCCGGCCGGCGCCACCGGGTCCGCGGCCCCGACCTCGCCGGATTTCGTCCTCCCTTCGCTGAACTTGGAGCTCCAGCGCCGCCGGCCTTTCCCTGTGCTGCGGAGCCGTGCCACCGCCTGGATCCGGTGGATGCGCCGCCCCGCACCCATTCTCGTCGTTCCCTGTCTCCTCCTCGCTCTGCATGCTCCCTCGCCGCCCCGCTGCCGGAGTATGCCGCCAGCGCCGCCGGTCTCATCCCTGGTCGAGGGAGAGACGACGGCCTCGATGGCCAAGACCAACGTGGGCCTGAAGGCCCGACGCCCTGCCTCGCCTTCGATCCGGCCTCCTGGGTCAGCCCGGCGCCTCGGCCTCCTGGGCCTCCCAGGGCCATCCCCTCCAGCGGCCCAGCTCCCCGCCGCCGGCCCACTTCCCCGCTGCAGCCCGGCCGCCTCCTCGTCCGGCCCATGGGCCCTAGGTGAGCGTCAGCCCTCTAAGTCCCGCCCCGGACACGTTTTAGTTATAATGCGCCCGATGTGTTTTTTCCCTAAGTTAAATCTGCTAAGTCCCTAGTCTGCATTAAAAAGTGTGCATGTTTGCATGGTGATAACTTTTTGTGTACATGTCCAAATTGAGTGTATGATATGTCAAAATGATCGTGGTGATATGCTCTACACTTTGTTTCATTGTGCCATGCTCATTTGAGTTCATCTAGATGCTCTAATATCTGTTGCAAGGGTGCTACTTGTTATAAACTGCTGCTACTTGTTATTTTGTTGCCATGTTTGAGATATGATAACTTGGTGCATGTTTATCCAAATGGTGCATATGATATGTCAAAATGTTCCTTATGAGGTGTACTACATGTTGGTTGCTATAGCATGCATGTTAGAGTTCATATTTCCATGTTTATCCCTGTTGCAAAAGTGCATGTGGCTATTAGGTTTTGTAACTTGTTACGAGATGCCTAGTTGAAGAGCTTGTTGCTATTGATGTGTTTGTCCCCATGTCACATGCCTAGATGTTTTAGAATCTCCATGATGTGTTCTTTGTTGTGGTGCAAACCATTTGCCATGTAAAGCTTCCTGTATAGACTTGTCATGCATCATACCTTGCCATGTATTGCATCATATAGGCTTGTTGCATCATACTTGCTTGAGCTTATTATCATGTTTCTTGTGTTGTCTTTCTGTGCTTCCTACCTTGCCATGTTTTGCTTCCTGTATAGACTTGCTGTGCATCATATGTAGACTTGCCTTGCATCCTACTTGGTTGAGCATATTGTAATGTTCTTGTGTTGTGTGTTTACCGTGTTGCTTGCTTCTTCTCGTTAGTGCTTGTTCCGTTGCGTTCGTGAGGATTCGTTCGTCTTCCCGTGGTTCTTCTTCAAGGCTTCTTCTTCGTCTTCTTCATGGATCCGTTCTTCTTCCTTGCGGGATCTCAGGCAAGATGACCATACCCTTGGATACCTTTACTATCATTGACATGGTTAGTGTCTCGATGCTATCATTATATGTCGCGCTACCCATCATTATTGTCAGCCTCTCCTTGTTGCCATGAAACCTCTAACCTTTGAAACCTTCCCAGCAAAACCATTGTTTGGCTATGATACCCGCTTGGTCAGTGTCGTGGAATTAACACGTCAGATGTCCGGTTTACGGACTTAGTGGTGAGGCCGCGCATCTATGTAGTAGCTTGAGAGGGGTTGAGCGGAATCGAGAGACGCGATGCAAGACATGGATTTAGACAGCTTCGGGCCCCGGGAAACACCATCCGGTAATAACCCTACGTGCTGTTTGAGGCTAGGTCTCATTAGGATCCTCGTGGTGTCGCCGGTAAACCGGCTCTTTGTGTCTAACCCTAAAAACTTGTCTGCTTGTGGCTTGTCTAAACCTATCTAACTTGTCCTCTTTGGGGAGCCCTGCCCCTCCTTATATATGTTGAAGGGGGCGGGTTACATGACTAGTCCTAGTAGGACTAGGATTGATCTATTACAAGGAGTCCTAGTCTTGCTTCCTTTATGGAGAATATTCCTTGCGCTTTATTATTAAACCGGCCCACTATTAATATGAACCGGCCTTCTGGGCCTTGGGCCTTGTCATCCATGATCCGCCTGCCGGGTTACCAATAACTTGCCAAATGTGAACCGTCTTAAGTAAAATACCAAGTCCGGCCGGGTTATAATTCCGGCCGGTTTATACCGCGGGGTATATCCCCGACATTAGCCCCCAAGTTTAGCTTGGATGTGTCCATGGTAAACTTTATGCTCCAAAATAACACAATAGTGAATCTGATAGGTTGTGCTCCAGGTTAAAAATTTCTTGTAATCCGTTATCTGACCATCCTTAAGTCCTTGTCTTTCCTTCTTGTAGAAAATCCGGGTCGACAGACCAACTTCATATTCAACTTGCTTGCATAAGAAATATTGTAAATAAAGAATCCATTTGAATCGGCCTTCCAATATTCTGACTTGACAAAGATATTGATCTTCAAATATTCCATTGATATCAGCCGGCTTGAAGATGTAGAACTTGCCGGTTTATGATTGCCAAAATTGCCGGGTCACACAATTAATCTGATTTGCCAGAATTGAAAATTTGAAGATGTTCCTCCTTTATATGCATATTACCTATAGCCCCCAAGTGCCGGGTCATTATGTAATAATGAGCAGGGACTTTGTATATATTCCATTGAAAATAGCCTTGTATAATCTTGAAGAAATCCGGATTGTTCATCCCAATCACTATGAAACTGAATATTCCATATTATGTAGCCCCAAGTGCCGGGTCATTAAGCAATAATGAGCAGGGACTTTTGAAAATATGATCATGTAAACTTGAATAGCAACATATAGCCCCCAAATGCCGGGTCATTATGCAATAATGAGCAGGGACTTTGTAGATATAATCATTTGAAAATAACACTATATAATGTAACTTCCATCGTGAGGTTTTGAATCCACGTCCACAAGGTTAAGAGCTTTGTGCTTTACCAACTGAGCAGTGGACCCTTCAATATAATGAATGCATACTTGTGTACCTTGAATTGCTGACAGGAGCGATTGGTAGCCCCCAAGTTCCGGTTTAGCTACATTTAGAAGGTGAACCGATACTTCCAGATGAAGCAAATGATCTTTCCATTAGCCCCCAAGTATCAAGTAGACAACTTGTTTGTGTGCTTGAGACTTTTGTCTTTGAATTGCTGCTGTTTACTGCTTCAACTGCCCATTAGCCCCCAAGTGTCAAGTAGACAACTTGTTTGTGTGCTTGAGACTTGTGTATTTGATGTAATCTCAATCTGAGTAATGTAGCCCCCAAGTGCCGGGTTGTAAGCCTGCAGCAACTCGGGACTATTCCTTTGTAGAATAAATCACTTCCATCGTTGAAATAATATCCATTGCGCTTTAAAGCAACTTTGAAGACCTCAATCATAATATTTATAAGTATAATAAGAATCCAGCCATGTTGGCTATTGAAGAATATAATCCGGTTTGAAGACCGGTTCCAATGATGTTTGATCACAATCGGGCCGGTTTAATAAACACCGGTCATTATTTTGTCTCATACTGGCGACTTATAGTCAAAACCAGGCCGGTTTAATAAACACCGGTCATTATAACTGATCATGTACTGCCAATATGTATTTAAAAACAAGATACTTCATACCTGCGATCAAGTATGCTTGATATTCTTAATCCGGTAGAACCTTAAAATTTTCTTGATGAAGATCTTCATGGATCTAATAACAAACCCGGGCTTGATAATTGACACCGATTTATTTCTTGAAACTTTGTTCAGAAATTTGTGGTTTGTTGCCTGATTGATGATCCGGGTTATAATGAACACCGGTTTACTTATGCTGGTATTCATTATCCAGGCTTTCCATTTCATAGATACGTGGTTAACTTGTGCAGCTGTTCCACTCCAGTTTAAAAGGTTATAGAACACAAAAAACACCAAAAATATGCAAATTTTGCAAATAAGACCATGTAGTCGAGGCTTTTTCAAAGAGCTGCCAGGCTCAAAGCAAGGTTCAGCCAATCAATGGATGCGGGTACCATCCAGAGGGCCTAGCCAATCACTGAACGTGGAATTATCCAACTTTTCAGAGGGCCGAAAGAACCGTATATAAAAATTATTCCGATCACTGGGACGCGGATTGGCCGACACTCCCAGAGGGCCTAGCCAATCACTGAACGTGGAATTATCCAACTTTTCAGAGGGCCGAAAGAATCGTATCTATTATTCCGATCACTGGGACGCGGATTGGCCGATACTCCCAGAGGGCCTCCAGGGTTCCTCCTGAACCGGTGGGTCAATCTAAACCAATCACTGAACGTGGTACTATCCAACTTTTCAGAGGGTTGAAAGAAAAATTATTCCGATCACTGGGACGCGGATTGGCCGACACTCCCAGAGGGCCTCCAGGGTTCCTCCTGAACCAGTGGGTCAATCTAAACCAATCACTGAACGTGGACTTGTCCAACTTTTCAGAGGGTCGAAAGAACTATGAAACCAATCCGATCACTGGGAGTGGATGATACCAACTCCCAGAGGGCCTCCAGGGTTCCTCCTGAACCGGTGGGTCAATGTAAACCAATCACTGAACGTGGACTTGTCCAACTTTTCAGAGGGTTGATAGAACTATCAAATTAATCCGATCACTGGGAGTAGATGATACCACTCCCAGAGGGCCTCCAGGGTTCCTCCTGAACCGGTGGGTAAATCGTGAAGCATCCTCTTTGAGCCGGATGTGACCTCATGTTCTTCAGGGAGTTTTTATTGCTTCTGAGTATATATTTTCTGAGTGAATTTGAACCGGTATGTTGAATAGACCGGATTACAGGGTGGATAGTAAACGACTGCCGCATCAGAGGTGGCTTAAACAGTTAAACCGACTGTGGGGTTGTAAACCGGTGGAAACGAGCAAGTTGTCCCCCATGTTGTAAACCGGTGCTGTCGCGTAAGACGGTTACGGCTTTGTGAATCGGCGCGGTTGCGAGAGACGGCCAAGGCGTTGTAAACCGGCGCTTGAATCCGTGGGATAACGACGATCACTTGTGCCGAACAATGTTTGGCGTGCCTCCATCTCCGCGGTATGATACCGCTTTATAATGAATAATTTTTCTGCATATAAAATACAACAGGGCCAGGTATTTTTGCTCGGATGAATTAACAAGTCTTAAAATAAATACGATAGATATGACCTGATTCGTCTGGAGAACAGATGAGTTGGCCGTGGTATTTTAAACCGGCATGTTCGGGTGAGCTAATCGCAGGCGCGGACAGTGTCGTGTTAATGTAGACCGGACCACGAGAATGGTGGCGTGCGCACGTTTCATTGACGAGGGACTCGGCCGCGATGTTGGAGATCAGCGCGCGTGGGCGTGGACAGACGAGCCGGCCGGCGCATTGATGTAAACTGGACCGCAACATACATACTCGTGAAACCGCGCTGCACAACCGAACACGCATCCTTGGTATAACATCACCCCCTTTTTCTTTTAATAGTCATCCTGCGTAAAAAAAAATACTACAAGCCATAGTAATTGCTGTCGAATGGATATACTGATAAAATATATAGGAAAAATATCACCTGGTATTTTCGCCGGATGAACGCGGACGCTGATCCTGAGTACTGGATACCTTTGATGTTCGTATGGTGACACACAACATGTGAGGGAGCCAATCCATTGATCCTTGGAACTCGCACAGATGAATTAATTAATGGTACTTGGTCACGCAGCCTCCTAATTTTAATTTGGTAATTGGTCCAGGTGATGTTGCCCTCCACTCCCTTACTCGGAATTGTTGCATCTGGTTCAACTCGCCACATGCATGGGCGGCAGCCTGACTCTTCATTATTTTAACATTGTACACGTTCCTTTGTTTTGATCACATCAAGCCGTCGCATGAGGAATCAGCAGCAGCTTTGAGAGCCGTATTAAATACTCCTCCTCCAGATCTCTAGTGACATGTGCAGGCTGTCTTCCATATTTTATAGCCTCCCGTAGCTGGGGTAGGAGGCGCGCACGACAAGGCCCGGCTTGAAGCGATCCTAGCCGGATTGAGGCGAACCACGGCAGCAGCGGGTCGACGAACTCCGACGGTTTGGCATGCGGTGGCAGAGGCGGACCACGACTTGAAACGGGGCCGGAAGAGGCGAAGGAGAAACGGCTCGGGGCGACTTAAGGCCGTAAGTGAGCAGCGGTGGAGCGAAGGGCCGGTCGGCGACTCAGCGCGGGACGGCGGCTTCGAAGCAGACAAAATCATCGGAAAATACTCGGAGATGAATCAACTCAGCGACGGCGGCTCGGACGGCCGCAGGGGCGGATGTGTTTTGACAGCAGCGGAGGAGCGGAGGCTCGACTCCGACATCGAGCCAGCGGAGAGCCATCTCAGGGCGTGCCCTGTAGCATGGGGCGGCTCGCAGCGGAGCTAGTCAGCGAGGCGGGGGCAGCCCAACAAAGCAGCAGTGGTAACCCGGATTCGGTGAGGCGGAGGGCAATCCGGAGCAGTGACCGGTCGTAGGCGCGAGACGCGTGGGGTGGCTTAGGATTCAGGTGGGTCGATACCGCGGCGACTCATCACGTGGTGGCATAGAGCGGCGGGTTGAGTCGAGCGCGACGGCCAGCCTCGAAACGATCGGTGGCTCCAGACGGCGACTTGACGTGCTGGTGGAGAAACAGAGGTGATGGCGAGAACGACTCCGAACGGAGGCGAGCGGCACCTCGGAGGTGCAGAGTCGTCGATGTCTCCATGATCTGGCGCGGCGAGTTGGAGATATCCCGGCGGGTCGAACGATGAGGGCGTGATAACTGCGATGGGCCCGCTGGCGATCGGAAGTTGTGGCAGCGATGCAGATCACGCCCGTCACAGCGGCAGAACGAGGTGAGCGCCGCAGCGGTTTACCAGGTGAGCGCCCAGCGCGGCTATGCGGAGGAGGGCCCGCGAGACCAAACGGGTCGCGGGTCGCGGGTGGCAGCCGTATCCGTCTGCCTGTGTCGCGGGCGTAGAAACAACGTAGCAACGGCGACTCGATAGCGGAAACCGCTTCCGGGTCGTGGTTTGACTTTTGCGAAAAAACTAAAACCGCCGTCATGATCTTTCTTCTTCTTCTTTTCTCTTAGCAGACTTCTTCACGGACTGGCGTCGGGACTTGTTCCATCATAAGCAATAATCAGCTTGAGGAATCGCTTATGTTGTTCTCGGCAACTCATGATGGTGATTTGACACAAGAAATCCAATCGTAACCTTAATCTTCTCTTGAACAGTAAATCCCAGATCTTAAACCTGGACTGATGAACTTGAAGCTCATACAAATCCTTCTAAACCGTCTTCGGCTTTTTCTTCGTCAGAAAATCAGCAAACTTCTCGATCCATGGGTAGATCCCTCCAAGAACTCATCACCACCGTGCGCAGGCCCCACGGTGGGCGCCAACTGTCGTGGAATTAACACGTCAGATGTCCGGTTTACGGACTTAGTGGTGAGGCCGCGCATCTATGTAGTAGCTTGAGAGGGGTTGAGCGGAATCGAGAGACGCGATGCAAGACATGGATTTAGACAGCTTCGGGCCCCGGGAAACACCATCCGGTAATAACCCTACGTGCTGTTTGAGGCTAGGTATCATTATGATCCTCGTGGTGTCGCCGGTAAACCGGCTCTTTGTGTCTAACCCTAAAAACTTGTCTGCTTGTGGCTTGTCTAAACCTATCTAACTTGTCCTCTTTGGGGAGCCCTGCCCCTCCTTATATATGTTGAAGGGGGCGGGTTACATGACTAGTCCTAGTAGGACTAGGATTGATCTATTACAAGGAGTCCTAGTCTTGCTTCCTTTATGGAGAATATTCCTTGCGCTTTATTATTAAACCGGCCCACTATTAATATGAACCGGCCTTCTGGGCCTTGGGCCTTGTCATCCATGATCCGCCTGCCGGGTTACCAATAACTTGCCAAATGTGAACCGTCTTAAGTAAAATACCAAGTCCGGCCGGGTTATAATTCCGGCCGGTTTATACCGCGGGGTATATCCCCGACAGTCAGCCCCTCTTATAGCGTTATTAGTTGCAGGTGAAGATGAAGATCGTTCCAGGAGGGAACTTGTTGTTGGAATATCACAATATGTTATATATATATATATATATATATATATATATATATATATATATATATATATATATATATATTAACACACCTATATACTGGGCATGGGTGGAAGGCTTGGCCTTTTGCTCGGTGTTTTGGTCCACTCATGCCACCTTAGGCGCCGATAAACCGGCATTATGTTCCTTGATTTTTGCGTTCCTTACACGGTTGGGTATATGGGGACCCCTTGACACTTCGTCTTTGAATAAAACTCCTCCAGCAAGGCCCAACATTGGTTTTAATTTGCCTCATAATAACTTAATTAATTAATTAAATTGCATAAGGGGGACGCTCCTTGGAGATTCTTTTCTACATAGCAGGGGGGCACTGCTGATGGTGTTGGTCCCAAACGGGGAGTATGCGGGGCCACATTGGGGATACCAGAGGGCTGGTTTTACTCGTATAATCGCCCATCCGGATGTGGCCTGAGACGAGATACGCGCGGCTGCTATCAGGGTGTCAGCACGCCGGGAGGTCTTGCTGGACTTGTTTTACCATTGTCGAAATGTCTTGTGCACCGGGATGCCGAGCCTAATCGGATTTCCCTAAGATAAGGAGTGATGATATTATATTTATCACTTCAGCTGATCATGAGAGCTTGTGATGGGCTAAGTTGGGACACCCCTGCAGGGTTATGATCTTTCGAAAGCCGTGCCCGCGGTTATGTGGTAGATTGGAATTTGTTAATGTCCGGTTGTAGAAAACTTGACAGAGGATCCGAAGTAAAACACACAACTGTGTGAGTAACCGTGACTGTCTCTTTTCATTTTGAGAAGAGAACACGGTGGGGTTATGTTTGACTCGTAAGTAGTTCAGAATCTTTAGCGATCACTACTAGTTGCGACCGTTTGCGTAGATGCTCATCTTAATCTTGTACTCGTAAGTTAGCCACCATATATTGCTTAGCCGCTGCTGCAACCTCACCACTTTACCTCTTCCTTCCTATTAAGCTTTGATAGTCTTGTTACCCATGGTTATGGGATTGCTGAGTCCTCGTGGCTCACAGATACTACAACAATAGTTGCAGGTGCAGGTTTCCGATGTCTTGACGTGAGAGCGATGATCGTTGTGTTGGAGTTCTTCTTCTTCTTGTTCAATCTTGGGTTAGGTTCCGGGTCGGCAGCCTGGGTTAGCAGATGGATGTCTTTGTGCTTATCATGTTTGCATCCGTAGTCGGATGCTTTGTATTGATGTTGTTGTATTCATATGACTTGTATGTATTGTTGTATCCCCCATGTATGTATGTAATGGTACGATGTAATGATATCCATCTTGCTAAGCGCCCGAAATGCGGTTGTGCCCCAATCGCGTAAGTGTCACGTGATCGGGATAGAATCGCATCTTGGGCCTGATACCAAAGGCCCAGTCCAGATTGCTGTTATTTGCCTATTTCAAGGTTTTATAGAAAAGAAATATCAAACGGAGTCCAAACGGAATGAAACCTTCGGGAGAGATATTTTTGGAGCAAAATACGCACGGGAGACTTGAGAACCACGATGTAGGGCACACGCGGCGTCCACGAGGGTGGGGGGCGCCCCCCTATATGGCACGCCCCCTGCCTCATCGGCCCCACATCTGGCCCCCGGTGCCCTCCTTCTTCCTATATATATCTACGTACCCCGGAACCATCAGAACAACTGAGAAAACCCTAGTTCCACCGCCGCAACCTTCTGTTCCCGTGAGATCCCATCTTGGGGCATGTTCCGGAGCTCCGCCGGAGGGGGGATCTTCCACGGAGTGCTTCTACATCATTATCATCGCCTCACCATGAGTTGTTAGTAGTTTACCACAAACCTTAGGGTCCATAGCTAGTAACTTGATGACTTCTTCTCTCTCTTTGGATCTCAATACCAAGTTCTCCTCGGTCTTCGAGGAGATCTACTCGATGTAATCTCTTTTTGCGGTGTGTTTGTTGAGATCCGATGAATTGTGGGTTTATGATCAAGATTATCTATGAGAAATATTTGGTTCTTTTCTTAACTCTTTATGTATGATTATAATATCCTTGCAAGTCTCTTCGAATTATTGGTTTGGTTTGACCTACTAGATCTATAGTTCTTGCAATGGGAGAAGTGCTTGGCCTTGGGTTCAATCTTGCGGTGTCCTTTATCAGTGACAGTAGGGGCTGCAAGGAACATATTGTATTGTTTCCATCGAGGATAAAAAGATGGGGTTTATATCACTGTGTTTGAGTTTATCCCTCTACATCATGTCATCTTGCTTAAGGCGTTACTCTATTCTTGTGAACTTAATACTCTAGATGCATGCTGGATAGCGGTCGATGTGTGGAGTAATAGTAGTAGATGCAGAATTGTTTTGGTCTACTTGTCTCGGACGTGATGCCTATATATAATGATCATGCCTAGATAGTTTCATAATTATTCGCTTTTCTATCAATTGCTCGACAGTAATTTGTTTACCCGCCGTAGAATACCGCTATCATGAGAGAAGCCACTAGAGAAAACTATGGCCCTCTGGTCTATTCTCAACATATCAATCTACAATCTACTTTACTTTTCCGCTTTTACTTTATGTTCTTATATCCAAAAATACAAAAAATATCAAACTACCATCTCTATCAGATCTCACTTTCGTAAGTGACCGTAAAGGGATTGACAACCCCTTATCGCGTTGGCTGCAAAATTCTTATTTGTTTGTGAAGGTGCGAGGGACTCGCGCGTGGTCTCCTACTGGATTGATACCTTGGTTCTCAAAAACTGAGGGAAATACTTATGCTACTGTGCTGCATCACCCTTTCCTCTTCTAGGGAATACAATGCAAGCTCGAGAAGTAGCACTCATCAATCCCATTCCTGGGTATCAAAACAAACAAAGCCTTTAGGTGCGGAGAGGTAATAAAGTGGCTGCAGCAAGCACTAAGCAACTAGCTTACGAAGTCAGAGCGGGAAGAGGATATGTGCCAACAGTCGCCAAAGATTATCAATAAGTGATCCTAGCTACTCACGTTCATGCATAACCCCACCGTGTTCACTTTCCGAAACCCTTCGAAAAGTGACCATCACGGTTACTCACATAGGTAGTGTATTCTTAAGGATATGGTGCCAGGTTATCTTCAACCGGATATTAACAAATTCCCATCTGCCACATAACTGCCCGCACGGCTTTCGAAAGATCATAACCCTGCAGGGGTGTCCCAAGTTAGCCCATCACAAGCTCATGATCCGTGAAGTCGCAACTCCATGTTGGGAAGACCCGAGTATTCTCGGAATCCCGTGCTCAAGATATTTCGACAAAGCTAAAACTAATCCAGCAAGACCTCCCGGCGTGCCGACACCCTCATAGTAGCCGCGCATATCTCATCTCAGGCCACGACTGGATGGGACATCCTACAGGTATATACCAAATACCTCGGGTTTCCACAAGGCGGCCCCGCAGTCTGCCTAGTTTGGACCAACACTCATGAGGAGCACTCGCCCGGGTTGTTAATTAAGAACTCGGGTTAATTACTCCCTATGCAAGTTTTAGTTGTTAGGAAAATGTAGTACCAAAGTTGGGTCTTGCTGGAAAAGCTTTAAGCAATGTGAATTATCAAGGGGGCCCATACACCCCCAACCGTGTTAGGAACGCAAAATCAAGGAACATAACACCGGTTTATCGGGTCCTAAGGCGGAATGAGTGTAACAAAACACCAAGCTGAAGGCCAAGCCTTCCACCCATTACCAGTATATATGTGCTTTAATTAAATAAGATATATATTATGTTATCCCAATAAAGAAGTCCAAACATGGAGCAATCTTCAACTTCACCTGCAACTAACAATGCTATAAGAGGGGCTGAGCAAAAGCGTACTTAGCCAATCAACGGTTTGCTAGGAAGGTGGTTAGAGTGTTTCATGGCAACATAGGAGGCTGACAAGACAAGAATAGGCATCACGGCATGTCCAATAGAGCGAGGCAACTAGCAAAGCAAAGATAGAGGTGATATTGGGGAATGGTCATCTTGCCTGGGATCCCGTAAGGAAGAAGAACGTGTCCATCAAGGAGACAAACAGAGGTAGTCGAACGAATCCTCACAACTCCGGAGCGAAACCAAAGCTAACGATAGAAGCAAACCGGAAAGAAGCAAACAACATGGTAAACACACAAGCATAAACATGGCATGATGCACCAAAAAGTATGATGCATGTATGGTTTAAATATGCATGGCATGACAAAGTGCACAAACAATACTACAAATTAAGTGGAGCTCAATATGCAACGAGTTGCATATTGACAAAACACCACGTTAGATTATTTAGTATGATCTCTCGTTTTTGAACCCAACAAGTTTATATGTTGTTTAACATGGCAAGAGGTGAAGCATAGGTAAACTAACTATCTAGGCATTTTAAATCAGGCCGGAAATAACAACAACAATTCCGGAAAATCCCCATGTGCATATTTCAAATTTGGTGTTGTTTTGCCTAAACCATATTTCAGAGTTGTTAAACAACAAAAGTAAGTGCACCAAGTTATTCTATGCATTTTTCTACCCCAATTACATATGAAGTTTATTAAATTTGGAGCTACGGTTATTTAGTTATGAATTAAACCATTTTAGCAAGTTATTTACACAAATTTAAACAAACACCAAGTTAAACATTTTTAACAAGTTGGAAAGTGGCATATTATTAATCTACACAGAATTCTAAGAAATTTTCATAGATAAAGTTTTTACATATAATGCCCGGATGCGGAGTTATTAAATGCATGATGTTCTAGGGACTTTTCTAGAAAACATGCGTTCTCTGGATAATGCTAAATTCTCAGATCTGTAAAAAAACAGATCGGGCAAAATCTGCTGGGGAGCTGGGCTTGGGGTGGCTCACCATGGGCTTTAGCCCAGCTAGCAAGGAGGAGGCCGGGCAGGCCAGCGGGTCAGCGAGGCACGGGAAGGAGGCCCTGGCGAGACGACGCTGCTCTCCATCATCCCGCTCGAAGCAGAGAGGTAGGGCGAGGCTCCTTCGATCTTCGGCCGTGGTGGTGCTCGGCAGGAGGCGGGCTCGAGGTAAAGGCGGCAGGGGCGGAAGAATCCGGACTGGAGAGAGCCAGATCCGGGCATCAGAGGGGCCGGCGGGTTTAACGTGGAGGACACGCGGCGGGGATGAGGTAGCTCGTGGTGGTGGCTCTCCCTTGCGGGAGACAGGGAGGAGAGGTGAGGTCAGGAAGGAGAAGGAGAGGAGAACGAGGCACGAGGGCACAGGCCTGGTGCACTGGTGGCTTGCGGTCACCGGCGATGCGAAGATGAGCAGAGGCAAGAGAAGACGGTTGCCTCGACCTAGATCGAATCAGGCACCACGGGAGGTTGCGGGAGGCGCAGGGTTGCGCGCGTGGAGGACTCCTGGTCTCTGGATCTCAATCCGACGTCCAGGATCATGTTGGACGGCTCGATCAGGATGGATGCATGGGGCTCGGCTGGTTGGAGGAACCGGTTGTGGCTGGATTGAGAGGGGTGGCAGCGGTTGGCTCGGTGAGGAAGCCGAGGAGGAGACCAGGTGGGCTAGCGGCGGCGGATGGAAATGGATGGATGGGACATCCTAGGACTAGGGTTTGGTCTGACTAAATAGGCAGGGGACTAGGTGTTGGACTGTTTAAATAGCTAGGTGGACTAGCTTAGGGGCAAAACGGACCCTCCGATCAATATTGAACGGTCCAGAATAAAATAGGTAGGGTGTCCAAATAAGAAAACGGAGATATTTTAGGGATGTTTGGGGATGATCCGGACCCATCGGTAACGACAGAGCAGTTCGGGTTCGGGGCAGTTTTAGGCGTGCAGTCGAGGGATAAATGTGGGCTGTGTAGAGCGATTGGGCCGAGAAGAGAGGGAGAGAGGGGGGGGGCGGCGACTAGTTTGGAACACCGAAATGTCCTACGTTTATCCGGTTATAGAGCCGCTATATGTTTATCGGTTGGGCTATCAAACGAACTCCAAATGCGACGAAATTTGACAGGCGGTCTACCACACTATAATAAGACTGCATGCCAAGTTTCAACCCATTCCGATAACATTTTCCGGCCACTTATAAAATAAATATTTGGAGGTGCCGTAGGCGCGTGCGAGTGTGTCTGGACACAGAATGGACAACGGAGAGAACTGGGGAACCCGAACGAATGCAAGTTTTGAAAACATGCTGATGAAATGCACATGATGACATGACAAAGTGCAACACGCAAGCAAATGACATGGCAACGACGAAGAATAACTGGTTGACAGCTGGCGCATCGGTCTCGGGGCGTCACAACTCTCCCACACTAACAAGGGATCTTGACCCGAGATCCTAAGGATGGCACCAGATAAAACGGAAAAGGAAGAGGTAAAACAAAGTTTCTTCTTTGACAAACGAGTGAAACCACGAACTTGAGAGGTTGACCAAATTGAAAGAAGAATACAAGGAGATGAACGAAGATGAAAACACTCCGTTAGAAAAGAGGAACAAGGTACATTGCGAGAACCTTGTAGGTTGAAAGGCATGAAACACGAGCTCACGGATCATGGTAGAATTTAAACCACTCCGGTTGGATAAGCTAGAGAAGGAATAAGAATGAAAGAATTTGGACAACATTCCGACTGTGAATGAAAGGAATTGAACATGAACTTGAGGAGATGGAATGATACTTGACGAACTCAACAACACACTGCCTCCGAAACTATTGAACGAATGGCACAAGGGGTAAGAAAGGCTTCAGATAGCACTCCGGTTGAAAAGAGAGGAAAAACTTGATAAGAAGATAGAACTTGAATGAAGGACACAACATTCCTGTTAAATGGACTAGAAAGGAAAGGAACATGATCTTGACAAAATAAGATGACGGGACGAAGAGAGCAATATCACAATGCCTCCGAAATGAAAGAATAGAATATAGATCAATGAAAGAAATGAACGTAGAAGAAAATGACAACTCCTCCCACAAATGAATTTGAAGAGCATCGTTACAAAGATGGATTGAACAGAGTTGTTGGAAATTCAACAACGAAAATCAGTTGATGTGGGCTTATGTAAAACATCTCAAAATTATGAGGTGACAACCGGCCACTGACGAAAACATTTGATTGGATTGAGATCAACAAGGATACAAAAAACTTATTTCACCTGGAGGATAAATGAAGAACTTGGGTCATTTATAAGCACCATAAATAGCAACAATTCTTAGGGAAAGCTTTAGGTGAATTATAAACCAAGTTAACTTCAACAAATATATTGAAGGGTTGAAAAGATCTCCTTAAGAAAGAAGGATGATGGGTTTAAATATCTCATTCTTGATAACTTGTGAATCATGAAACATGAAAGAAATTGTCAAGAATGCCATAACACCACCTCAAAAGATAAGGTAGAAAGAATTGCACTTCGAAATGCAAGAAGAAGAATACTTGAACTCCTCCACAATAAGAATCATGAAGAACACTTCGAGGATGAATTAAATCATGATGAAACACCATGTTGAACTCCGGTAACAAAATGATGAGAAGTGAAGGATGAGAAGAATAAGATTGAAGCCTTGCAATGATTAGATGGAGCTTCACGACGAGAAAATTAATATAGCTTGGACCTTCAGAAAAGAAAGATGGACCATTTCGAACCAAGAGTTTATTCATCATGAACAAACTCCAGAAGAAGGAATTAATTACTCAAAAGAAACTAGAATAAGAATTATGTTATGTGTATCCTTCATCAATTTAAATTGATGACAACCAATGGATTTGGCATACTACTTATTCTCGTTGAAAAGAATTAAAGGGAGATCTCGCACAAACTTGGGTAAATCTTCAACGAACCACCGGTAGGATTATGTAAAGAACAAATGAATTGATACGATAACACCGGAAGAGAAATCTTGAATGAACCTGAAATCGAGTGATGAAAGAGAACAAACCATCGGGAAGAATTAGAAAAAGAACAAAGGCCCTTGAGGAAACTAAGATACCAAAGAACGAAGGGATCATGAGCAGAGTAGAGAATACTTGAATGCTGCACCGAAAGAATGTGGATACGAACGAAGAGGCATCAATTATGAATAGTTGGAGGACGAAGTTGAAAACTGAGAACGAAGAATTCTTCTGAAATGATGGCCTTCGGAGGATCACAATGGAAAGAATTAATGAAATTCTTCGGATGATATGAAAAGATTCCTCGTGATCACAACAACTATGAGGTTGTCATGAAGCTAGAACCACGAATCTTCAAGAGAACGGGCCAAGATTTAAGAGAAACTCTTCCCCGGTGTTCAAATGTTGAGAAGAACGACGAGAAATACCATGAAGAATTTGAGATACTCTGAAAGAATGAAAATATAAAGGTTGAAGCAACAATGAATGAAAGTGATCTTAGAGAAGGCATATGACTGATGGAATCCATACTTACGTCACACTTTGAAAAGAATTTCAGAATAACTCTGGAAAAATAAATTAGAAGAGTTAGGTAAGATCCTGGGAAAATACCTGTGGGTTAGGGCCCACTCAAAAGAAACACCGTTGAAAAAGATTGCTTAAGAGATATTGCACTGGTTTTATTAAATGGCTTGAATGAGATAACAATCTCAAAATAGCTTGAACAGATTTAGAATTGAAACACGGATCTTCTGAGATACCTTGTACACTCCAGATAAGAATTAGAGAGAGTTGAATAAACAAGAGAGACTTCAGATAAGAAATTCCAACATGGGAAAACATGTGAAACAAGAAGAAGACATATGATCATCACCGAAAGTTGGATTTAGTCCATTGGAGAAGGAACGAGAACGGAGAATGATAAACTTGAGCCAGAGAATTTTCATGAGAATCACCGGATAAAACATTGAAGGAAAGAATGAAGAAACATCACATGAATAAAATGGATACTTGACTAGAGATTTCTTTCTCCGAGAAGAAGAAGGGTGAGAGGGTGGGAAAAACAAAGGCAACTTGAGACGAACGAAACGGACACCATTGAGAAAAATCTAGAATTGGTCTTGCACATATTGAAAGGACCGAGTTAACTTGAAGAGAAGCACGCCGGTTGAAAAGAATTTTCATGACAATCTTGATGATCAAGAAGGACTAGCACTCCCATAGAAATATGAGAACATCGATTAGGAAAGGTATGGAATCAACACTTGACATCGAAGCAACTCGAATACCACAATCAAAACAAAAACAAAGGATAGATATGTTGCAACATAATCTTCACAATATCATTCGAACAGAGAATTGAACGAATGAATTCCGTAAACTTAATGGTACATCAACTTGTCGAGAAGCCACTTTGGAGAACAAAATGATAGAATAAAACAACAAGGTAACAGATGGAACAAATACATAATAGAGGTTTCGTCCCACATGTTCGTGCTAAGGCCCCATGGCACTTGTTACAAAGGGCCTTGCAATCCCCAGATTAGCATAGCCAAGGATCCTTTAAGATGCGACCCCCAGTGTAACATCGACCATGATAACCTCTCCACTAGATGTTGAACCCCAACCTCATATCATGCACCCGTTGGAAGATTACCTAAGAGCTACTTGAATTCCCACCTATTAATTCCCGAAGCTTTTCGGTTATGCAATCTGGTGTTGGGGATTCATGGGAAGAACAATATCTCACCCAACTAGCAATACCATCATCCAGCTGTATCCATCCGTCAACACATAACCAGGCACCTTCGGAAACCGTTTACCTCGGACCTTCGAAAGGCATCCTCTATACTAGTTGTGGCAATACTCCCGAACTATCCGACCAGTACTGGGTGACGTCGGGGTTACCTCACCACCATACATGCATAGAAGAGTTTTCGATGTCGGCTGCCTCTGGTATTCTAGATCTGTAACGTTACACAATGGGACGATAATACCTCAGAGCTGAACTCCCGGGGACTTAGCCTAAACAGATGGGAGGCACCAAGACAGAATTTTCGTCACAAAGATATCGAAACAATCCAAACAATACCTGCGTGATCCTAAAAAAACTTTTGGCGAAAATTGAGGATAGTGATGTTTAAATAACGTCAGGAATCCTCACCACATCGACGAAGGGGATGAGGAGTAAAAATAAATCCTACTCTCCGATATATCCGACTCAAAACATTTTGTGTGTGTGTTTAGACTCAACATCGGCAGCGGTTCGATCAATCAGGGGGCTCCTAGGTCGAAGAAGGCTCTGAATACCAACATTTAATGCCCAGGATGCGACTATAGCTCCTACGTGTCAAGGCACGATTTAGAGGCATAATCGCATTCTGGAATGATCGCAATTGTGGTATCTTTGCACAACTCATGTAATGAACAGGGATGAAAGAGATACAATAGTTGGCTTACACTCGTCATGTCACACAGTTAATTCAACAATCATACATTCATCCAAATAACACAGGGTCCGGCTACGGACGAAATCAAACGAGAAAAGATACCACAACCACAAGTCTCGATCGCCCCTAGTAGGAACCACTACTGATCGTCAGGATATGTCACATACATACGACGACGTTCTTCATCAAACTCCCAGTTAAGTTCTTGTCCATCTCCTAGATCGTACTCAGCTGTATCTACATCTGGTGTGTGTTGTAATCTATGAGTCACAAGGACTCAGCAATCCCATTTCTAGGTATCCAAACTAACAAAGCCTTTAGGTGTGAAGAGGTAATAAAGTGGCTGCAGCAAGCACTAAGCAACTAGTTTACGAAGTCAGAGCGAGAAGAGGATATGTGCCAACGGTCGCCAAAGATGATCAATAAGTGATCCTAGCTAATCACGTTCATGCATAACCCCACGGTGTTCACTTTTCGAAACCCTTCGAAAAGAGACCATCACGGTTACTCACACAGGTAGTGTATTCTTAAGGAGATGGTGTCAAGTTATCTACAACCGGATAGTAACAAATTCCCATCTGCCACATAACCGTGGGCGCAGCTTTCGAAAGATCATAACCCTGCAGGGGTGTCCCAACTTAGCCCATCACAAGCTCACGATCCGTGGAGTCGCAACTCCATGTTGGGAAGACCCGAATATTCTCGGAATCTCATGCTCAAGATATTTCGACAAAGGTAAAACTAATCCAGCAAGACCTCCCGGTGTGCCGACACCCTGAAATTAGCCGCGCGTATCTCGTCTCAGGCCACGACCGGATGGGACATCCTACAGGGATATACCATATACCCCGGGTTTCCCCAAGGCGGCCCCGCAGTCTGCCCAATTTGGACCAACACTCATGAGGAGCACTGGCCCGGGTTGTTAATTAAGAATTCGGGTTAATTACTCCCTATGCAAGTTTTAGTTGTTAGGAAAATGTAGTACCAAAGTTGGGTCTTGCTGGAAAAGCTTTCAGCAATGCGAATTATCAAGGGGGGGCCATAAACACCAACCGTGTTAGGAATGCAAAATCAAGGAACATAACACCGGTTTATCGGGTCCTAAGGCGGCATGAGTGGAACAAAATACCAAGCTGAAGGCCAATTTTTCCACCCATTACCAATATATATGTGCATTATATAAATAAGATATATTATGTTATCCCAATAAAGAAGTCCAAACATGGAGCAATCTTCAACTTCACTTGCAACTAACAACGCTATAAGAGGGGCTGAGCAAAAGCGTACTTAACCAATCAACGGTTTGCTGGGAAGGCGGTTAGGGTGTTTCATGGTAACATAGGAGGCTGACGAGACTAGAATAGGCATCGCGACATGTATAATAGAGCGAGACAACTAGAAAAGCAAAGATAGAGGTGATATCGGGGAATGGTCATCTAGCATGGGATCCCACAAGGAAGAAGAACGAGTCCATGAAGAAGACAAACAGAGGTAGTCGAACGAATCCTCACAACTCCAGAGCGAAACCGGAGCTAACGATAGAAGCAAACCGGAAAGAAGCAAACAACATGGTAAACACACAAGCATAAACATGGCATGGTGCACCAACGAGTATGATGCATGTCCCTTTTAAATATGCATGGCATGGCAAAGTGCACACACAATACTACAAGTTAAGTGGAGCTCAATATGCAACGAGTTGCTTATTGACAAAACACCACGTTAGATTATTTAGTTTGATCTCTCGTTTATGAACCCAACAAGTTTAATTGTTTTTTAACATGGCAAAGAGTTGATGAAGCATAGGTAAACTAACTATCTAGGCATTTTAAATGAGGCCGGAAATAACAACAACAACAATTCCAAAAAATACCCATGGGCATATTTCAAATTTGGTGCTGTTTTGACTAAACCATATTTTAGAGTTGTTAAACAACAAAAGTAAATGCACCAAGTTATTCTATGCATTTTTTTACCCCAATTACATATGAAGTTTATTAAATTTGGAGCTATAGTTATTTAGTTATGAATTAAACCATTTTAGTAAGTTATTTACACAAATTTAAACAAATAGCAAGTTAAACATTTTTAACAGGGATGAAAGTGGCATATTATTAATCTACATAGAATTCTAAGCAATTTTCATATATGAAATTTTCACATAAAATGCCCGGTTGTGGAGTTATTAAATTCATGATGTTCTAGGGACTTTTCTGGAAAACATGCGTTCTCTGGATAATGCTAAATTCTCAGATATGTAAAAAACCAGATCGGGCTGAAATCTGCTGGGCAGCTGGGCTTGGGGTGGCTCACCATGGGCTTTAGCCCAGCAGGGAAGGAGGAGGCCGGGCAGGCCAGCGGGTCAGCGAGGCAGGGGAAGGAGGCCCAGGCAAGGCGACGCCGCTCGCCATCCTCCCGCTCGAAGCAGGGAGGTAGGGCGAGGCTCCTTCAATCTCCGGCCATGGTGGTTCTCGGCAGGAGGTGGGTGATACATCCAAAATGCATCACTATTTTGTATCATAATTCATCTTTATTCATTGATATATTTCACGTTATGATGATGTTCTTATGTTGTTTTGGTCTATTTTACACAGTTTGCAACTTTACGATGCCGGAACAGCAGACGCAGGATTCAGCAGGAAAAAGTGGATGCTGAGTTGCTGAAGAAGAACACCTCCAAATTATCTGAAAATTGACGGGACGTGTTTTTCAGAAGAATAACGAAGACACGCAAAAGGGGAGTCAGAGGGGGGCCACAGGGTGCCCAGGCGGCCTGGGGGCGCTCGCCCCCCCTGGCCGCGCTGGGGGGGCGCCTGGAGCCCCTGGCCCACCTCTGGTCGCCCCCTTTTGCATATATGTTCCCCGTCCTCCGAAAACCCTACGCACGGGACTTTTTACGGAGTTCTGCCGCCGCTTCGAGGCGGAAAACTACAGAGAAGAAAAGGGCATCTCCGGTGGGCAGATTCCGCCGGGGAGATCACCTCCCGAAAGGGGAGATCGTCGCCATCGTCATCACCATCATCACGGGCATCATCGAGATCATCATCAACATCATCCCCAACACCAGCACCATCTCCATCTTCATCCAAGTCTCATCTTTCCATCGCAACTCGTGGTGTAACTTGTACTACCTATCCTCTCTACTCCATCGGTGTTGATTACTACCTTGTGGTGAATGCTATTGAGTTTTGTTGGAGAAATATTATTATGTACAGATTGTTTATCACATATTCATCCCCTCTGATCATGATCTCTTTTATGTCTTGTGAGTAGTTACTTTAGTTCGTGAGGACATGGGGAAAGTCTTGTTGTTAGTAGTCATATGCTGTTGAAGTAATATGTGTTGTTTGATACTTAAGTTGTGTTGTCATTCTACTAGTGGTGTTGTGTGAGTCGAACACCCAACACTTCGCCTTATTAAGGACCTAGGAGAATACATTGTGTATAAAGAATGCTTATGGTGGGTTGCCGGAGTGACAGAAACCTGAACCCCAGTTCGCACGCTTTTGCATAAGGGAATAATGGATCCTCGATCATATTGCTATGGTTAGGCTTTTGCCTTAAATTCTATCTTGTATTTGCGGATGCTTGCAAGGTGTTTAATCATAAGTGAAGGAAATATGCCCTAGAGGCAATAATAAAGTTGTTATTTATATTTCCTTATATCATGATAAATGTTTATTATTCATGCTAGAATTGTATTAACCGGAAACTTAGTACATGTGTGAATACATAGACAAAACAATATGTCCCTAGTATGCCTCTACTAGACTAGCTCATTGATCAAAGATGGTTATGTTTCCTAGCCATAGACATGAGTTGTCATTTGATCAACGGGATCACATCATTAGGAGAATGATGTGATGGACAAGACCCATCCATTAGCATAGCACTATGATCGTTTAGTTTTTCTGCTATTGCTTTCTTCATGACTTATACATGTTCCTATGACTATGAGATTATGCAACTCCCGAATACCGTAGGAACACCTTGTGTGCTATCAAATGTCATAACGTAACTGGGTGATCATAAAGATGCTCTACAGGTGTCTCCGAAAGTATTCGTGGTGTTGGCATAGATCAAGATTAGGATTTGTCACTCCGAGTGTCGGAGAGGTATCTCTGGGCCCTCTCGGTAACACACATCACAATAAGCCTTGCAAGCAAAAGACTAATGAGTTAGTCACGAGATGATGTGCTACGGAACGACTAAAGAGACTTGCCGGTAACGAGATTGAACTAGGTATAGAGATACCGACGATCGAATCTCGGGCAAGTAACATACTGTTGACAAAAGGAACAACGTATGTTGTTATGCGGTTCTGACCGATAAAAGATCTTCGTAGAATATGTAGGAGCCAATATGAACATCCAGGTTCCGCTATTGGTTATTGACCGGAGATGAGTCTCGGTCATGTCTACATAGTTCTCGAACCCGTAGGGTCCGCACGCTTAACGTTTGATGACGATCGGTATTATGAGTTTATGAGTTTTGATGTACCGAAGGTAGTTTGGAGTCCCGGATGAGATCACGGACAAGACGAGGAGTCTCGGAATGTCCGAGACATAAAGATTGATATATTGGACGGCTATATTCGGACACCGGAAGTATACCGGAAAAGTTTCGGATTTATCGGGATTGCCGGAGGGGGTTACCGGAACCCCCTACGAGAGGGGATGGTCCATAGTGGGCCTAAAGGGAAGGAGAGAGGCAGCCCATAGGGCTGGCCGGCGCACCCACCTAGGGTTCCTAGTTGGACTAGGATTGGGGGGGGGGGGGCGCCACCTCTCCTATTCCTTTCCCTCTTCCTTCTTTTGGTGAATCCTACTAGGAATAGGATTGCAATCCTATTCCTAGTAGGAGTCCACTCCCTAGCCGCACCAGGAAGGGCCAGCCGGCCTCCCTCCCTTGCTCCTTTATATACGGGGGCAGGGGGGCACCCAAAGACACACAAGTTGAATTGTTTTAGCCGTGTGCGGTGCCCCCTCCACAGAATCACACCTCGGTCATACCGTCGCGGAGCTTAGGCGAAGCCCTGCGCCGGTGAACACATCATATCCGTCACCACGCCGTCGTGCTGACGAAACTCTCCCGTGAAGCTCAACTGGATCAAGAGCTCGTGGGACGTCATCAAGCTGAACGTGTGCTGAACGCGGAGGTGCCGTACGTTTGGTGCTTGATCGGTTGGATCGCGAAGAAGTTCGACAACATCAACCGCGTCACTTGACGCTTCCGCTCCCGGTCTACGAGGGTACGTAGACACACTCTTCCCTCTCGTTGCTATGCATCTGGTAGATAGATCTTGCGTGATCGTAGGAAAATTTTAAAATACTACGTTCCCCAACAGTGGCATCATGAGCCAGGTCTATGCGTAGATGATATGCACGAGTAGAACACAATGAGTTGTGGGCGATACTAGTCATACTGCTTACCAGCATGTCATACTTTGCTTCGGCGGTATTGTGAGGTGAAGCGGCCCAGACCGACATTACGCGTATGCTTACGCGAGACTGGTTTCACCGTTACGAGCACTCGTTGCTTAAAGGTGACTGGCGGGTGTCTGTCTCTCTCACTTTAGCTGAATCAAGTGTGGCTACGCCCGGTCCTTGTGAAGGTTAAAATAGCACATACTTGATGAAACATCGTTGTGGTTTTGTATGCGTAGGTAAGAACGGTTCTTGCTAAGCCCGTAGCAGCCACGTAAAACTTGCAACAACAAAGTAGAGGACGTCTAACTTGTTTTTGCAGGGCATGTTGTGATGTGATATGGTCAAGACATGATGAGTTATACGGTTTTGTATGAGATGATCATGTTTTGTAAAGTTATCGGCAACTGGCAGGAGCCATATGGTTGTCGCTTTATTGTATGAAATGCAATCGCCATGTAATTGCTTTACTTTATCACTAAGCGGTAGCGATAGTCGTAGAAGCAATAGTTGGTGAGACGACAACGATGCTACGATGAAGATCAAGGTGTCGAGCCGGTGACGAAGGTGATCATGACGGTGCTTTGGAGATGGAGATCAAAAGCACAAGATGATGATGGCCATATCATGTCACATATTTTGATTGCATGTGATGTTTATCTTATTATGCTTCTTATTTTGCTTAGAACGACGGTAGCATTATAAGATGATCCCTTACTAAATTTCAAGGTATAAGTGTTCTCCCTGAGTATGCACCGTTGCGAAAGTTCGTCGTGCCGAGACACCACGTGATGATCGGGTGTGATAAGCTCTACGTTCAAATACAACGGGTGTAAGCCAGTTTTGCACACGCAGAATACTCGGGTTAAACTTGACGAGCCTAGCATATGCAGATATGGCCTCGTAACACTGGAGACCGAAAGGTCGAGCGTGAATCATATAGTAGATATGATCAACATAAGATGTTCACCATTGAAACTACTCCATCTCACGTGATGATCGGACATGGTTTAGTTGATTTGGATCACGTGATCATTTAGATGACCGGAGTGATGTCTATCTAAGTGGGAGTTCTTAAGTAATATGATTAATTGAACTTTAATTTATCATGAACTTAGTCCTGGTAGTATTAGCATATCTATGTTGTAGATCAATAGCTCGCGATGTTGCTCCCCGTTTATTTTTCATATGTTCCTAGAGAAAACCAAGTTGAAAGATGTTAGTAGCAATGATGTGGAATTGTTCCGTGATCTGAGGATTATCCTCATTGCTGCACAGAAGAATTATGTCCTTGATGCACCGCTAGGTGACAGACCTATTGCAGGAGCAGATGTAGACGTTATGAACGTTTTGACAAAAGCTCGATATGATGACTACTTGATAGTTTAGTGCACCATGCTTTACGGCTTATAACCGGGACTTCAAAAACATTTTGAAACGCCACGGAGCATATGAGATGTTCCAAGAGTTGAAATTAGTATTTCATACTCATGCCCGTGTCGAGAGGTATAAGACCTCTGACAGTACTTTGCCTACAAGATGGAGGAGAATAGCTCAACCAGTGAGCATGTGCTCAGATTGTCTGGGTAGTACAATTTCTTGAATCAAGTGGGAGTTAATCTTCCAGATAAGATAGTAATTGACAAAGTTCTCTAGACACTATCACCAAGTTAGTAGAACTTCGTGATGAACTATAATATGCAAGGGATGACGAAAGTAATTTCCGAGCTCTTCACGATGCTGAAATCGGCGAAGGTAGAAATCAAGAAAGAGCATCAAGTGTTGATGGTTAACCAAACCACTTGTTTCAAGTAAAGGGCAAAGGGATAGAAGGGGAACTTCTAGAAGAATGACAAGCAAGTTGTCACTCCCGTGAAGAAACCCAAAGCTAAACTCAAGCCTGAACAAGTGCTTCTACTGCAAAGGAAATGGTCACTAGAAGTGGAACTGCCCTAGATATTTGGCGGATAAGAAGGATGGCAAAGTGAACAAAGGTATATTTGATATACAGATTATTGATGTGTATTTTACTAGTGTTCATAGCAACCCCTCGGTATTTGATATTGGTTCAGTTGCTAAAGAGTAGTAACTCGAAATGGGAGTTGCATAATGAACAGAAACTAGTTAAAGGATGAAGTGACGATGTGTATTGGAAGTAGTTCCAAGATTGATATGATCATCATCGCACACTCCCTATACTTTCGGGATTAGTGTTGAACCTAAATAAGTGTTATTTGGTGTTGAGCATGAATATGATTTGATCATGTTTATTGCAATACGGTTATTCATGTAAATTAGAGAATAATTGTTGTTCTGTTTACATGAATAAAACCTTCTATGGTCATACACCCAATGAAAATGGCTTGTTGGATCTCGATCGTGGTGATACACATATTCATAATATTGAAGCCAAAAGATGCAAGGTTAATAATGATAGTGCAACTTATTTGTGGCACTGCCGTTTAGGTCATATTGGTGTAAAGCGCATGAAGAAACTCCATAGTGATGGATTTTTGGAATCACTTGATTATGAATCACTTGGTGCTTGCGAACCATGCCTCATGGGCAAGATGACTAAACCTCCGTTCTCCGGAACTGTGGAGCGAGCAACAGATTTGTTGGAGATCATACATACAGATGTATGTGGACCAATGAGTGTTGAAGCTCGCGGCGGGTATCGTTATTTTCTGACCTTCACTGATGATTTGAGCAGATATGGGTATATCTACTTAATGAAGCACAAGTCTGAAACATTTGAAAAGTTCAAAGAATATCAGAGTGAAGTGGAGAATCATCGTAACAAGAAAATAAGAGTTTCTACGATATGATCGTAGAGGTAAAATATTTGAGTTAGCGAGTTTGGCCTTCAGTAAAAACAATGTGAAATAGTTTCACTACTCACGCCATCTGGAACACCATAGTGTAATGGTGTGTCCGAACATCATAACCGTACTTTATTAGATATGGTGCGATCGATGATGTCTCTTACCGATCTACTACTATCGCTTTTGGGGTTATGCATTAGAGACAGCTGCATTCACATTAAATAGGGCACCATCTAAATCCGTTGATACAACACCTTATGAACTATGGTTTGGCAAGAAACCAAAGTTGTCGTTTCTTAAAGTTTGGGGCTGCGATGCTTATGTGAAAAAGCTTCAACCTGATAAGCTCGAACCCAAGTCGGAGAAATGTGTCTTCATAGGATACCCAAAAGAGACTGTTGGGTACACCTTCTATCACAGATCCGAAGGCAAGATATTCGTTGCTAAGAATGGATCCTTTCTAGAAAAGGAGTTTCTTTCGAAAGAAGTGAGTGGGAGGAAAGTAGAACTTGATGAGGTAATTATACCTTCTCCCGGATTGGAAAGTAGTACATCACAGAAAATTGTTCCTGTGATTCCTACACCAATCAGTGAGGAAGTTAATGATGATGATCATGAAACTTCGGATCAAGTTTCTGTTGAACGTCGTAGATCAACCAGAGTACGTTCCGCACCAGAGTGGTACGGCAACCCAGTTCTGGAAATCATGATTACTAGACCATGATGAACCTGCGAACTATGAGGAAGCGATGATGAGCCCAGATTCCGCAAAATGGCTTGAAGCCATGAAATCTGAGATGGGATCCATGTATGAGAACAAAGTGTGGACTTTGGTTGACTTGCCCGATGATCGGCAGGCCATCGAAAATAAATGGATCTTCAAGAGGAAGACCGACGCAGACGGTAATGTTACTGTTTACAAAGCTCGACTTGTTGCGAAAGGGTTTCGACAAGTTCAAGGAGTTGACTACAATGAGACTTTCTCACCCGTAGCGATGCTTAAGTCTGTCCGAATCATGTTAGCAATTGCCGCATTTTATGATTATGAAATCTGGCAAATGGATGTCAAAACTGCATTCCTGAATGGATATCTCGAAGAAGAGTTGTATATGATGCAACCAGAAGGTTTTGTCAATCCAAAAGATGCTAACAAAGTATGCAAGCTCCAGCGATCCATCTATGGACTGGTGCAAGCATCTCGGAGTTGGAATATACGCTTTGATAAGTTGATCAAAGCATATAGATTTATACAGACTTACGGTGAAGCCTGTATTTACAAGAAGTGAGTGGGAGCACTACAACCTTTCTCATAAGTATATGTGAATGACATATTGTTGATCGGAAATGATGTAGAATTTTCTGGAAAGCATAAAGGAGTGTTTGAAAGGAGTTTTTCAAAGAAAGACCTTAGTAAAGCTGCTTACATATTGGGCATCAAGATCTATAGAGATAGATCAAGACGCTTGATAAGACTTTCGATAAGTACATACCTTGATAAGATTTTGAAGTAGTTCAAAATGGATCAGTCAAAAAAAGGAGTTCTTGCCTGACTTGTAAGGTGTGAAGTTGAGTAAGACTCAAAGCTAGACCACGGCAGAAAAATATAGAGAGAATGAAAGTCATTCCCTATGCCTCAGCCATAGGTTCTATAAAGTATGTCATGCTGTGTACCAAACATGTTGTGTACCTTGCCATGAGTTTGTCAAGGGGGTACAATAGTGATCCAGGAGTAAATCACTGTACAGCGGTCAAAATTATCCTTAGTAACTGGATGACTAAGGAAATATTTCTCGATTATGGAGGTGATAAAGAGTTCGTCGTAAAGGGTTACGCCGATGCAAGCTTTGACACTAAATCCAGATGACTCTAAGTATCAATCTGGATGCGTATTGAAAGTGGGAGCAATTAGCTAGAGTAGCTCCATGCAGAGCATTGTAGACATAGAAATTTGCGAAATACATACGGATCTGAATGTGACAGACCCGTTGACTAAACTTCTCTCACAAGCAAAACATGATCACACCTTATTACTCTTGGGTATTAATCACATAGCGATGTGAACTAGATTATTGACTCTAGTAAACCCTTTGGGTGTTGGTCACATGGTGATGTGAACTATGGGTGTTATTCACATAACGATGTGAACTATCGATATTAAATCACATGGCGATGTGAGCTAGATTATTGACTCTAGTGCAAGTGGGAGACTGAAGGAAATATGCCCTAGAGGCAATAATAAAGTTGTTATTTATATTTCCTTATATCATGATAAATGTTTATTATTCATGCTAGAATTGTATTAACCGGAAACTTAGTACATGTGTGAATACATAGACAAAACAGTATGTCCCTAGTATGCCTCTACTAGACTAGCTCATTGATCAAAGATGGTTATGTTTCCTAGCCATAGACATGAGTTGTCATTTGATCAACGGGATCACATCATTAGGAGAATGATGTGATGGAAAAGACCCATCCATTAGCATAGCACTATGATCGTTTAGTTTTTCTGCTATTGCTTTCTTCATGACTTATACATGTTCCTATGACTATGAGATTATGCAACTCCCGAATACCGTAGGAACACCTTGTGCGCTATCAAACGTCACAACGTAACTGGGTGATCATAAAGATGCTCTACAGGTGTCTCCGAAAGTATTCGTGGTGTTGGCATAGATCAAGATTAGGATTTGTTACTCCGAGTGTCGGAGAGGTATCTCTGGGCCCTCTCGGTAACACACATCACAATAAGCCTTGCAAGCAAAAGACTAATGAGTTAGTCACGAGATGATGTGCTACGGAACGAGTAAAGAGACTTGCCGGTAACGAGATTGAACTAGGTATAGAGATACCGACGATCGAATCTCGGGCAAGTAACATACCGTTGACAAAAGGAACAACGTATGTTGTTATGCGGTTCTGACCGATAAAAGATCTTCGTAGAATATGTAGGAGCCAATATGAACATCCAGGTTCCGCTATTGGTTATTGACCGGAGATGAGTCTCGGTCATGTCTACATAGTTCTCGAACCCGTAGGGTCCGCACGCTTAACGTTTGATGACGATCGGTATTATGAGTTTATGTGTTTTGATGTACCGAAGGTAGTTCGGAGTCCCGGGTGAGATCACGGACATGACGAGGAGTCTCGGAATGTCCGAGACATAAAGATTGATATATTGGACGACTATATTCGGACACCGGAAGTATACCGGAAAAGTTTCGGATTTATCGGGATTGCCGGAGGGGGTTACCGGAACCCCCTACGAGAGGGGATGGTCCATAGTGGGCCTAAAGGGAAGGAGAGAGGCAGCCCATAGGGCTGGCCGGCGCCCCCACCTAGGGTTCCTAGTTGGACTAGGATTGGGGGGGGGGGGGGCGCCACCTCTCCTATTCCTTTCCCTCTTCCTTCTTTTGGTGAATCCTACTAGGAATAGGATTGCAATCCTATTCCTAGTAGGAGTCCACTCCCTAGCCGCACCAGGAAGGGCCGGCCGGCCTCCCTCCCTTGCTCCTTTATATACGGGGGCAGGGGGGCACCCAAAGACACACAAGTTGAATTCTTTTAGCCGTGTGCGGTGCCCCCCTCCACAGAATCACACCTCGGTCATACCGTCGCGGAGCTTAGGCGAAGCCCTGCGCCGGTGAACACATCATATCCGTCACCACGCCGTCGTGTTGACGAAACTCTCCCGTGAAGCTCAACTGGATCAAGAGCTCGTGGGACGTCATCAAGCTGAACGTGTGCTGAACGCGGAGGTGCCGTACGTTCGGTGCTTGATCGGTTGGATCGCGAAGAAGTTCGACAACATCAACCGCGTCACTTGACGCTTCCGCTCCCGGTCTACGAGGGTACGTAGACACACTCTTCCCTCTCGTTGCTATGCATCTGGTAGATAGATCTTGCGTGATCGTAGGAAAATTTTAAAATACTACGTTCCCCAACAATAAGAGTGCATTCATCTTAGTCTAGAGAGTGCACTAGCATAGATCCACCCACCAACACTTATCAACACATAACATAGTATCGATACGGAATATGGCGAAAGCACATGACTACCTCTCCCGTGTGTCCTCAAGAACGCTTTAGTCTTTATAAGTTCAGTTGCTAGGCCTCTCCTTTTCTAAGAAAGGATTGGGCCACTTGTTACTCTCAATACCTTTTACATTACTTGCCATTACATTCCTGTTGCTTATATCAAGAAAACCCCTAAAAGTTATCTTTCAGTGCTTGCAGTAATTTCTTGCTCAGAATCGCTTATCAATACCTTCTGCTCCTCGTTGGGTTCAACACTCTTACTTATCGAAAACGCTGCAACAGATCCCTTATGGTTGAGGGTCATCAAGTACCGTTTTCTGGCGCCATTGCCGGGGAGCGTAGTTCTATTGGTAAAGTGAAACTGGTAAGAAAGTCTTTTTATAATTCTGTTTTTATTTTTGCTATTACTGCTTTTTGTCCCTATGGATAACCCTATTATTGGAGCGTTGCTTGCGGGAAGATACCCCACACCTGTGGTGGTTGATCCTCCCCCTACTGAAATTGTGCCTTATAAAATACCGGCTGGCATTATCAATTATGTTTTGGCTAATCGGTATGCAGGAGACAGACATCCCGGTGAACACTTGCTGTATTTGTCACGACTATGTTCATTATTTAAGCTTGCAGGTGTATCGAGGGAGTTTGTCATGAGGAAATTGTTTGTCGTATCCCTTATAGATAAAGCTTCAGATTGGTATGGGCTTCTTGATAACCCACACTTGCTGGACTAGCAGGAGCTTATGTCTCTCTTTTATACTAAATTTTATCCTCTTCATGAAATTCATCGAGACAGGAATTTTATCTATAACTTTAGGTCTCGTGACGGAGAAAGCATTGCTCAAGCTTGGGGGAGATTGAAGTCTCTAATGCTCAAATGCCCTATTCATAAGCTTCCCAAGGAAATTATACTTACAAATTTTTATGCCAGGCTTTCTCGTCAGGATAAGGAGATGCTGGATGCCTCCTCTAGTGGGGTATTTCAGAAGAAGAGTGTTGAAGAAAGGTGGGATATCCTTGAAAGAATCCAGAGGAATACCGAAGATTGGGAAATTGATAAAGTTATATATGAACAGCCTCCTTTTCCCACGAGGATAAAGGAGCACTCTCTGGTGACAGGCATAATAAATAAAAGTGAGAGAAAAGTTGATGAACCTGAGGACCAGATCAGGGTCGATCCTCGAGTTGCATTGATTAAAGACCTTGTCACTGATGATGTTTTAGATTCCAATATAACTTTTTGTGCTGTTTCCACTAACCTTGTCACAGCCAAGAACAAAGGCCCAATTTCAGGTACTCCGGTGGTATCTATTAAAATAGGAGATCACAATTATTATGGGCTATGCGATTTGGGATCGAGTGCAAGTGCTATTCCTTATTCCCTCTATGAAGAAATCATCGGTGAGATTTCCCCTTGTAAACTTGAAGAAGTTGATGTTACTATTCATCTTGCAAATAGATCAACTATCTCTCCTATCGGAATTGTGAGGGACGTTGAATTCCTATGTGGATAGGTAAAATACCCTACCGACTTTCTGGTACTTGGTTCAGCCAGGGACAATTTTTGTCCCATCATTTTTGGTAGACCTTTTCTTAGAACTTGTGGAGCTATAATAGATTGCAAGAAAGGTAAAGTTTCTATTGAATTCAATGGTGAGCCATATGAATTTAATTTTTCTAAGTTCTCTAAGCAGCCTCGTGGTACTGATTTACCTAGTGATGATAAAATTATTGAAAGTATTGCCTCTATTGCTATTCCTCCTGATGATCCTTTGCAGCAATACATGGAGGACCACGAGAATGATTTACATATGCAGGAGAGAAATGAACTAGATGAAATATTCTTGAGGCAGCCCGCTATCCTGAAGCACAACCTCCCGGTTGAACCTTTGGGAATTTTCTCAAAACCAAAAGAAGACCCGGTGTTCGATCTTAAACCTCTTCCCGATACACTCAAGTATGCTTATTTAGATGAAAAGAAAGTATATCCTGTTATTATCAATTCTAACCTTTCAGCATATGAAGAAGAGCGGTTATTGGAAGTACTTCGTAAACACCGAGGCGCAATTGGCTACACCCTTGATGACCTTAAGGGGATTAGTCCATCTATCTGTCAACATACTATCAACCTTGAGCCTGATGCTAAACCAGTTGTTGATCATCAACGACGGTTGAACCCGAAGATGATGGATGTCGTGAGAACTAAGATTCTCAAGCTTCTAGCCGCAGGTATTATCTACCCTATAGCTGATAGTAAGTGGGTAAGTCTGGTACATTGTGTTCCTAAGAAAGGAGGTACAACTGTGGTTCCTAATGATAAAAATGAACTAATACCTCAGAGAATTATTATTGGATATAGAATGTGTATTGATTACAGGAAGTTGAACAAGGCAACCAGGAAGGATCACTACCCGTTGCCGTTCATCGACCAAATGTTTGAAAGGTTATCCAAAAACACCCACTTTTGTTATCTCGATGGTTATTCTGGCTTCTCTCAAATTCATGTTAACATTGTCGATCAAGAGAAGACCACTTTTACTTGTCCTTTTGGTACTTATGCTTACAGACGTATGCCTTTTGGTTTATGTAATGCCCCTGCTACTTTTCAAAGGTGTATGTCTGCTATCTTTCATGGTTTCTGCGGGGATATTATGGAAGTCTTCATGGACGATTTCTCCGTCTATGGAACTTCATTTGACCATTGTCTTCACAACCTTAATAAAGTTTTGCAGAGATGCGAGGAGACAAATTTGGTACTCAACTGGGAGAAGTGCCACTTTATGGTTAATGAAGGAATTGTTCTTGGTCACAGGATTTCCGAAAGGGGAATTGAAGTGGACAAAGCCAAGATCGAAGCTATTGAGAGGATGTCTTATCCAAAGGACATCAAAGGTATTCGCAGTTTTCTCGGTCATGCAGGTTTCTATAAAAGATTTATTAAAGACTTTTCTAAAACCTCGAGACCCCTCACTAATCTTCTCCAGAAGGATGTTCCTTTTGCGTTCGATGAAAATTGTAAGGAAGCTTTTGAAGTCCTTAAGAAAGCTTTAATAACTGCTCCTATAGTACAACCACCTGACTGGAACTTACCTTTTGAAATTATGTGTGATGCAAGTGATTTTGCTGTTGGAGCTGTTTTAGGACAAAGGGTTGATAAGAAATTGAATGTTATACATTATGCTAGTAAGACCCTTGATAGTGCTCAAAGAAATTATGCTACTACTGAGAAAGAATTCTTAGCTGTAGTTTTTGCTTGTGATAAGTTTAGGCAGTATATTGTTGATTCTAAAGTTATTATTCATACTGATCATGCTGCCATTAAATATCTTATGACAAAGAAGGATGCCAAACCAAGGCTTATCAGATGGGTACTCCTTCTCCAAGAATTTGATTTGCAGATTGTTGATAGGAAAGGGGAAGACAATCCGGTAGCGGACAATCTTTCAAGATGGAAGATATACCGCATGACCCCATCCCAGTTAACGATAGTTTTCTAGACGAGCAACTTGCCGTTGTAAAAATACAACCTCTTTCCGACCCTTGGTATGCAGATTATGCTAATTTTATTGTTGCGAAGTATTTGCCTCCAGATCTAACATTTCAGCAGAGGAAGAAGTTATTTCATGATTTGAGGCACTACTTTTGGGATGACCCACATCTTTTCAAAGAAGGTCCCGACGGGATCGTGAGAAGATGCATTCCAGAACATGAGCAGAAAGACGTTCTTCGACGGTGTCATGATAGTCCCTATGGAGGACATCATGCCGGTGAGAGGACTGCACATAAGGTTCTTCAATCAGGTTTTTATTGGCCTACCCTCTTTAAAGATGCTAGAAATTATGTTTTAGCTTGTGATAAATGTCAGAGAGTTGGTAACATTAGTAGAAGGAATGAGATGCCTATGAATTACTCACTAGTGATTGAACCTTTCGATTATTGGGGTTTTGATTTTATGGGTCCTTTTCCTTCTTCGCACAAGTACACTCACATTTTAGTAGCTGTTGATTATGTGACCAAGTGGGTTGAAGCAATCCCCACTGAAAGTGCTGATCACAAAACATCTTTGAAAATGCTTAAGGATGTAATATTTCCTAGGTTTGGTGTACCAAGGTATCTCATGACCGATGGAGGATCACACTTCACACACGGAGCTTTTAGAAAAGCTTTGGCTAAATACGATGTTAATCATAGAATTGCTTCACCTTATCATCCTCAAACTAGTGGGCAAGTTGAGCTTACCAATAGAGAGATTAAGTTGATCTTGCAGAAAACAGTAAACAGAAATAGGAAGGATTGGTCAAATAAATTGGGAGATGCTTTGTGGGCATATAGAACTGCTTACAAAAACCCCATGGGCACGTCTCCTTATAAGATGGTGTATGGCAAGGCTTGCCATCTGCCATTAGAGCTAGAGTACAAAGCTTTCTGGGCTGTTAGAGAGCTTAACGCTGACCCAAAACTAGCTGGTGAGAAGCGTCTCATGAACTTGACTTCTCTAGATGAATGGAGAAGTGAAGCTTACGAGAGCGCTAAAATGTTCAAGGAAAAGGTAAAAAGGTGGCATGATAGGAAGATTCTGAAACATGAATTTAATGTTGGTGATAAAGTTTTGTTGTTTAGATCCCGTTTCAGGTTTTCTCCAGGTAAACTACTTTCCAGGTGGGAAGGACCATTCCATATTGAAGAAGTTTATCGGTCTGGTGCAATTAAGATTAATAATTTTGAAGGCACCAAACCTCAAGTTGTGAATGGGCAAAGACTTAAACATTACATAGCAGGAGACCCTGTCGATGTTGATGTGAATATAATATATACAACAACCCACGAAGAGCATGTTGCAGCCCTGTTTCAGACACCAGCAGAAGCAGAATAGAGAAAAGGTATGTAGTACGGTAAGAAAACACCGCAAAACATCATAAAAGTTCCGTATTACGAGTTTTTGTAAAATTAGTAAAATTCCGAGTCGAAGTGGAGCCGGAGGCGACCACCAGGGAGTCCAGGCGCCCCCTGGCGCGCCCCCCCTGGGCCGCGTCGGCAGGCCGCCTGGACACCCTGGTGCCCGACTCCGACCCCGCTTTGGTCCGTTACCTTCCTTTATGTGCATAAATTTTTCCTATATATTTGCCCGGGGTGTTCCGACAACGTATCTTGCGATTTCGCGTGTTTTCTCTTCGATCTGTTTCTGCCAAGAAATCTTTCAGCTAAATTTAGGTGCCATGGCTTCTCCAAGTTCCCCCAAGGACACGTTCGTCGTCAACGTCATCAACCCTTACCTCGCTGAGGTGAAGAAGCACCCTCAGGTTGTCCAGATGAAGGAGGGCGTCCTTCATCAAGAAGATCTGAAGGGACCTATCAAGGAGGGGAGCGTCCAGGCCAGGCTGGAAGAAGTGGAGCAAGAAGTCTTCAAGTACAAGAAGATGACCGAGCGTGGTGTCGAAGCTAACTTTGACATCACCAACGAGCTGAAGAACTACTTTCTGAAGGAGATGAAGGAGATGTGGGAAAGAATCGCCGCGTCTGAAGACAGAATCATAGAACTCCAAGGGCAAATTAATGATCTACATAACCAGAACTGTGAGTATGAGCTAAGGTTTCTACACATGGGTATGGGTGCTGAATGCAGGATCCAGGAGACGAGCTTCTCATATGAGACTGGAGAACCCCTTCCATGGAAGAGCTTCGCCAAGAACTACTTGATCAACGCCAACAAGGATGATGAGTGAGATCTCCGTGGGTAATGGCATTCCCTTGGCTTGTTCCAAGCTTGGGGGAGTGCCCGGTATCTTTATCTTTTACCTTTTGTCTGTTAGAAGTCAAGTAGAGTCGTATCATGTCTAGGGAGGTTATTATATGAGATAGGTGTGTGCATTGAGGTCTATCACCCCTTTGGTGAAGAATTGTATCCGTGTGTGTGGAGTCATCTATGATGGAATATTAATGAGAAGTTTATCGGTTCCTCTTCGCTGCACTCGGTATTCTCTTCACGCAATCGACCTTATATGATGATTCTTATGGGGAGTATTGACCTTATGTCAGGTATGACTATGAAACTTTATTTAATCTTGGCAAATATAGCTTTGGTCATAACAACAAGCATGATGTTCTCATATCAACATAGTCAAAACCTTTATGTTATTTTGCTTGAAGTGTTATGTTGACAAGGAAGACAACTTGATGTGTTATGCTTATTTCAATGTTCATGCTTTATATTGCTTTGCATCTTAGTCATCATCAGTTGTCTGCTCTTTCAAAACCTTTGCTAGCCTAACTCTGTACTAAGCGGAATTCTGCTTGTGCGTCCATACCCTTAAGCCAATACCTTCCATATGAGTCCACCATACCTACCTACTCGTGGTACTCCACTACCACCTCCTAAAGTATATAATTTATGTGTTATCCTTAAATGTTCAAAATCATTTATTTTGTGCCTTTGCTTTAGCTCATGAGGAAGTAGTAGCTAATTCATGACCTTTTTGAGTTGGACAAGCTTCACCCCGGAATTGCATGTATAGTGTGCAAACCCATAATACGAAGAGGAACTGGCATTGAGTGCGCCCGGCTTAAAAATAATATAACAAACAAACCCTCCTTCACGCTTTGCTCAAGAGAAATCAGAAAACTTTGGCAGTGATAAACAAAGGAGAATAAGAGGATGTTATCGTCCTTATACGGGAGCCGTTCCTCGAAACTTGTCCAGTTCAAGAAGTAATTGAGCTATCTATTAGCATTCGTTGACGAATCATGCACCTCTAAAAAATTTGTTTTCATTCTGTTTGATTTGAGGATAGCACATGAGTTTTCCCTACTACCCTAGAGCAGGGCCTATCTTTTAATTTTAAGTTGAGTCAGTTATTCCTACTTCCTTCTATTTCTCAAAGAGAGCAGACGTTTGATGTTGATAGGGATTCATGCATATAAGGCTGCATTAAGATTTGTCATATCATATCCTTGTTGACATTATCATGTGATAAGTAAGTTGTTTGTCATGCCCAGCTAAGGCAAATATCTTCCCTTGTGTTAACACTTTCACTTCTTGCTTATTAACTTGTTATTTCAAAAGGCCTCAATTAATCCCATCAAAAGCAAAAGTTAAAATTATTTGTTGTTCTTTGACCAAAGGACATGTTTGCCATGATATAATGAGTTTCCATTAGTCCTAATTTCGAATATAAGTGTTGACACTCTTTCATAAGAGCCTTATGAGTTGAAGATTGTTGCTGAGGATATTTGAGTTGGTGAAGAGACTATGATGCTTCTTGTCCGTATTCTATTTATCGACACTTCACTCTCTAAACTTGTGGACAGGTTTACCGAGTTCATATTCGCTTGGGGGCAAGCGAGGTCTAAGCTTGGGGGTGTTGATACGTCCAAAATGCATCACTATTTTGTATCATAATTCATCTTTATTCATTGATATATTTCACGTTATGATCATGTTCTTATGTTGTTTTGGTCTATTTTACACAGTTTGCAACTTTACGATGCCGGAACAGCAGACGCAGGATTCAGCAGGAAAAAGTGGATGCTGAGTTGCTGAAGAAGAACACCTCCAAATTATCTGAAAATTGACGGGACGTGTTTTTCAGAAGAATAACGAAGACACGCAAAAGGGGAGTCAGAGGGGGGCCACAGGGTGCCCAGGCGGCCTGGGGGCGCGCCCCCCCTGGCCGCACCGGGGGGGCGCCTGGAGCCCCTGGCCCACCTCTGGTCGCCCCCTTTTGCATATATGTTCCCCGTCCTCCGAAAACCCTAGGCACGTGACTTTTTACGGAGTTCCGCCGCCGCTTCGAGGCGGAAACCTACAGAGAAGAAAAGGGCATCTCCGGTGGGCAGATTCCGCCGGGGAGATCACCTCCCGGAAGGGGAGATCGTCGCCATCGTCATCACCATCATCACGGGCATCATCGAGATCATCATCAACATCATCCCCAACACCAGCACCATCTTCATCTTCATCCAAGTCTCATCTTTCCATCGCAACTCGTGTTGTAACTTGTACTACCTATCCTCTCTACTCCATCGGTGTTGATTACTACCTTGTGGTGAATGCTATTGAGTTTTGTTGGAGAAATATTATTATGTCCAGATTGTTTATCACATATTCATCCCCTCTGATCATGATCTCTTTTATGTCTTGTGAGTAGTTACTTTAGTTCTTGAGGACATGGGGAAAGTCTTGTTGTTAGTAGTCATAAGCTGTTGAAGTAATATGTGTTGTTTGATACTTAAGTTGTGTTGACATTCTACTAGTGGTGTTGTGTGTGTCGAACACCCAACACTTCGCCTTATTAAGGACCTAGGAGAATACGTTGTGTATAAAGAATGCTTATGGTGGGTTGCCGGAGTGACAGAAACCTGAACCCCAGTTCGCACGCTTTTGCATAAGGGAATAATGGATCCTCGATCGTATTGCTATGGTTAGGCTTTTGCTTTAAATTCTATCTTGTATTTGCGGATGCTTGCAAGGTGTTTAATCATAAGAGTGCATTCATCTTAGTCTAGAGAGTGCACTAGCATAGATCCACCCACCAACACTTATCAACACATAACATAGTATCGATACGGAATATGGCGAAAGCACATGACTACCTCTCCCGTGTGTCCTCAAGAACGCTTTAGTCTTTATAAGTTCAGTTGCTAGGCCTCTCCTTTGCTAAGAAAGGATTGGGCCACTTGTTACTCTCAGTACCTTTTACATTACTTGCCATTACATTCCTGTTGCTTATATCAAGAAAACCCCTAAAAGTTATCTTTCAGTGCTTGCAGTAATTTCTTGCTCAGAATCGCTTATCAATACCTTCTGCTCCTCGTTGGGTTCGACACTCTTACTTATCGAAAACGCTGCAACAGATCCCTTACGGTTGAGGGTCATCAGTGGGCTCGAGGTAAAGGCGGCGGGGATAGACGAATCTGGACCAGGGAGTGCCAGATCCGGGCATCAGAGGGGCCGGCGTGGTTAACGTGGAGGACAGGCGGCGGGGACAAGGTAGCTCGTGGCGGTGGCTCTCCCCTGAGGGGATAGGGAGGAGGGGTGAGGTCAGGAAGGAGAAGGAGAGGAGAACGAGGCGCGAGGGCACGGGCCTGGTGCTCTGGTTCCTTGCAGTCACCAGCGATGCGAAGACGAGCAGAGGCAGGAGAAGATGATTGCCTCGACCTAGATCGGATCAAGCACCGCGGGAGGTTGCGGGAGGCTCAAGGTTGCGCGCGTGGAGGCATCCTCGTCCCTGGATCTCAATCCGACGTCCATGCTCATGTTGGACGGCTGGATCAAGATGGATGCATGGGGCTTGGCTGGACCGGCTGTGGCTGGATTGAGAGGGGTGGCAGCGGTTGGCTCGGTGAGGAAGCCGAGGAGGAGACGGTGGGCTAGCGGCGGCGGATGGAAATGGATGGATGGGACATCCTAGGGTTTGGTCAGACTAAATAGGCAGGGACTAGGTGTTGGACTGTTTAAATAGCTAGGTGGACTAGCTTAGTGGCAAAACGGACCCTTCGATCAAAATTGAATGGTCGAGAATAAAATAGGTAGGGAGTCCAAATAAGAAAAAGGAGATATTTTAGGGATGTTTGGGGATGATCCGGACCCATCGGTAACGACAGAGCAGTTCGTGTTTGGGGCAGTTTTGAGCGTGCAGTCGAGGGATAAATGTGGGCTGTGTAGAGTGATTGGCTGAGAAGAGAGGGAGAGAGAGGGGGCGCGGCGATTGTTTTGGAACACCAAAACGTCCGACGTTTATCCGGCTATAGATCTGCTATACGTTTATCGTTTGGGCTATCAAACGAACTCCGAATGCGACGAAATTTGACAGGCGGTCTACCTACACTATAATAAGACCGCACGCCAAGTTTCAACCTATTCCGAGAACATTTTCCGGCCACTTATAAAATAAATATTCAGAGGTGCCGCGGGCGCATGGGAGTGTGTCTGGACTCAGAACGGACAACGGAGAGAGCTGGGGAACCCGAACGAATGCAAGTTTTGAAAACATGCTAATGAAATGCACATGATGACATGACAGAGTGCAACACGCAAGAAAATGACATGGCAACAACGATGAATAACTGGCTGACACCCGGCGCATCGGTCTCGGGGCGTCACATCGTTACTTCTGGCGGGATCTAGACTGGTCTCACAGAGCAATACTAGTCTTTTCTGCGCACTTTGTCCTCACTCATGCGCACCTAGGAGAAACTTCCCGGTCGGTCACCCATCCTGAAATTACTCCAAGCTGAGCATGCTTAACTTTGGAGTTCTTTACGAATGGGCTCCCGGAAAGAAGGAATTCCTTATTGATATGAGTAGTCTATCTCCCAAATAAGCCAGGCTATCACACGTTGGACTACATCAACCGTGTTACTAAACGCTTTCGCTTTCGGTCTACGAGGGTATGTGGACACACTCTCCCGCTCGTTGCTATGCTTCTCCTAGATAGATCTTGCGTGATCGTAGGTAATTTTTTTGAAATACTACGTCCCCCAACAAGAACAAGAGGCTCACCAAGGTGGTGCCGGCGACGGGACCGCGCGGGCGATCGACGATGGTTAGGACGTGGGCGGGATAACTTGGATGGATGGGGGCCTTCAAATCTTGACAAATTTTTGGCAAAATGAAGGATGAGCTCGAGCTTTGGGGAAGAACAGAGAGGAGAAGGAAAGGGGAAGAACAGTTCGATCTGGACGACGAAGGGTTTATATAGGAAAACCTTTAGTCCCGATTCATAACACAAACCAGGACGAAATGTGAGCTTCTAGTACCGGTTCGTGCCACAAACCCGGACTGAAGGGCTTGGTGGGTCCCAAGCCTACCACCACATCTTTAGTCCCGGTTCGTGGCACGAACCGGTAGTAGAAGTCTAGAAGTTCAACACAAACTGGGACTAATGATGCCCGTCCGCTTAGCCATTGGAACCGGCACTAACACTACTAGAAAAAGGGCTATAGATGGGATTGACACTAATGGCGCACCAGACAAGCGGTGCGCCATTAGTATATACTAATGGCGCACCACCTTCTGGTACGCCATTAGAGTTGAAACTACTAATGGCGCACCTGGCCCAATGTGCGCCATTAGTATCAATTTTTTTTCCTTTTCCAAACATACTAATGGCGCATCCAGACACAGTGCGCCATTACTAGTTGTAACTAGTAATGGCGCACCAGTCGGAACGTGCGCCACTATTGTTGTTTTTTTAATTATATATATATTTTTTTTGCAAAACTACTAATGACGCACTGTTCCACAGTGCACCATTACTAGTTTAAACTAGTAATGCCGCGCTGTGGAACAGTGCGCCATTAGTATGTTTTTTTTTGCAAAACTACTAATGGCGCATCACCAGAAGGTGCGCCATTAGTAACTGGATTACTAATGGCGCATTTTGAGGTGGTGCGCCATTAGTAAGCGGGCACCAACAAGATATTTTGGACAGCCACTCCTACCCACACTCACTTTCTCCCCACTTCATTCTCTCCACCTCCTCCTTGTCTCGGGTGCCTCCTCTTTTTCACCTCATTTCCACCATAGATTCATTCAAATTAAGTGGTTAAATTACCTTGTTTTGATAGGTAAGTAAGGTGGGAAGCTATATTTATGTTGTTCTCCCTACAACAATGTGCACATGCACTTTTTATGGCCTATCTAGATCTATGTATGTTCGTGGTGTTGCATATGTTTGTGCTGTTGCATATGTGTTTGTGTTTGGAGGTGTACCGGTATTTGAAATGCGATAGTTGCCAATATTTTGCCGGAATGTTGATTCATTTCCGTTTCGGCGAGAATTTTGGCATTAAGCATTCTTTTTGGTCCTATTTTTAGGGAAAGTCATGCCAAAATTTTTCTTGGTTCTAAAATATCATTTTGCTCTGCCCCGCAGGCGACCATGGTCCGCACGATGACCGAAGGCATCGTGAATAGGTTTTTGAGCTCCGCGAAGGCCGAGATGCTTCAAAAGAACGAGACGGAGATAAGATGTTCGTGTCGAAGATGCAAGCTGAAGAGCCATATTGCGGACCCAGATACCGGGCATGTGCGGGACCACCTGCTCTTGCGTGGTTTCATGGATGGCTATCGGTGGCAAGGTGATGAAGATGACTACGAAGTCGTCCATGGGGGCCGGGCAAGAAATGAGGAAGGGCAGCAAGACAACCACCGCGGCTCGGGCGGGCGAGAAGACGAAGAATCCCCAAGAGATGATCACGACGGTGATGTTGTACACAGTCATCATGTAGAAGATGCAGGACATGATGATGAGGAAGATGCCGGAGCAGACGACGGGCATGAACATGAAGATGATGATGCCGGCGGAGCAGACGACGCTGGACCATCGATGGGCTGGGTGCAGGACCCTCATATTCAAGAGCTGCTTCTCAAGCAGACGGATAACGCAAGACCTGCCGCCCGAGAGAAAGCCAAGATGGATCAACTTGAGTTAGACGCGGTTACTCCATTGTATGAAGGATGCAGGCCCGAGGATACCCGCCTGAAAGTAACGCTCATGGCTCTGGAGATGAAGGTAAAACACAAAATGACCGACGCATGCTTCGACGAGAACATGTCATTCTGGCACGAACGTCTTCCCAGGGGGAACAAGTGCCCGACCAGTTTCGAGGAGGCGAAGAAAATCGTGTGTCCTCTAGATTTACTACACGTGAAATACCATGTGTGCATGAACAATTGCATCATTTATCGGGACGAGCATGCAGAGTCTACCATATGTCCGGTGTGCGGCGTCACTCGATACAAGAAGAGGAAGAAAGCTCCTCGAAAAGTGGTGTGGTACTTCCCGATCACTCCTCGTCTGCAGCGGTATTTCGCGGACCCTAAGGTAGCAAAGCTCCTGCGTTGGCACACGGATAGGGAGGAGAAGAAGCGAGAAGATGACGCAAATGATCCGGAGATAGATAAAAAAGACAAGATGTTGAGTCACCCTAAGGATGTGAGACAGTGGCAAGCGTTGAACTTTATAGACCTAGAATTTGGGAACGATCCAAGGAACATCGTGCTGGGCGCGAGCACCGATGGAGTCAATCCGTTTGGCAGCCAGAGAAGCACACATAGCACCTGGCCTGTGTTTGTGTGGATGTACAACCTTCCCCCCTGGTTGTGCATGAAGAGGAAGTACATTCACATGAGTATGCTAATTGAAGGACCGAAACAACTAGGGAACGACATCAATCTGTATCTGGGGCTGCTGAAAGAGAAGCTTGACACGCTGTGGAAAACGCCAGCCAATACGTGGGATGCCGCAGAGAAAGAATATTTCCCTATGAGAGCCGCGCTACTCACGACGGTGCACGACTATCTCGGTTACGGATATGTCGCGGGGCAGGTGGTCCACGGATTTTCTGGATGCGTCAGGTGCATGGATAACACAACGTATCGCCAGCTAGATAGAGATCCCGGGTCTTCGAAAACCGTGTTCATGGGACATCGAAGGTGGCTTCGCGACGATCACCTGTGGAGAAAACGCAAGGATCTGTTCGATGGTGAAACCGAACCCCGAGGACACCCGCGTACGAGGAGCGGCGAGGAAATAGACGAGCTATTGAAAAATTGGAAAGATTGCCCACTACCGGGAAAGAAGCAAAAGGCGCAAGAGCCGGGAAAGAAGCGAAAGGCGCCAGAGCCGCTCCTGAAGGTATGGAAAACGAGGTCTGTTTTCTGGGACTTGGGACACCACTCTAAATAGGGCGTTGAATGTAATGAAGAAAAAGGATAAGCTCAGTAAGCCGACGTCAGCTGGTCGTGTGGCCGGCAAAGGCTTGTCGACAAAATGGTCGTCATACTATAACGCTGGTGGGCGAAAGGAGAAAAAGACCAGCTTGGAAAGCCAGGCACGCGAGGTTCAAGAACTCAAGGCACAGGTGGCGCGGATTCCGGAGATTGTCCGAGAGCAAGTGCAACAACAACTCGGAGCGACGATTACCGCCATTGTGCCTACCTTGATCGAGGGGTTGCACGCGTGGATTGCGGGCGGCCAACAGGGGCCGCCCCCGATTCCTAGCTTCACGGCCAGCAACTCGCAGAACGCGATGGCGGGGCCATTGGTGTCTCCGGCGGAGGCGGCATTGGTGTCTCCAACGCCGGCACGGGAGCTTAATGCACCCGGGTGTACGCCGGCCGGCACCTCTGCAGCAAGCGGCCCCTCCGTCAACTGCACGCCCGCCGTTGGCGGTGCCTCAACATTAGCCGAGCTCGACGCCATCATCACGGTAACTAATTAAGCCTCTCTCGTCCGAGGACTTCATCTCCTTGCCTTTGACTGGGCATCCCTGACACCCTACATGTTTTCGCAGGGCGCCGCCGATGTTCTGTGCACTCTCCTGCACTTCGTGAACAACGAGTTGGTCGATGTCGCCAAGGGCAAAATCGTTCAACCGGGCAACCCCGTGTTCCACGGTAGCCAGGTGCCACCCAACTTGTTTAGGATTCAACTGGTTCGGGTGCTGCCAGGCTGCGACGAGTTGTTACCTCCGATTCGACCTGTCGGGGCCGACGGTGATGACGTGATGACCCTCAGCGCCTGCCTGAGCTGGCCCCTGCTATGGCCGAATAGCCAGATTCGTTTGGGGGCGGGGGACACCACCCCAAAGACAACACCGCCAGTCGTGCCGGCGCCAAGTCGGCCCCATGGCAAGACCGCCGCAACGGTGCCGGACATCCCTATGCCACTGGATCCAAACATGCATATGGCACAGGATCAGAACGACGACGACGATGATACGTTTGCCAACGTCGATCAGTACTTTGCCGATCATGGGTACGGGGGCGACTTCATGGGGCCTCCTTCTCAAGAACCCAACCCTACAAAAGACGTGCGCGATCTAGCTGGTACCGCGGAGAAACCAAGTTGCAACAGGCGTCGTCTGCCGTTCAGTTCGTAGGAGACGCCTCTAGCTGCCGACTTCACCGAGCCTCAGATAGGCGAGGTGCGAAATATTATCAGCCCCAACACACTCAAGAAGGCGGTCTGTGAGCAGAACTCGGTCCCATTATAGGAGAAGAAGAAGGCACGCAAAAGAAAGACTAACAAGGGTGCGAGCCAGCCGGCACTGAGTACGATCTGTGCTCAGGATGGGCCACCTTCACCTAAAGATGTAATGAGGAGGGTGCATGTGGCGGGTAGGCCGATGCTACCGAGAAATATGCTCGATGCTGCAACCGGTGCTATGCGGAGTCTGCATGACAGTGTTCTTTCTTTGGAGAAGCGGCGTCTCAGAGAGAAGGATGTGGCATACCCGGTTTTCGCGGCCAAGGTGCTAGAGGGCAAGGGCTTTGTGGATAACTCCATCGGGGGTACGACCGTCCTGCGGTTTGATGACATCTACGCTATGTTGAACCTTCATCCGCTGCACTACACCTTCGTTCGGCCATTTTCGCTGAGTATGGAGATGCGGATCATTCGCGACAAGACCCCGGACATCGTGATAGTCGACCCCTTCTACATGCGTGCCAAGATCTTGGGCAGCGCTGGGGACCGGCAAGTCGCGAGTTCTTACCTCGAAGGCATCATTCTGGCAAACCGAGATAAGGATAACTTCCTCGTGCCTTACTTTCCCGAGTAAGTCCTCCCCTCAACCGCCCCGTAACATATGAATTCTTAGATTTCGATCGTTTTTCTTTTAACATTCCGTGTTTTCTGCAGTGACACACATTGCACGCTCATCCTCCTAAGCCCCAAATATTCCATGGCCACGTATTTCGACCCGGACCGTCAGTCGAACGTAGACTACACAAATGTCAAGAAGGTTCTTGATGATGTTCTCCCCGGCTACGCCAAATCTGGAGGCACCTTCACCAGGCATATTCGTAAGACCGGCAAGCATGTGTTCTCCCACAATACGACGTTCTGCTGCGTCAAGCAGCCGCCTGGCGGTCAGAAGGGTGCCTACTACGCCATCCATCACATGCGGGCGATCGTACGGGACCATCATCAACTTCTGCTACCGAGTAAACTCAAAGATTGGGCCACGAGCGTGTCGGCAATCCAGAACGCGGACATCAGACAAGAATTCTTTCGCATCCAGTCGGAGTTTGCGGAAATCATCCATCAAGATGTCCTTCGTACCTCAGGGCAGTTCTACCTCAGAAATCAACCGTCCAACAGTGACATCGACACAATGCTACAAATGCAGGCTGACAACGCCCACGATTTCATGACTCCGACGATAGACGGCGGCTTCATCCACGCTTCGGTCCCTTGAGTCGAGTCGAAAGTAGTGATGCCGTGTCTAGTTCTGAAACATCGATTGGCTCATGTTGTAATTAAACTTTAATGAACTTGTAGTATGTCTCTTTGGTTTCGACTGTCATTCAACTTAGATGTAATCGATGCTATTAATGTCTTGCTTTTCTCTTCCAATCGGTCTGTTGCATACTTATATATTGCTTATGTATTGTCTGTGAATTGGTACTCACGTTTCGTTTGGCTAGTGCATAGCGATGTCGTCGTATGTCGTGTACAAGGGTAAGGTTCTCGGAGTCTGCGACGACTGGGAGGAGTGTCGGAGACAGGTTCACCGATTCAGCGGTAACAGTTACAAAGGGTACACCACTAGGGCCGAGGCGGAATCTAGATACGCCCGCTATCTAGCGGGAGAGGGGAGGGAGCGTTGGAGGAACCGAATGAAGACGAGTTTCATCGTGATGATGCTCATCGTGATGACCGCAGCTCTCTTCTATGTGATGGTAGTTTAGATGATCGATATCGACTTGTAATGTGAAGACAAACTCGCTACTCGCGGTCTCGAGACTTGTAATATAATGTTCTATCTTTGTTCGGTCTTTTCAATTCGGAGACTAATACGATGAATTGTATTCGGAGACTAATATGATGAATTGTATTCAGAGACTAATCTTCTATTGTATTCGATGAATCTGTTGTTGATGTGTGCTGTCTATATTCTGTCCAATAATACATTTTGTAACCTGTGCAAAAAACAGAAAATTAAAAAATAAATAAATAACCTAATATTCATACTAATGGCGCATCACATTACAGTGCGCCATTAGTATGCCAAAGGATAGTAATGGCGCATCATTAAACAGTGCGCCATTAGTATGCCAAAGTTACTAATGGCGCATCTTGTAGCTGTGCGCCATTAGTATGCCAAAGCACCTGGGTATACATGGCCCCCTGGGAGGCATACTAATAGCGCACCGTGGTATATACTAATGGCGCATCTGAGGTGCGCCATTAGTATACCAGATACTAATGGCGCACCAGAGGTGCGTCATTAGTAAAATATACTAATGGGGTGGCACTAATGGCGCACCACTAATGCGCCATTAATGGCCAAAATAGGTGCGCCATTAGTAGGCCTTTTCCTAGTAGTGTAATGATCACATTAGTGCCAGTTCGTTTACAAACCAGGACTACTGGTGAAGGAAATATGCCCTAGAGGCAATAATAAAGATGTTATTTGTATTTCCTTATATCATGATAAATGTCTTTTAATCATGCTAGAATTGTATTAACCGGAAACTTAGTACATGTGTGAATACATAGACAAAACAGTATGTCCCTAGTATGCCTCTACTAGACCAGCTCATTGATCAAAGATGGTTATGTTTCCTAGCCATAGACATGAGTTGTCATTTGATCAACGGGAACACATCATTAGAAGAATGATGTGATGGACAAGACCCATCCGTTAGCTTAGCACTATGATCGTTTAGTTTTACTACTATTGCTTTCTTCATGACATATACATGTTCCTATGACTACGAGATTATGCAAGTCCCGTATACCGGAGGAACACCTTGTGTGCTATCAAACGTCACAACGTAACTGGGTGATTATAAAGATGCTCCACAGGTGTCTCCGAAGGTGTTTGTGGTGTTGGCGTAGATCAAGAATATGATTTGTCACTCTGAGCGTCGGAGAGGTATCTCTGGGCCCTCTCGGTAATACACATCGTAATAAGCCTTGCAATCAAATGACTAATGAGTTAGTCACGGGATGATGTATTATGGAACGAGTAAAGAGACTTGCCGGCAACGAGATTGAACTAGGTATTGAGATACCGATGATCAAATCTCAGGCAAGTAACATACCGATGACAAAGGGAACAACGTATGTTGTTATGCGGTTTGACCGATAAAGATCTTCGTAGAATATGTAGGAGCCAATATGAGCATCCAGGTTCCGCTATTGGTTATTGACTAGAGATGAGTCTCGGTCATGTCTACATAGTTCTCGAACCCATAGGGTCCGCACGCTTAATGTTTGATGACGATCGGTATTATGAGTTTATGAGTTTTGATGGACCGAAGGTAGTTCAGAGTCCCAGATAAGATCATGGAGATGACGAGTAGTCTTGGAATGTCCGAGACGTAAAGATTGATATATTGGACGACTATATTCGGACATCGGAAGCGTTCCGTAAAGTTTCGGAATTAACGGGAGTGCCGGCGGGTTACCGGAACCCCCCAGGGAAGCTATGGGCCTTAATGGGCCATAGGAGAAAGAGAGAAGGAAGGCCAGGGCTGGGCCACGTGCCCCCCACCCCTTGGTACGAATTGGACAAGGAAGGAGGGGGGTCGGCGCCCCTTTCCTTCTCCCTCTCCCTCTCCTTCCTTCCCCCCTTCTCCCTCTTGGTGATTCCTACTAGGAATAGGATTGCAATCCTATTCCTAGTAGGATTGCTCCTCCTAGGCGCGCCATAGGGGCTGGCCGGCCTCCCCCCTGCTCCTTTATATACGGGGGCAGGGGGCACCTCTAGACACACAAGTTGATCTCTCCAGCCGTGTGCGGTGCCCCCCTCCACAGAAACACACCTCAGTCATACCGTTGCAGTGCTTAGGCGAAGCCCTGTGCCCGTAACTTCATCATAACCGTCACCACGCCGTCGTGCTGACAAAACTCTCCCGTGAAGCTCAACTGGATCAAGAGCTCGTGGGACGTCATCAAGCTGAACGTGTGCTAAACGCGGAGGTGTCGTACGTTCGGTGCTTGATCGGTTGGATCGCGAAGAAGTTCGACTACATCAACCGCATCACTTGACGCTTCCTCTTTTGGTCTACGAGGGTATGTAGACACACTCTCCCTCTCGTTGCTATGCATCTAGTAGATAGATCTTGCGTGATCGTAGGAAAATTTTAAAATACTACGTTCCCCAACAGTGGCATCATGAGGCAGGTCTATGCATAGATGATATGCACGAGTAGAACACAATGAGTTGTGGACGATACTAGTCATACTGTTACCAGCATGTCATACTTTGTTTCGGCGGTATTGTGAGACGAAGCGGCCCGGGCCGACATTACGCGTACGCTTACGCGAGACTGGTTTCACCGTTATGAGCACTCGTTGCTTAAAGGTGACTGGCGGGTGTCTGTCTCTCACACTTTAGCAGAGTGAAGTGTGGCTACACCCGGTCCTTGTGAAGGTTAAAACAGCACATACTTGACGAATAATCGTTGTGGTTTTTGTATGTGTAGGTAAAACGGTTCTTGCTAAGCCCGTAGCAGCCACGTAAAACTTGCAACAACAAAGTAGAGGATGTATAACTTGTTTTTGCAGGGCATGTTGTGATGTGATATGGTCAAGACATGATGAGTTATACGTTATTGTATGAGATGATCATGTTTTGTAAAGTTATCGGCAACTGGCAGGAGCCATATGGTTGTCTCTTTATTGTATGAAATACAGTCGCCATATAATTGCTTTACTTTATCACTAAGCGGTAGCGATAGTTGTGGAAGCAATAGTTGGCGAGACAACAACGATGCTACGATGGAGATCAAGGTGTCGCGCCAGTGACGAAGGTGATCATGACGGTGCTTTGAAGATGGAGATCAAAAGCACAAAATGATGATGGCCATATCATGTCACATATTTTGATTGCATGTGATGTTTATCTTATTATGCTTCTTATTTTGCTTAGTACGACGGTAGCATTATAAGATGATCCCTTACAAAATTTCAAGGTATAAGTGTTCTTCCTGAGTATGCACCGTTGCGAAAGTTCGTCGTGCCGAGACACCACGTGATGATCGGGTGTGATAAGCTCTACGTTCAAATACAACGGGTGTAAGCCAGTTTTGCACACACGGAATACTCGGGTTAAACTTGATGAGCCTAGCATATGCAGATATGGCCTCAGGACACTGGAGACCGAAAGGTCGAGCGTGAATCATATAGTAGATATGATCAACATAATATGTTCACCATTGAAACTACTCCATCTCACGTGATGATGGGACATGGTTTCGTTGATTTGGATCACGTGATCATTTAGATGACCGGAGGGATGTCTATCTAAGTGGGAGTTCTTAAGTAATATGATTAATTGAACTTTAATTTGTCATGAACTTAGTCCTGATAGTTTTTGCATATCTATGTTGTTGTAGATCAATGGCCCATGCTACTGTTCCTTTGAATTTTAATGCATTCCTAGAGAAAGCTAAGTTGAAAGATGATGGTAGCAATTACACGGACTGGGTCCGTAACTTGAGGATTATCCTCATTGCTGCACAGAAGAATTATGTCCTTGAAGCACCACTAGGTGACAAGCCCCCTCCCACCAATGTGGACGCTTTGAACCTCTAGCAGATGCGGTCTGATGACTACACGATAGTTCAGTGTGCCATACTTTACGGCTTAGAACCGGGACTTCAACGATGTTTTGAACGTCATGGACCATATGAGATGTTCCGGGAGTTGAAGTTAATATTTCAAGAAAATGCCCGGATTGAGAAATATGAGATTTCCAACAAGTTCTATAGCTGCAAGATGGAGGAGAATAGTTCTATCTGTGAACACTTGCTCAGAATGCCTGGGTACTACAATCATATGAGTCAACTTGGTTGCAAAGTTGATGAGGATAGTGTTATTGATAGAGTTCTTCAATCACTGCCACCAAGCTATAAAGGCTTCGTGATGAACTATAATATGCAAGGGATGCAAAAGACAATTCCCGAGTTCTTCGCAATGCTCAAGGCTGCTGAGGTAGAAATCCAAAAGGAGCATCAAGTGTTGATGGTTAACAAGACCACTAGTTTCAAGAAAAAGGGCAAGGGAAAGAAAGGGAACTTCAAGAAGAATAGCAAGACAGTTGCTACTCCCACGAAGAAACCCAAGTCTGGAGCCAAGCCTGAAACTGAGTGCTTCTACTGCAAAGGGACTGGACGCTGGAAGTAGAACCGCCCCAAGTATTTGGCGGATAAGAAGGATGGCATGGTGATATACATGTTATTGATGTGTACCTTACTAATGCTCGTAGTAGTACCTGGGTATTTGATACCGGTTCGGTTGCTAATATTTGTAACTCGAAACAGGGATTCCGGATTAAAGAAGATTGGCTAAGGACGAGGTGACGATGCGCGTGGGAAATGGTTCCAAAGTCGATGTGATCGCCGTCGGCACGCTACCTCTACATCTACCTTCGGGATTAGTTTTAGACCTAAATAATTGTTATTTGGTGCCAGCGTTAAGCATGAACATTATATCCGGATCTTGTTTGTTGCGAGACGGTTATTCATTTAAATCAGAGAATAATGGTTGTTCTATTTTTATGAATAATATCTTTTATGGTCATGCACCCTTAAAGAGTGGTCTATTCTTGTTGGATCTCGATTGTAGTGATACACATATTCATAATATTGAAGCCAAAATATGCAAGGTTAATAATGATAGTGCAACTTATTTGTGGCACTGCCGTTTAGGTCATATTGGTGTAAAGCACATGAAGAAACTCCATAGTGATGGACTTTTGGAATCACTTGATTATGAATCACTTGGTGCTTGCGAACCATGCCTCATGGGCAAGATGACTAAAACTCCGTTCTCCGGAACAATGGAGCGAGCAACAGATTTATTGGAAATCATACATACAGATGTATGTGGACCGATGAGTGTTGAAGCTCGCGGCGGGTATCGTTATTTTCTAACCTTCACTGATGATTTGAGCAGATATGGGTATATCTACTCGATGAAACACAAGTCTGAAACATTTGAAAAGTTCAAAGAATTTCAGAGTGAAGTAGAGAATCATCGTAATAAGAAAGTAAAGTTTCTACGATCTGATCGTGGAGGTGAATATTTGAGTTACGAGTTTGGTCTTCATTTAAAACAATGTGGAATAGTTTCACAACTCACGCCACCCGGAACACCACAGCGTAATGGTGTGTCCGAACGTCGTAACCGTACTTTATTGGATATGGTGCGGTCTATGATGTCTCTTACCGATTTAGCACTATCGTTTTGGGGTTATGCTTTAGAGACAGCTACATTCACGTTAAATAGGGCACCATCTAAATCCGTTGAGACGACGCCTTATGAACTGTGGTTTGGCAAGAAACCAAAGTTGTCGTTTCTTAAAGTTTGGGCCTGCGATGCTTATGTGAAAAAGCTTCAACCTAATAAGCTCGAACCCAAGTCGGAGAAATGTGTCTTCATAGGATATCCAAAATAGACTGTTGGGTACACCTTCTATCACATATCCGAAGGCAAGATATACGTTGCTAAGAATGGATCCTTTCTAGAGAAGGAGTTTCTCTCGATAGAAGTGAGTGGGAGGAAAGTGGAACTTGATGAGGTAATTGTACCTTCTCCCGAATTGGAACGTAGTACATCACAGAAACTAGTTCCAGTAATTCCTACACCAATTATTGAGGAAGCTAATGATGATGATCATGAAACTTCAGATCAAATTTCTGCTGAACTTCGTAGATCAACCAGAGTACGTTCCGCGCTTGAGTGGTATGGTAACCCAGTTCTGGAAGTCATGTTACTAGACCATGATGAACCTACGAACTATGAGGAAGCGATGATGAACCCAGATTCCGCAAGATGGCTTGAGGCCATGAAATCTGAGATGGGATCCATGTATGAGAATAAAGTGTGGACTTTGGTTGACTTGCCCGATGATCGGCAAGCCATCGAAAATAAATGGATCTTCAAGAGGAAGACCGACGCAGATGGTAATATTACTATTTACAAAGCTCGACTTGTTGCGAAAGGGTTTCGACAAGTTCAAGGAGTTGACTACGATGAGGCTTTCTCACCCATAGCAATGCTTAAGTCTGTCTGAATCATGTTAGCAATTGCCGCATTTTATGATTATGAAATCTGGCAAATGGATGTCAAAACTGCATTCCTGAATGGATATCTCAAAGAAGAGTTGTATATGATGCAACCAGAAGGTTTTGTCTATCCAAAAGATGCTAACTAAGTGTGCAAGCTCCAGCGATCCATCAATTGACTGGTGCAAGCATCTCGGAGTTGGAATATACGCTTTGATGAGGTAATCAAAGCATATGGTTTTATACAGACTTTTGGAGAAGCCTGTATTTACAAGAAAGTGAGTGGGAGCTCTGTAGCATTTCTGATATTATATGTGGATGACATATTGTTCATTGGAAATGATATAGAATTTCTGGATAGCATAAAAGGATACTTGAATAAGAATTTTTCAATGAAAGACCACTTGATGGCTTCTCGCCCCTCGTTGGTTACCCCAAGTGGAAGGTTGAGATGTAGCGTAGCAGCAAATTTCCCTTGGCAAAGATACCAAGGATCGAATCCCGTGAGACTCCGAGGGTCGACAAGTAGGTGTCAACGACACCAGAAACTTAGCGATTGACAGGACCTGCACACAGATACAGATAACTTTGCTCCCAACGAGTACAGAGAGGTTGTCAATCCCTCCGGCCTTGTTGTTTACAAAGGATCAAACACAAGAGATAATAATGATAGCTATGACTGCAACTAGGAAATAAAAACAGGAAGCAAATAGTAGGTGTGATCAGCGGTGGTAATATGGACCCGGGTCCCATGATGTTCACTAGTGATGTCTCTCTCCCAAAAGACGATAAAACAGCAAAGCGAGGTAAACAAATTACAGCTGGGCAATTGACAGGATTATGTGCGCAAACCAATGCTAACTATGCTGCAAAGAAAGGTAGAGGCTTAAAAGCATGGGCGGTACGCCAAGGCAAGTAGACCGAAATCCATCTGCATCTACTACTAATCATCCACCTTGAGATATCTATCCAGAACATCTCGCTGGTTGATACGTCCAAAACGTATCTGTAATTTCTGCTTGCTCCATGCCACTTTTGGGTGATATTGCTATGATATTCATACACTTCCATACACTTTTGATCATATTTGGACTAACTTACTAATCCAGTGCACCCCAGTGCCAGTTTCTGTTTTCGGCTGTTTTTGTATTTCAGGTTTTCACGTTTCGAGAACTGCCCAGAAAAATCCAGAAAAATTATATAAAAAATCAGCGAACCGGAAACAACACTGCATCCGAAGGGCAACCTGGGGGGGCCACAGGGGCTCCAGGCGCCCTGTGGGCGCGCCCCCCCCCCCCCTGGGCCGCGCCGGGGGGGCACCTCGGCCCCCCGAGGCTCCCCCGGTGCCCTACTTTGGCATATATTTAAAGGACCCTCCGAAACCCTCAGAACAGGACTTCTTTTCGCGATCCCATCTCTGTTTCGCCGCCGCCGCCGCTTCCTAGATCGGGAGCACCAGGAGAACTCTTCCCGGCACCCTGCCGGAGGGGAGGATCACCACCGGGAGCTTCTCCACCACCATGGACGCCTCCTGGATGACTCGTGAGTAGTCTCCCTTGGACCATGAGTCCATGACCAGTAGCTATGTGATGTTCTCCTCCCGTTCTTGTGCTTCACTAATTAGTCCTCGTGAGCTGCCCTACATGATCGAGGCACCTATGTAATCCTTATGTTGTTGCTATGTTGAGTTTGCTGGGATCCGATAGATTATGAGATTATGTTCAGATTGATCTTGAGTAATATATTTGATTCACCTCTTTTATATTTTAGTTCATAAGTAATTCTTGCATGTTCTTCGTTGTTATTTATTGCTTTGGCCAAGTAGTAGGTAGTGACTCCAAGAGGGAACGTTATGCTCGATTGTGGGTTCATGCCCCTCGATGACTAGCTTGAGTGACAGAAACATGAGTCTAGGGGATGTGCTGTTGCCACAAGGGGGAAAACAACGGTGCTTGTGCCCGCGGGTGCAAGGATTGTTTACTTTACGCAAAGTTCTTTTAATGCAGTTGTCTGTTGCATTGAGTTTACACTATGGGTGGGACTCGCAACTTAATACCAGCGAGATGTTCTGGATAGATATCTCAAGGTGAATGATTAGTAGTAGATATTGATGGATTTCGGTCTACTTACTTTGGCGTACCGCCCATGCTTTGAACCTCAACCTTTCTTGCAATGTAGTCAGCATTGGTTTGCGTTCGTGGTCCTGTCAATTGCCCAGCTGTAATTTGTTTACCTGACATCGCTGTTTTATCGTCTTTTGGGAGAGAGACATCACTAGTGAACGTCATGAGACTCCGGTCCATATTACCATCATTGATCACACCCACTATTTACTTTCCGTTATTTACTTACTATTGCAAAAACTATCTATCACTACTATCATTGCTTTTAACCCTTTGTGAACTACAAGGCCGGAGAGATTGACAACCTCTCTGTACTCGTTGGGAGCAAAGTTATTTGTATCTGTGTGCAGGTCCACGTTGCTTGCTACTAATCTAGCGCCGTAGCAATTGACACCTACTTGTTGAACCTAGGAGTCTCTGGGGAATCGATCCTTGGCATCTTTGCTAGGGGAAAACACTTCTACTTACTACATCTTACACCTTCCACTTGGGGTAACCAACGAGGGGTTCGAGGCCCATCAAGGAGTATTTTCTGGCGCCGTTGCCGGGGACTCCACTCTTCAGGATAGGGGAGTTGCATGCTATCTTTTACCTTTGCTTTTTAGTCTTGTTAGTTTACTTTTCATTTTTGCTTTAGTTCCTCTTATCGAAAATCACAAAAATAGTTATCTTGCTTGCTTGCTACTATGGGTTCCACCGAGAACACCAAGTTGTGTGACTTCACTAGTCACAACAACGATGACTTTATCAGCACACCTATCACTACACCTGCCACTTCAGCACCTTCATATGAAATTAAACCTGCTTTACTGAACTTATTCATGAGAGAACAATTCTCCGGTGCTGGAGATCATGCTGCTTTACATTTGAACAACTTTGTAGAACTTTGTGATATGCAAAAGTACCAAGAAATAGATGGTAATATTGTTAAGCTTAAGCTTTTTCCTTTCCCTTTGAGAGGAGGAGCTAAAATTTGGTTTAATTCTTTGCCTAGAAATAGCATAGATTCATGGGACAAGTGCAAAGATGCTTTTATTGGAAAATACTATCCACCTGCTAAAATTATCCAACTTAGAAGTAACATCATGAATTTTAAACAATTGGATAATGAACACGTTGCCCAAGCTTGGGAACGTATGAAGTCTCTTATCAAGAATTGCCCTACTCACGGTTTGACTACTTGGATGGTTATCCAAACTTTTTATGCAGGCTTGAACTTTACCTCACGGAACTTGTTAGATTCGGCCGCGGGAGGAACTTTTATGTCAACTACACTTGGTGCTGCCACAAAGCTTCTCGATGAGATGATGACCAACTATTCCCAATGGCACACCGAACGCGCTCCAACAGGTAGGAAGGTAAACTCTGTCGAGGAGATTTCCTCCCTCAATGAAAAAGTTGACTTGATCATGTCTCTACCTTCGAAGGAATCTACTGTTGATCCTCGTGATGTTCCTTCAAATTCTTTGATTGCTCAAGAACAAGTAGATGTTAACTTTATCTCTAGAAATAATTTCAACAACAATGCTTATAGGAGCAACTTTGGTAACAATTCTAGACCGTTCCCCTCTAACTCTTATGGGAACAACAATGCTTATCCTAGTACCAAGAACTCCAATACTGAACTAGAGACCATGCTTAGAAATTTCATCACTACCCAAAAAGCCTTTAATAAGAATGTAGAAGAGAAACTACATAAACTAGATGATCTTTCTTTTAAGGTAGACCACTTAGCCAATGAGGTAAAATTGCTAGAGATTGAAACTTCTCCTCTTATGGAGAGGGAAGTCATCCCTATTAATGCTACTCAAGTGCAAATTAATGAAAACATTAGGATGATGGCTAAGCTTAAAGAGAGATGGGCTAGAGAAAGGGAGGAAGAGGAAAGAATTAAGAGCCTTCCTACCCACCACACTGTTGCTACTATCCAAGTTATTGAGGATGTTCACACTCTTAGCACCCAATGTACTCCTGGTCCCAATGGACCTATTAATGGTGATGCTATAGAAACTACCAAACAGGTGAACCTTAAGGACACCACTACCACTTTACTTGATGCTCGTGACCTTGATTTTGATAATTGCACTCTTACCGAAGTTATTGATTTCCTTCACAAAATGTCTAGAGATCCCCGCACTAGCACGCTTAACCTTGCCTTCACAGAGCAGATCACTATTGCTCTCATCAAAGCTAGGGAGGAGAAACTTAGAGTAGAAGCCTCCATACCTAGAAAGCTAGAAGATGGTTGGGATCCTATGATAAAAATTTATTTGAATGACTTCTCTTGTTATGCATTATGTGATGTTGGTGCTAGTACCTCTGTTATGCCCAAAAGGATATATGATATGCTTAATTTGAAACCTTATGATTCTTGTTCTTTTGGTGTTCGTCTCGTTGATTCTTCCATAAAGAAACCTTTGGGGAGGATCGACGATGTTCTTATTGTTGTCAATGATAATTATGTGCCCGTTGATTTTACTATTATGGATATTGAATGTGATCCTTCATGTCCAATTATTTTGGGACGTCCCTTTTTGCGCACTGTTGGTGCTGTCATTGACATGAAAGAGGGTAATATAAAATTTCAGTTTCCTCTCAAGAAAGGGATGGAACACTTCCCTCGTAAGAAGGTCAAGTTACCTTTTGAGTCCGTTGTACGGGCTAGTTATTCTTTTACTCTTGATAAAACTTGATCTTTGCATTATGCCTAGCTTAAAGGCATAAAAGAAAGCGCTTTTGGGAGGCAGCCCACATGAATAAAAATTTTGCTTTTGTTGTGTCTTGATGTTGTTTACTGCTGTAGCATCATCATTGTATCTTTGCTTTTCATATTTGTGCCAAGTATAGCCTCTGATTGCTAGAAAGTTCAAAAGTTGTGAGGTGCTGTCCAAGAAACAGATTCTGTCCTGGTCTGAATTTATTCGACAGCGTTCTCTATATAATTGTCTTTCGTGCGTCAGTTCTGAGTTTTTTGATTTGAGTTGCAGAAGTATCCCGAACAGGTCAATTACTGCCTGCTGTTCTGTTTTTCACAGATTCTGTCCTGTTTTGCCTTACCTTCACTTTGCAAATTAAGAACTTGCTTTTTCTTTGCAAAAACCTTTTGGCAATCTTGAGAAACAGTAGAACTTCAAGAATATCCTTATTTCCAGCAAGGTATAATTATTTTATTAAGGGTACTAACCTCGCTAATCAGATTATGATGAGTTATGTATAAAGGGAGTTTTCAAGTGTGCGAGGGAAGATGATAAAAAGATTCAGGAGTGTCAAGCGCTCAAGCTTGGGGATGCCCCCGTGCACCCCCAAGAAATATTCAAGGAGACTCAAGCGTCTAAGCTTGGGGATGCCCCCGTGCATCCCCTTCTCCATCAACATTATCAGTTCGTCTTTCGTTTCGCTATATTTTTATCACTTCATGTGTTATGTGCTATGCTTGGAGCGTCTTGCTTTTAGTTTTCTTTTTAGTTTTTCATAACGAGTCGGAACCCAGCATTCCTTTATGTGGGAGAGAAACACGCTCCACCTCTACCTAGAACATTACATAGAATTTTCATGTCTATCTATGTTGTGTGTGTTCTTTGTCTTTTAATAGCTACTATCGTGCTCTGCTCTTAGTATTCATGCTTATCTTTTCAAAGAGCTTTTATTTAGTTGGTTTCTTGAACTCTCTTTAATTACCATGCTCACCTTATTAAGAGAGTTTGCTTCCGTTGCATGGGTTAATGTGTCTATGATAAAGATGCTACTTTCATGATGGTGCTTAGTAGTTCAGGTTTTCTTTTGGTTAATCTCAAATAGCTGGGGGGTTCCCAATGTGTTATTGGAGTACCAACTTGGTTTGTTTGCCTATGATGTGGTATGGTTTAGTAATATCTTCCTTCGAGAATTTATTTTGATTGACTTGGCGTATGCTCACGCATATTCAAGACTGTAAAGAAAGTCTGTCAAGCCTTGGTGATCTTTTGTTTCTAAGTAGCGATATAACTACCATGCCTGATTCAATATTGCTTTGTCGCTCTGCATGATTATGACCGTCATTGCTCTCTTAGTTGGTCGCTCCCAGTCTTTTTGCTAACCTCCACCTGTTCTAAGCAAACTAACCATGCAATACATAGCTCATGGGAAAGTAGCCTAAAAACTATTGTGGTAAAGAATATGTTGCTTATGTATCTTATTTCTTATGAGTTGCTTGCTGAGCGGTAACCATGTTTCTGGGGACGCCATCAACTGTCACACTTTTGTTGAATATCGTGTGAGTTGCTATGCATGTTCGTCTTGTCTGAAGTAAGGGTGATTTACCGTGGGTTGAATAACTATGCATATTGTTAGAGAAGAACATTGGGCCGCCAACCAAAGCCATGCATCATGGTGGAAGTTTTAGCTTGGACCTTAATCCTCAATCTCTCATGAGAATATGCTTATGCATTAAAGAGGAGTCCATCATCTATTTTCTATGTTGTCCCGGTATGGATGTCCTCAAGTTGAGATCTATCAAAAACGAGAAATCAAATGCGATCTATCTCCTTGGAACTTTGTACAGGTGGCATAGAGGTACCCCTTTGTGACACTTGGTTAAAACATATGCAATGCAATGATAACCCATGGGGATCCGAGCTAATTAGGACAAGGAGCGAGCACTATTAGTATTCGATGCATGAGGCTTGCAACTTATAGGATGTTTTATACATGACACATATGAAGTACTACTACCGTTGACACAATTGCTTCCATGTTTTCAAAATGAAAAGCTCTAGCACATAACCTTTCTTTTACCTTTATGTTGAAGCACCAACTACTGAGAGCATGATTGTCATTCTGAGTGTAATGTGCATTGTCCCAAAGTAGCATTGTCTTTTGCATGATTGTGATATCGTTTATTCTGAAATAATTGTATCTAGTCATCACTTAAACCTTGAAGGTGCCCTTGCATTTATGTTTTGCATCACTAAAGGGGGCAAGCTAGATATCACTTTACCATATTTGCACATCATGTTCATTGCAAATATTTTTGATGTTTCAGTTTCATGTTGTAAAACTTTTAGTCATTTGTGATTTTCTCTTGAGACAACTTAATTACTTTAGAATCATTGTCTCAGTAAGCTTTTGTCATATGACTATGAGAAAGTCCTATATGGTTAATAGCATGTCACCACAAAAATTATTCTTGTTATCATTTACCTACTCGAGGACGAGCAGGAATTAAGCTTGGGGATGTTGATACGTCCAAAATGTATCTATAATTTCTGCTTGCTCCATGCCACTTTTGGGTGATATTGCTATGATATTCATACACTTCCATACACTTTTGATCATATTTGGACTAACTTACTAATCCAGTGCACCCCAGTGACAGTTTCTGTTTTCGGCTGTTTTTGTATTTCAGGTTTTCACGTTTCGAGAACTGCCCAGAAAAATCCAGAAAAATTATATAAAAAATCAGCGAACCGGAAACAACACTGCGTCCGAAGGGCAACCTAGGGGGGCCACAGGGGCTCCAGGCACCCTGTGGGCGCCCCCCCCTGGGCCGCGCCGGGGAGGCGCCTCGGCCCCCCGAGGCTCCCCCGGTGCCCTACTTTGGCATATATTTAAAGGACCCTCCGAAACCCTCAGAACAGGACTTCTTTTCGCGATCCCATCTCTGTTTCGCCGCCGCCGCCGCTTCCAAGATCGGGAGCACCAGGAGAACTCTTCCCGGCACCCTGCCGGAGGGGAGGATCACCACCGGGAGCTTCTCCACCACCATGGACGCCTCCCGGATGACTCGTGAGTAGTCTCCCTTGGACCATGAGTCCATGACCAGTAGCTATGTGATGTTCTCCTCCCGTTTTTGTGCTTCACTAATTAGTCCTCGTGAGCTGCCCTACATGATCGAGGCACCTATGTAATCCTTATGCTGTTGCTATGTTGAGTTTGCTGGGATCCGATGGATTATGAGATTATGTTCAGATTGATCTTGAGTAATATATTTGATTCACCTCTTTTATATTTTAGTTCATAAGTAATTCTTGCATGTTCTCCGTGTTTATTTATTGCTTTGGCCGAGTAGTAGGTAGTGACTCCAAGAGGGAACGTTATGCTCGATTGTGGGTTCATGCCCCTCGATGACTAGCTTGAGTGACAGAAACATGAGTCTAGGGGATGTGCTGTTGCCACAAGGGGGAAAACAACGGTGCTTGTGCCCGCGGGTGCAAGGATTGATTACTTTACGCAAAGTTCTTTTAATGCAGTTGTCTGTTGCATTGAGTTTACACTATGGGTGGGACTCGCAACTTAATACCAGCGAGATGTTCTGGATAGATATCTCAAGGTGGATGATTAGTAGTAGATATTGATGGATTTCGGTCTACTTACTTTGACGTACCGCCCATGCTTTGAACCTCAACCTTTCTTGCAATGTAGTCAGCATTGGTTTGCGTTCGTGGTCCTGTCAATTGCCCAGCTGTAATTTGTTTACCTGACATAGCTGTTTTATCGTCTTTTGGGAGAGAGACATCACTAGTGAACGTCATGAGACTCCGGTCCATATTACCACCATTGATCACACCCACTATTTACTTTCCGTTATTTACTTACTATTGCAAAAACTATCTATCACTACTATCATTGCTTTTAACCCTTTGTGAACTACAAGGCCGGAGAGATTGACAACCTCTCTGTACTCGTTGGGAGCAAAGTTATTTGTATCTGTGTGCAGGTCCACGTTGATTGCTACTAATCTGGCGCCGTAGCAATTGACACCTACTTGTTGAACCTAGGAGTCTCTGGGGAATCGATCCTTGGCATCTTTGCTAGGGGAAAACACTTCTACTTACTGCATCTTACACCTTCCACTTGGGGTAACCAACGAGGGGTTCGAGGCCCATCAAGGAGTATTTTCTGGCGCCGTTGCCGGGGACTGCACTCTTCAGGATAGGGGAGTTGCATGCTATCTTTTACCTTTGCTTTTTAGTCTAGTTAGTTTACTTTTCATTTTTGCTTTAGTTCCTTTTATCGAAAATCACAAAAATAGTTATCTTGCTTGCTTGCTACTATGGGTTCCACCGAGAACACCAAGTTGTGTGACTTCACTAGTCACAACAACGATGACTTTATCAGCACACCTATCACTACACCTGCCACTTCAGCACCTTCATATGAAATTAAACCTGCTTTACTGAACTTAGTCATGAGAGAACAATTCTCCAGTGCTGGAGATGATGCTTCTTTACATTTGAACAACTTTGTAGAACTTTGTGATATGCAAAAGTACCAAGAAATAGATGGTAATATTGTTAAGCTTAAGCTTTTTCCTTTCTCTTTGAGAGGAGGAGCTAAAATTTGGTTTAAGTCTTTGCCTAGAAATAGCATAGATTCATGGGACAAGTGCAAAGATGCTTTTATTGGAAAATACTATCCACCTGCTAAAATTATCCAACTTAGAAGTAACATCATGAATTTTAAACAATTGGATAATGAACACGTTGCCCAAGCTTGGGAACATATGAAGTCTCTTATCAAGAATTGCCCTACTCACGGTTTGACTACTTGGATGGTTATCCAAACTTTTTATGCAGGCTTGAACTTTACCTCACGGAACTTGTTAGATTCGGCCGCGGGAGGAACTTTTATGTCAACTACACTTGGTGCTGCCACAAAGCTTCTCGATGAGATGATGACCAACTATTCCCAATGGCACACCGAACGCGCTCCAACAGGTAGGAAGGTAAACTCTGTCGAGGAGATTTCCTCCCTCAATGAAAAAGTTGACTTGATCATGTCTCTACCTTCGAAGGAATCTACTGTTGATCCTCGTGATGTTCCTTTAAATTCTTTGATTGCTCAAGAACAAGTAGATGTTAACTTTATCTCTAGAAATAATTTCAACAAAAATGCTTATAGGAGCAACTTTGGTAACAATTCTAGACCGTTCCCCTCTAACTCTTATGGGAACAACAATGCTTATCCTAGTACCAAGAACTCCAATACTGAACTAGAGACCATGCTTAGAGATTTCATCACTACCCAAAAAGCCTTTAATAAGAATGTAGAAGAGAAACTACATAAACTAGATGATCTTTCTTTTAAGGTAGACCACTTAGCCAATGAGGTAAAATTGCTAAAGATTGAAACTTCTCCTCTTATGGAGAGGGAAGTCATCCCTATTAATGCTACTCAAGTGCAAATTAATGAAAACATTAGGATGATGGCTAAGCTTAAAGAGAGATGGGCTAGAGAAAGGGAGGAAGAGGAAAGAATTAAGAGCCTTCCTACCCACCACATTGTTTCTACTATCCAAGTTATTGAGGATGTTCACACTCTTAGCACCCAATGTACTCCTGGTCCCAATGGACCTATTAATGGTGATGCTATAGAAACTACGAAACAGGTGAACCTTAAGGACACCACTACCACTTTACTTGATGCTCGTGACCTTGATTTTGATAATTGCACTCTTACCAAAGTTATTGATTTCCTTCACAAAATGTCTAGAGATCCCCGCACTAGCACGCTTAACCTTGCCTTCACAGAGCATATCACTAATGCTCTCATCAAATCTAGGGAGGAGAAACTTAGAGTAGAAGCCTCCATACCTAGAAAGCTAGAAGATGGTTGGGATCCTATGATAAAAATGTATTTGAATGACTTCTCTTGTTATGCATTATGTGATGTTGGTGCTAGTACCTCTGTTATGCCCAAAAGGATATATGATATGCTTAATTTGAAACCTTATGATTCTTGTTCTTTTGGTGTTCGTCTCATTGATTCTTCCATAAAGAAACCTTTGGGGAGGATTGACGATTTTCTTATTGTTGTCAATGATAATTATGTGCCCATTGATTTTACTATTATGGATATTGAATGTGATCCTTCATGTCCAATTATTTTGGGACGTCCCTTTTTGCGCACCGTTGGTGCTGTCATTGACATGAAAGAGGGTAATATAAAATTTCAGTTTCCTCTCAAGAAAGGGATGGAACACTTCCCTCGTAAGAAGGTCAAGTTACCTTTTGAGTCCGTTGTACGGGCTAGTTATTCTTTTACTCTTGATAAAACTTGATCTTTGCATTATGCCTAGCTTAAAGGCATAAAAGAAAGCGCTTTTGGGAGGCAGCCCACATGAATAAAAATTTTGCTTTTGTTGTGTCTTGATGTTGTTTACTGCTGTAGCATCATCATTGTATCTTTGCTTTTCATATTTGTGCCAAGTATAGCCTCTGATTGCTAGAAAGTTCAAAAGTTGTGAGGTGCTGTCCAGGAAACAGATTTTGTCCTTGGATAGAAAAATTCGTATAAAATCACCAGATCATCTTTTTGGTCTGAATTTTTTCGACTACGTTCTCTATATAATTATCTTTCGTGCGTCAGTTCTGAGTTTTTTTATTTGAGTTGCAGAAGTATTCCGAACAGGTCAATTACTGCCTGCTGTTCTGTTTTTCACAGATTCTGTCCTGTTTTGCCTTACCTTCACTTTGCAAATTAAGAACTTGCTTTTTCTTTGCAAAAACCTTTTGGCAATCTTGAGAAACAGTAGAACTTCAAGAATATCCTTATTTCCAGCAAGGTATAATTATTTTATTAAGGGTACTAACCTCGCTAATCAGATTATGATGAGTTATGTATGAAGGGAGTTTTCAAGTGTGCGAGGGAAGATGATAAAAAGATTCAGGAGTGTCAAGCGCTCAAGCTTGGGGATGCCCCCGTGCACCCCCAAGAAATATTCAAGGAGACTCAAGCGTCTAAGCTTGGGGATGCCCCCGTGCATCCCCTTCTCCATCAACATTATCAGTTCGTCTTTCGTTTCGCTATATTTTTATCACTTCATGTGTTATGTGCTATGCTTGGAGCGTCTTGCTTTTAGTTTTCTTTTTAGTTTTTCATAACGAGTCGGAACCCAGCATTCCTTTATGTGGGAGAGAAACACGCTCCACCTCTACCTAGAACATTACATAGAATTTTCATGTCTATCTATGTTGTGTGTGTTCTTTGTCTTTTAATAGCTACTATCGTGCTCTGCTCTTAGTATTCATGCTTATCTTTTCAAAGAGCTTTTATTTAGTTGGTTGCTTGAACTCTCTTTAATTACCATGCTCACCTTATTAAGAGAGTTTGCTTCCGTTGCATGGGTTAATGTGTCTATGATAAAGATGCTACTTTCATGATGGTGCTTAGTAGTTCAGGTTTTCTTTTGGTTAATCTCAAATAGCTGGGGGGGTTCCCAATGTGTTATTGGAGTACCAACTTGGTTTGTTTGCCTATGATGTGGTATGGTTTAGTAATATCTTCCTTCAAGAATTTATTTTGATTGACTTGGCGTATACTCACGCATATTCAAGACTGTAAAAAAAGTCTGTCAAGCCTTGGTGATCTTTTGTTTCTAAGTAGCGATATAACTACCATGCCTGATTCAATATTGCTTTGTCGCTCTGCATGATTATGACCATCATTGCTCTCTTAGTTGGTCGCTCCCTGTCTTTTTGCTAACCTCCACCTGTTCTAAGCAAACTAACCATGCAATACATAGCTCATGGGAAAGTAGCCTAAAAACTATTGTGGTAAAGAATATGTTGCTTATGTATCTTATTTCTTATGAGTTGCTTGCTGAGCGGTAACCATGTTTCTGGGGACGCCATCAACTGTCACACTTTTGTTGAATATTGTGTGAGTTGCTATGCATGTTCGTCTTGTCTGAAGTAAGGGTGATTTACCGTGGGTTGAATAACTATGCATATTGTTAGAGAAGAACATTGGGCCGCCAACCAAAGCCATGCATCATGGTGGAAGTTTTAGCTTGGACCTTAATCCTCAATCTCTCATGAGAATATGCTTATGCATTAAAGAGGAGTCCATCATCTATTTTCTATGTTGTCCCGGTATGGATGTCCTCAAGTTGAGATCTATCAAAAACGAGAAATCAAATGCGATCTATCTCCTTGGACCTATGTACAGGTGGCATAGAGGTACCCCTTTGTGACACTTGGTTAAAACATATGCAATGCAATGATAACCCATGGGGATCCGAGCTAATTAGGACAAGGAGCGAGCACTATTAGTATTCGATGCATGAGGCTTGCAACTTATAGGATGTTTTATACATGACACATATGAAGTACTACTACCGTTGACACAATTGCTTCCATGTTTTCAAAATGAAAAGCTCTAGCACATAACCTTTCTTTTACCTTTATGTTGAAGCACCAACTACTGAGAGCATGATTGTCATTCTGAGTGTAATGTGCATTGTCCCAAAGTAGCATTGTCTTTTGCATGATTGTGATATCGTTTATTCTGAAATAATTGTATCTAGTCATCACTTAAACCTTGAAAGTGCCCTTGCATTTATGTTTTGCATCACTAAAGGGGGCAAGCTAGATATCACTTTACCATATTTGCACATCATGTTCATTGCAAATCTTTTTGATGTTCCAGTTTCATGTTGTAAAACTTTTAGTCATTTGTGATTTTCTCTTGAGACAACTTAATTACTTTAGAATCATTGTCTCAGTAAGCTTTTGTCATATGACTATGAGAAAGTCCTATATGGTTAATAGCATGTCACCACAGAAATTATTCTTGTTATCATTTACCTACTCGAGGACGAGCAGGAATTAAGCTTGGGGATGTTGATACGTCCAAAACGTATCTATAATTTATGCTTGCTCCATGCCACTTTTGGGTGATATTGCTATGATATTCATACACTTCCATACACTTTTGATCATATTTGGACTAACTTACTAATCCAGTGCACCCCAGTGCCAGTTTCTGTTTTCGGCTGTTTTTGTATTTCAGGTTTTCACGTTTCCAGAACTGCCCAGAAAAATCCAGAAAAATTATATAAAAAATCAGCGAACCGGAAACAACACTGCGTCCGAAGGGCAACCTGGGGGGGGCACAGGGGCTCCAGGCGCCCTGTGGGTGCGCCCCCCCGCCCTGGGCCGTGCCGGGGGGGCGCCTCGGCCCCCCGAGGCTCCCCCGGTGCCCTACTTTGGCATATATTTAAAGGACCCTCCGAAACCCTCAGAACAGGACTTCTTTTCGCGATCCCATCTCTGTTCCGCCGCCGCCGCCGCTTCCAAGATCGGGAGCACCAGGAGAACTCTTCCCGGCACCCTGCCGGAGGGGAGGATCACCACCGGGAGCTTCTCCACCACCATGGACGCCTCCCGGATGACTCGTGAGTAGTCTCCCTTGGACCATGAGTCCATGACCAGTAGCTATGTGATGTTCTCCTCCCGTTCTTGTGCTTCACTAATTAGTCCTCGTGAGCTGCCCTACATGATCGAGGCACCTATGTAATCATTATGCTGTTGCTATGTTGAGTTTGCTGGGATCCGATGGATTATGAGATTATGTTCAGATTGATCTTGAGTAATATATTTGATTCACCTCTTTTATATTTTAGTTCATAAGTAATTCTTGCATGTTCTCCGTTGTTATTTATTGCTTTGGCCGAGTAATAGGTAGTGACTCCAAGAGGGAACGTTATGCTCGATTGTGGGTTCATGCCCCTCGATGACTAGCTTGAGTGACAAAAACATGAGTCTAGGGGATGTGATGTTGCCACAAGGGGGAAAACAACGGTGCTTGTGCCCGCGGGTGCAAGGATTGTTTACTTTACGCAAAGTTCTTTTAATGCAGTTGTCTGTTGCATTGAGTTTACACTATGGGTGGGACTCGCAACTTAATACCAGCGAGATGTTCTGGATAGATATCTCAAGGTGGATGATTAGTAGTAGATGCAGATGGATTTCGGTCTACTTACTTTGGTGTACCGCCCATGCTTTGAACCTCAACCTTTCTTGCAATGTAGTTAGCATTGGTTTGCGTTCGTGGTCCTGTCAATTGCCCAGCTGTAATTTGTTACCTCACATAGCTGTTTTATCGTGTTTTGGGAGAGAGACATCACTAGTGAACATCATGAGACTCCGGTCCATATTACTATCATTGATCACATACACTATTTTACTTTCCGTTATTTACTTACTATCGCAAAACGCTATCTATCACTACTATCATATTGCTTTTAACCCTTTGTGAACTACAAGGCCGGAGAGATTGACAACCTCTCTGTACTCGTTGGGAGCAAAGTTATTTGTATCTGAGTGCAGGTCCACGTTGATTGCTAATTGCGCCGTTAGCAGTTGACACCTACCTGTTGAACCTAGGAGTCTCTGGGGATTCGATCCTTGGCATCTTTGCTAGGGGAAAACACTTCTACTTACTGCATCTTACACCTTCCACTTGGGGTAACCAACGAGGGGTTCGAGGCCCATCAATAACATAGAATTTTCATGTCTATCTATGCTGTGTGTGTTCTTTGTCTTTTAATAGCTACTATCGTGCTCTGCTCTTAGTATTCATGCTTATCTTTTCAAGAGCTTTTATTTAGTTGGTTGCTTGAACTCTCTTTAATTACCATGCTCACCTTATTAAGAGAGTTTGCTTCCGTTGCATGGGTTAATGTGTCTATGATAAAGATGCTACTTTCATGATGGTGCTTAGTAGTTCAGGTTTCTTATGGTTAATCTCAAATAGCTGGGGGGTTCCCAATGTGTTATTGGAGTACCAACTTGGTTTGTTTGCCTATGATATGGTATGTTTTAGTAATATCTTCCTTCGAGAATTTATTTTGATTGACTTGGCGTATGCTCACGCATATTTAAGACTGTAAAGAAAGTCTGTCAAGCCTTGATGATCTCTTATTTCTAAGTAGCGATATAACTACCATGCCTGATTCAATATTGCTTTGTCGCTCTGCATGATTATGACCGTCATTGCTCTCTTAGTTGGTCGCTCCCAGTCTTTTGCTAACCTCCACCTGTACTAAGAAAACTAACCATGCAATACATAGCTCATGGGAAAGTAGCCTAAAGACTATTGTGGTAAAGAATATGTTGCTTATGTATCTTATTTCTTATAAGTTGCTTGCTGAGCGGTAACCATGTTTCTGGGGACGCCATCAACTGTCACACTTTTGTTGAATATCATGTGGGTTGCTATGCATGTTCGTCTTGTCTGAAGTAAGGGTGATTCACCGTGGGTTGAATTAATATGCATATTGTTAGAGAAGAACATTGGGCCGCCAACCAAAGCCATGCATCATGGTGGAAGTTGTAGCTTGGACCTTAATCCTCAATCTCTCATGAGAATATGCTTATGCATTAAAGAGGAGTCCGTCATCTATTTTCTTTGTTGTCCCGGTATGGATGTCCTCAATTTGAGATCTATCAAAAACGAGAAATCAAATGCGATTTATCTCCTTGGACCTTTGTACATGTGGCATAGAGGTACCCCTTTGTGACACTTGGTTGAAACATATGCAATGCAATGATAACCCATGGTGATCCGAGCTAATTAGGACAAGGAGCGAGCACTATTGGTATTCGATGCATGAGGCTTGCAACTTATAGGATGTTTTATGCATGACACATATGAAGTACTACTACCGTTGACACAATTGCTTCCATGTTTTCAAATAAAAAGCTTTAGCACTTAACCTTTATTTTACCTTTATGTTGAAGCACCAACTACTGAGAGCATGATTTTCATTCTAAGTGTAATGTGCATTGTCCCAAAGTAGCATTGTCTTTTGCATGATTGTGATATCGTTTATTCTGAAATGATTGTATCTAGTCATCACTTAAACCTTGAAGGTGCCCTTGCACTTATGTTTTGCATCACTAAAGGGGGCAAGCTAGATATCACTTTATCATATTTGCACATCATGTTCATTGCAAATCTTTTTGATGTTTCAGTTTCATGTTGTAAAACTTTCAGTCATTTGTGATTTTCTCTTGAGACAACTTAATTACTTTAGAATCATTGTCTCAGTAAGCTTTTGTCATATGACTATGAGAAAGTCTTATATGGTTAATAGCATATCACCACAGAAATTATTCTTATTATCATTTACCTACTCGAGGACGAGCGGGAATTAAGCTTGGGGATGTTGATACGTCCAAAACGTATCTATAATTTCTGCTTGCTCCATGCCACTTTTGGGTGATATTGCTTTGATATTCATACACTTCTATACACTTTTGATCATATTTGGACTAACTTACTAATCCAGTGCACCCCAGTGCCAGTTTCTGTTTTCGGCTGTTTTTGTATTTCAGGTTTTCACGTTTCGAGAACTGCCCAGAAAAATCCAGAAAAATTATATAAAAAATCAGCGATCCGGGAACGACACTACCTCCGAAGGGCAGCCTGGGGGGCCACAGGGGCTCCAGGCGCCCTGTGGGCGCGCCCCCCCTGGGCCGCGCCGGGGGGGGGGGGGGCGCCTGGGCCCCCTGAAGCCCGTCCGGTGCCCCCCTTTGGCATATATTTAGAGGGACCTCCGAAACCCTCAGTACAGGACTTCTTTTTGCGATCCCATCTCTGTTCCGCCGCCGCCGCCGCTTGCAAGATCGGGAGCACCAGGAGAACTCTTCCCGGCACCCTGCCGGAGGGGAGGATCACCACCGGGAGCTTCTCCACCACCATGGACGCCTCCCGGATGACTCGTGAGTAGTCTCCCTTGGACCATGAGTCCATGACCAGTAGCTATGTGATGTTCTCCTCCCGTTCTTGTGCTTCACTAATTAGTCCTCGTGAGCTGCCCTACATGATCGAGGCACCTATGTAATCCTTATGCTGTTGCTATGTTGAGTTTGCTGGGATCCGATGGATTATGAGATTATGTTCAGATTGATCTTGAGTAATATATTTGATTCACCTCTTTTATATTTTAGTTCATAAGTAATTCTTGCATGTTCTCCGTTTTTATTTATTGCTTTGGCCAAGTAGTAGGTAGTGACTCCAAGAGGGAACGTTATGCTCGATTGTGGGTTCATGCCCCTCGATGACTAGCTTGAGTGACAGAAACATGAGTCTAGGGGATGTGCTGTTGCCACAAGGGGGAAAACAACGGTGCTTGTGCCCGCGGGTGCAAGGATTGTTTACTTTACGCAAAGTTCTTTTAATGCAGTTGTCTGTTGCATTGAGTTTACACTATGGGTGGGACTCGCAACTTAATACCAGCGAGATGTTCTGGATAGATATCTCAAGGTGGATGATTAGTAGTAGATATTGATGGATTTCGGTCTACTTACTTTGGCGTACTGCCCATGCTTTGAACCTCAACCTTTCTTGCAATGTAATCAGCATTGGTTTGCGTTCGTGGTCCTGTCAATTGCCCAGCTGTAATTTGTTTACCTCACATAGCTGTTTTATCGTCTTTTGGGAGAGAGACATCACTAGTGAACGTCATGAGACTCCGGTCCATATTACCATCATTGATCACACCCACTATTTACTTTCCGTTATTTACTTACTATTGCAAAAACTATCTATCACTACTATCATTGCTTTTAACCCTTTGTGAACTACAAGGCCGGAGAGATTGACAACCTCTCTGTACTCGTTGGGAGCAAAGTTATTTGTATCTGTGTGCAGGTCCACGTTGATTGCTACTAATCTGGCACCGTAGCAATTGACACCTACTTGTTGAACCTAGGAGTCTCTGGGGAATCGATCCTTGGCATCTTTGCTAGGGGAAAACACTTCTACTTACTGCATCTTACACCTTCCACTTGGGGTAACCAACGAGGGGTTCGAGGCCCATCACTGGTATTAAGTTGCGAATCCCACCCAAAGTGTAAACTCAAAGCAACAGACAACTGCATTAAAAGAACTTTGCGTAAAGTAAACAATCCTTGTACCCGCAAGTACAAGCACCGTTGTTTTCCCCCTTGTGGCAACAGCACATCCCCTAGACTCATGTTTATGTCACTCAAGCTAGTCATCAGGGGGCATGAACCCACAATCAAGCATAACGCTCCCTCTTGGAGTTACTACCTACTACTTGGCCAAAGCAATAAACAGCAACGGAGAGCATGCAAGAATTACTTAAGAACAAAGATATAAAAGAGGTGAATCAAATATATTACTCAAACACAATCTGAACATAATCTCATAATCCATCGGATCCCAGCAAACTCAGCAGAGCAACAGCATAAAGATTACATATGTGCCTCGATCATGTAGGGCAGCTCACGAGGTCTAAACCATGAAGAACAAAGAGGGGAGGAGAACATCACATAGCTACTGATCATGGACCCATGGTCCAAGGTGGACTACTCACAACTCATCCGGAAAGCGTCCATGGTGGTGGAGAAGCTCCCGGTGGTGGTTCTCCCCTCCGGCAGGATGTCGGGAAGAGTTCTCCTGATGCTCCCGATCTTGGAAGCGTTGCGGCGGCGGAACAGAGGCGAGATCGTGAAAAAGGGTTCCGTCCTCGAGGGTTTCGGGACGAGAGGAATATATATGCGAAGGGGGGTCACCAGAGGCGGAGAGGGGGCCCCAGGCGCCCCCCTGGCGCGGCCAGGGGTGGGGCCGCGCCAGGTGGCCGCCTGGGCCACCCCTGGCTCCCCTCTGGCCCCGCTTTGGTTTTTCTCGAAGCTTCATGTACGCTGATTTTTCCTGTATTTTTCCCGGAATTTTTGGAGCACTTTTAATATGGGGGAAACCTGAAATAGAAAAATAGCAGAAAACAGGAACTGGCACTGTGGTGCACTGAGTTAATAGGTTAGTCCAAATATGATCAAAAGTGTATGGAAGTGCATAAATATCATAGCAATATCACACAAAAGAAGCATGGAGCAAGCAAAAATTATAGATACGTTTTGGACGTATCAACATCCCCAAGCTTAATTCCTGCTCGTCCTCGAGTAGGTAAATGATAAAAAGCATAATTTCTGTGGTGACATGCTACCAACCATATAAGAACTTTTTAAGTAAAGCAATCAAGGCATGTAATTCAATTCAAGTCATAACAAGCAAGAGTCTATATTAGCATTGTAAGAAGCAACATAAGAACATAAAGGTGCAAGAGCTCTCACTGTCCGTGACTCGAATGTCTCCAAATGGTGTTTGCGTGCAAGAAAGGGGATAGGGATATACGAGAGAGTAAAACATAGTTTTTGTATTGTTGAGAACTTAATCTACTAAAGTTTCACACTTGGTCTTCTTTGGAATCTTATCTTGACTCATCCCAGACCACTAGCCAGGTACAAGTCAAAATGATCCACTCCCTTTCGATATTTTGAGCACTCATGCAATGGATGAGCGTAAGCAAGAAAGTTGACACTTAGGATGGCAAAGAGAGAAAAATGATGAAGGGGGAAGACAAAAAAGGTGTGAAAGGCACACATCAATGAGGACAATCATAGGCGAGAGAAAGCCAAATGATAGATATGATGTGAGGAGTAGGGATTGCCATGCAACGGATGCACATATGAGCTAAGGTAAGCTCTCCAATGGAACTAGTGGGGGTGCATCCAACTTGCTTGCTCAAGAAGACCTAGAGCTCTTTTGAGGAGGCTCATCTTTGGAATATACAAGCCAAGTTCTATAGTGTGAAGGTCCCCACATAGCTATATGCATGAATGATAATCTCTATGGAGTACAAGGTATAAGATGGAGTACGAATGTGGATCTCTCAAAAGGAATAGTAGTGTGCCCCCTTCTCTCTTTTTATTTCTTTTTCTCTTTTTTCTATTTTTTTTATTTTTTTGTGGCCTCAATGGCTCTTTTTATTTAACTCTCATTTGTCCTCTTTGGGATCTTTTGATTTTGTCCTCTTTGGGATCTTTCCCTCACTTTAGGGGCAACACTCTATATATTACAAGAAGTATAGAAGATCTTTCACACTTTACAAAAGTACTCAACATAAAGAAAATGAAACTATCATGATGTATGCAAATGTATGCCTCTGCCGGTGTAGCAGGATATGCAATGATACTAGCGCGTCATGTAGCAATGATTAGGGCAAGGCCCAACTAGCATGCGGCTCATCGATCAAGCAAAAAGCATGTATGACATGAAGATCAAGTCATGAGAAGATGGATGTTGCATGGCAATGTATCTCGGAAAGGCTATGGAAATGCCTTGATAGGTAGGTATGGTGGCTGTTTTGAGGAAGGATATAATGAGGCTTATGATGACAGAGCGTATCGTGCCAAGGATTTGGATGCACCGGCGAAGTATGTGCCAACTCTCGAGGTGAGAAAGGGCAATGCACGGTACCGAAGAGGCTAGAAAAATATGGCTAGGTGGAAGTGTCAACTTTCGAATACTCACATTAGTCCGAAGAACTCATGCACTTATTATCGGTAACCCTCAATCTAATTAGGAGGTTCACAAAGAGACCAGTACCCCGAGGAGGAGTGTATGTGGGTTTGGTTATCCTTGCGCATCCTCGACTCATGGTACGTGAGTGTACTCTAATATTCGATCCCTCCAAAGATTAGTGATCCATCTAGTAGCTAAAGTTCTCAACTATTTTGTAGGTTTTCGAAAATAAACACGGATTGCCCAAAATACGACATCTATCACTAATAGGCTAAAGCTCTTGACACCAAAAGTTCAGATATTACTCATGGCAATACCTCAAAACTATTGCAAGTTACTACTAAAATTAAATAGCAACCTCTATTACCTACTTTAAGTTAAGACACACAACTCAGTGTAACATGCAAACTCTCTTAACAAGATAATCATGAAAACACAAGAGAGTTCAACAACCAACTAAACAAAAGCTCTTTAAAAAGAAAAGCATGAAAACTAAGAGCTAAACATGACAGCAGCTATGGAAAGACAAAGAACACACACAGGAAAGATAAGCATGAAAATCCTATGTTGTGTTCTAGGTTGAAGTGGAGCGTGTTTCTCTACCACACAAAGAAAGTTGGGTTCTAACTTGTTATGAACAGCAAGCAAAGCTAAAGAAAACTAAAAAGGAAACTAAGAGCAAGACGCTCCAAGCATAGCACATAACGCATGAAGTGATTAAAATATAGTGGAACGAAAGACGAACTGATAATTGTTGATGGAGAAGGGGATGCACGAGGGCATCCCCAAGCTTAGACGCTTGAGTCTTCTTGAATATTTCTTGGGGGTGGACGGGGGCATCCCCAAGCTTGAGCGTTTGACCCTCCTGAATCTTCTTTTATCATCTTCCCTCGCACACTTGAAAACTCCCTTCATACATAACTCATCATAATCTGATTAGCGAGGTTAGTACCCACAATAAAATAATTTTTCCCTACTGGAAATAAAGATAATCTTGAAGAGCTACTGTTTCTCAAGATTGCCAAAAGGTTTTTGCAAAGAAAAAGCAAGCTCAAGGTTTGCAAAACAAAGAAAAGGCAAAACAGGACAGAATCTATGAAAAATAGACCAGCAGGTAGTAAATAATTTTTTTGGGGCACTTCTGCAACTCAAATAAAAAAACTCCGAACAGACGCTCGAAAGCCAATTGTATAGAGCACGCTGTCAAATAAATTCAGATCAAAAAGTTGATCTGGTGATTTTATTCGAATTTTTCTGTCCAAGGACAGAATCTGTTTTCTGGACAGCACGTCACAACTTTTGAACTTTCTTGCAATCGGAGGCTAAACTTGGCACAAAGCTGAAAAGAAAAGATACAATGATGATGCTACTGTAGTAAGAAACATCAAGACACAACAAAAGAAAAATAAAACCTTATTCGTTGTGGGCTGCCTCCCAAAAGCGCTTTCTTTTATGCCTTTAAGCTAGGCATGATGCAAAAAGAGAAGATCAAGTTTTATCAAGAGTAAGAGAATAGCTAGCCCGTATAACGGACTCAAAAGGCAACTTAATCTTCTTTCTAGGGAAGTGTTCCATCCCTTTCTTGAGAGGGAATTGGAATTTTATATTCCCCTCTTTCATGTCGATGATAGCACCAACGGTGCGAAGAAAAGGACGTCCCAAAATAATTGGACAAGAAGGTTCACATTCAATATTCATAATAGTAAAATCAACGGGAACATAATTGTCATTGACAATGATAAGAACATCGTCGATCTTCCCCAAAGGTTTCTTTACGGAAGAATCAACAAGACAAACACCAAAAGAACAAGGATCAAAAGGTTTCAATTCAAGCATATCATACATTCTTTTGGGCATAACGGAGGTACTAGCTCCAACATCACATAAAGCATAGCAAGAGAAGTTATTCAACTTAATTTTAATCATAGGATCCCAACCATCTTCTAGCTTTCTAGGTATGGAGGCTTCTACCCTAAGCTTCTCCTCCCTAGCTTTGATGAGAGCATTAGTGATATGCTCCGTGAAGGCAAGATTAAGTGTGCTAGTGTGGGGATCTCTAGACATTTTGTGAAGAAAACCAATAACTTCAAAAAGGGTGCAATTATCAAAATCAAGGTCACTACTATCAAGTAAAGTGGTAGTGGTGTCCTTTAGGCTCACTTGTTTGGTAGCTTCTATGGTTATAGGAGTTTCTTCTTCTACGGTTGAGGTCATAGCATCACCATTAATAGGTCCAATGGGACTAGGAGTGCATTGGGTGCTAAGAGTTTGGATATCCTCAACAACTTGGATAGTAGCAACAGTGTGGTGGGTAGGAAGGCTCTTAATTCTATCTTCTTCCTCCTTTTCTCTAGCCCATCTCTCTTTAAGTTTAGCCATCATCCTAATGTTTTCATTAATTTGCACTTGAATAGCATTCATAGGAGTGGTCTTCCTCTCCTCAAGAGGAGAAGTTCTAATTTTAAGCAACTCTACCTCATGGGCTAAATTGTCTACCTTCGAAGAGAGATTATCTAGTTTGTCTAGTTTTTCTTCTGCACTCTTATTGAAGGCTTTTTGGGTAGTGATGAAGTCTTTAAGCATAATCTCTAGTTCAGAAGTGGAGTTCTTGGTGCTAGAATAAGCATTGTTGTTCCCATAGGAATTAGAGGGGAACGATCTAGGGTTGCTACCAAAATTACTCCTATAAGCATTGTTATTGAAATTGTTTCTAGAGATAAAGTTCACATCTACTTGATCTTGAGCAATCAAAGAATTTAAAGGAACATCATGAGGATCAATAGAAGATTGCTTGGAAAGTAGAGACATGATCAAGTCAACTTTTTCATTTAGGGAGGAAATCTCCTTGACAGAGTTTACCTTCCTACCTGTTGGAGCGCGTTCGGTGTGCCATTGGCAATAATTGGTCATCATCTCGTCGAGAAGCTTCGTGGCAGCACCAAGTGTAGTTGACATAAAGGTTCCTCCCGCGGCCGAATCTAACAAGTTCCGCGAGGTAAAGTTCAGGCCTGCATAAAAAGTTTGGATAACCATCCAAGTAGTCAAACCATGAGTAGGGCAGTTCTTGACAAGAAATTTCATGCGTTCCCAAGCTTGGGCAACGTGTTCATTATCCAATTGTTCATTATCCAATTGTTTAAAATTCATTATGTTACTCCTTAATTGGATAATTTTAGCAGGGGGATAGTACTTCCCAATAAGGCATCCTTGCACTTGTCCCAAGAATCTATACTATTCCTAGGCAAGGATTGAAACCAGATTTTAGCTCCTCCTCTCAAGGAGAAAGGAAAAAGCTTAAGCTTAACAATATCACCATCTACTTCTTTGTACTTTTGCATATCACATAGCTCAACAAAATTATTTAAGTGCAAAGCAGCATCATCTCCAGCACCGGAGAATTGATCTTTCATAACTAGGTTCAGTAAAGCAGGTTTAATCTCATAAGAAGGTGTTGAAGTGGCAGGTGTAGCAATAGGCGTGCAGATAAAGTCATTGTTGCTATGACTAGTGAAGTCACACAACTTGGTGTTCTCGGTGGAACCCATAGCAGCAGCAAGCAAGATAACTATTTTTGTGATTTTTGGTAAGGGACACTAAAGCCAAAACTGAAAGGTAAACTAACAAGACTAAAAAGCAAAGATAAAAGATAGCGTGCAACTCCCCTATCTTGAAAAGTGGAGTCCCCGGCAACGGCACCAGAAACTTTTGCTTGATGGCTTCTCGCCCCTCGTTGGTTACCCCAAGTGGAAGGTTGAGATGTAGCGTAGCAGCAAATTTCCCTTGGCAAAGATACCAAGGATCGAATTCCGTGAGACTCCGAGGGTCAACAAGTAGGTGTCAACGACGCCAAAAACTTAGCGGTTGACAGGACCTGCACACAGATACAGATAACTTTGCTCCCAACGAGTACAGAGAGGTTGTCAATCCCTCCGGCCTTGTTGTTTACAAAGGATCAAACACAAGAGATAATAATGATAGATATGACTGCAACTAGGAAATAAAATCAGGAAGTAAATAGTAGGTGTGATCAGCGGTGGTAATATGGACCCGGGTCCCATGATGTTCACTAGTGATGTCTCTCTCCCAAAAGACGATAAAACAGCAAAGCGAGGTAAACAAATTACAGCTGGGCAATTGACAGGATTATGTGCGCAAACCAATGCTAACTATGCTGCAAAGAAAGGTAGAGGCTCAAAAGCATGGGCGGTACGCCAAGGCAAGTAGACCGAAATCCATCTGCATCAACTACTAATCATCCACCTTGAGATATCTATCCAGAACATCTCGCTGGTATTAAGTTGCGAATCCCACCCAAAGTGTAAACTCAAAGCAACAGACAACTGCATTAAAAGAACTTTGCGTAAAGTAAACAATCCTTGTACCCGCAAGTACAAGCACCGTTGTTTTCCCCCTTGTGGCAACAACACATCCCCTAGACTCATGTTTCTGTCACTCAAGCTAGTCATCAGGGGGCATGAACCCACAATCAAGCATAACGCTCCCTCTTGGAGTTACTACCTACTACTTGGCCAAAGCAATAAACAGCAACGGAGAGCATGCAAGAATTACTTAAGAACAAAGATATAAAAGAGGTGAATCAAATATATTACTCAAACACAATCTGAACATAATCTCATAATCCATCGGATCCCAGCAAACTCGGCAGAGCAACAGCATAAATATTACATATGTGCCTCGATCATGTAAGGCAGCTCACGAGGTCTAAACCATGAAGAACAAAGAGGGGAGGAGAACATCACATAGCTACTGATCATGGACCCATGGTCCAAGGTGGACTACTCACAACTCATCCGGGAAGCGTCCATGGTGGTGAAGAAGCTCCCGGTGGTGGTTCTCCCCTCCGGCAGGATGCCGGGAAGAGTTCTCCTGATGCTCCCGATCTTGGAAGCGTTGCGGCGGCGGAACAGAGGCGAGATAGTGAAAAAGGGTTCCGTCCTCGAGGGTTTCGGGACGAGAGGAATATATATGCGAAGGGGGGTCACCAGAGGCGGAGAGGGGGCCCCAGGAGCCCCCTGGCGCGGCCAGGGGTGGGGCCGCGCCAGGTGGCCGCCTGGGCCACCCCTGGCTCCCCTCTGGCCCCGCTTTGGTTTTTCTCGAAGCTTCCTGTACGCTGATTTTTCCTGTATTTTTCCCGGAATTTTTGGAGCACTTTTAATATGGGGGAAACCTGAAATAGAAAAATAGCAGAAAACAGGAACTGGCACTGTGGTGCACTGAGTTAATAGGTTAGTCCAAATATGATCAAAAGTGTATAGAAGTGCATAAATATCATAGCAATATCACACAAAATAAGCATGGAGCAAGCAGAAATTATAGATACGTTTTGGACGTATCACCACTGCAGAAGATAAAGAGAAAATGAATTCCCTATGCCTCAGCCATAGGATCTATCATGTATGCAATGCTGTGTACCAGACCTGATGTGTGCCTTGCTATAAGTCTAGCAGGGAGGTACCAAAGTAATCTAGGAGTGGATCACTGGACATCGGTCAAGAACATCCTGAAATACCTGAAAAGGACAAAGGATATGGTTCTCGTGTATGTAGGTGACAAAGAGCTCGTCGTAAACGGTTACGTCGATTCTAGCTATGACACTGATCCGGATGACTCTAAGTCACAAACCGGATATGTATTTTTATTAAACGGTGGAGCTGTCAGTTGGTGCAGTTCCAAGCAGAGCGTCGTGACGGGATCTACGTGTGAAGCGGAATACATAGTTGATTCAGTAGCAGCAAATGAAGGAGTCTGGATGAAGGAGTTCATATCCGATCTAGGTGTTATACCTAGTGCATCGGGTCCAATGAAAATCTTTTGTGACAATGCTGGAGCAATAGCCTTGGCGAAGGAATCCAGGTTTCACAAGAGAACAAAGCACATCAAAAGACGCTTCAATTCCATCCGCGATCTAGTCAAGGAGGAAGAACTAGAGATTTGCAAAATACACACGGATTTGAATGTTGCAGAACCGTTGACTAAGCCTCTTCCACAGGCAAAACATGACCAACACCAAGACTCCATGGGTGTTAGGGTCATTACTTTGTAATACTAGATTATTGACTCTAGTTCAAGTGGGAGACTGAAGGAAATATGCCCTAGAGGCAATAATAAAGATGTTATTTGTATTTCCTTATATCATGATAAATGTCTTTTTTTCATGCTAGAATTGTATTAACCGGAAACTTAGTACATGTGTGAATACATAGACAAAACAGTATGTCCCTAGTATGCCTCTACTAGACTAGCTCATTGATCAAAGATGGTTATGTTTCCTCGCCATAGACATGAGTTGTCATTTGATCAACGGGATCACATCATTAGAAGAATGATGTGATGGACAAGACCCATCCGTTAGCTTAGCACTATGATCATTTAGTTTTACTGCTATTGCTTTCTTCATGACTTATACATGTTCCTATGACTATGAGATTATGCAACTCCCGTATACCGGAGGAACACCTTGTCTGCTATCAAACATCACAACGTAACTGGGTGATTATAAAGATGCTCCACAGGTGTCTCCGAAGGTGTTTGTGGTGTTGGCGTAGATCAAGAATAGGATTTGTCACTCCGAGCATTAGAGAGGTATCTCTGGGCCCTCTCGGTAATACACATCGTAATAAGCCTTGCAATCAAATGACTAATGAGTTAGTCACGGGATGATGTATTACGGGACGAGTAAAGAGACTTGCCGGCAACGAGATTGAACTAGGTATTGAGATACCGACGATCAAATCTCGGGCAAGTAACATACCGATGACAAAGGGAACAACGTATGTTGTTATGCGGTTTGACCGATAAAGATCTTTGTAGAATATGTAGGAGCCAATATGAGCATCCAGGTTCCGCTATTGGTTATTGATCGGAGATGAGTCTCGGTCATGTCTACATAGTTCTCAAACCCGTAGGGTCCGCACGCTTAACGTTTGATGACGATCGGTATTATGAGTTTATGAGTTTTGATGTACCGAATGTAGTTTGGAGTCCCGGATAAGATCACGGACACGACGAGGAGTCTCGGAATGTCCGAGACGTAAAGATTGATATATTGAACGACTATATTCGGACACCAGAAGCGTTTCGTAAAGTTTCGGAATTAACCGGAGTGCCGGGGGGTTACCGGAACCCCCCAGGGAAGCTATGGGCCTTAATGGGCCATAGGATAAAGAGAGAAGGAAGGCCAGGGCTGGGCCGTACGCCCCCACCCATTGGTCCAAATTGGACAAGGAAAGAGGGGGGCCGGCGCCCCTTTCCTTCTCCCTCTCCCTCTCCTTCCTTCCCCCCTTCTCCCTCTTGGTGATTCCTACTAGGAATAGATTGCAATCCTATTCCTAGTAGGATTGCTCCTCCTAGGCGCGCCATAGGGGCTGGCCGGCCTCCCCCCTTGCTCCTTTATATACGGGGGCAGGGGGCACCTCTAGACACACAAGTTGATCTCTCCAGCCGTGTGCGATGCCCCCCTCCGCGGAAACACACCTCGGTCATACCGTTCCAGTGCTTAGGCGAAGCTCTGCGCCGGTAACTTCATCATATCCGTCACCACGCCATCGTGCCGACGAAACTCTCCCGTGAAGCTCAAATGGATCAAGAGCTCGTGGGACGTCATCAAGCTGAACGTGTGTTCAACGCGGAGGTGCCGTAAGTTCCGTGCTTGATCGGTTGGACCGCGAAGAAGTTCAACTACATCAACCGCGTCACTTGACGCTTCCGCTTTCGGTCTACGAGGGTACGTAGACACACTCTCCCCTCTCATTGCTATGCATCTAGTAGATAGATCTTGCGTGATCGTAGGAAAATTTTAAAATACTACGTTCCCCAACAATTGGGCCTCACGTAAAGTCATTTTTCTACTAGTATAACAAGACCCTTGTTGCAAAATTTGCAACATCTCCGGCCGCATCATGCATTGACACGGTCGTCTTTTGCTGCCTCCGTTCTGCAACAACGTTGTCGTTGCAGAAACTTGGAGTGGACATGGACGCAGACGTACGGCGTGGTGATGTGGCTACCGCTAGTGCTGGTGGTGCCAAGACAATGGTGAGGTTGATGGCGCTCCACGTCGGCGTGGCGAATCTCGCCGGATCCATTGATCGGCCGAGGTCCGGCATGGATGCACTCACGATGACGACCTACAAGCAGCGGCACTCGGCGACGACAACTTACAGACGACGGCGCTCGGCGATGACGACCTAGGAACGCTCGGCTTGGCTATTGGGCACGAGTGCTCGATCTTGCAACCGACCATTTGTTTTGGTCGAGCTTACTGAAACAAGAGGCGAGTTGCGGAACACTGTAGTAGGATAGAGATTGCTTCTAAATCGTTGAATCCAAATCAAATCTGAGACTCACGGAGGAGGTCGACGCGCACAGAAACATCCGCCGGTTGAGCGATAGCGTTTCCCTAATGAGAAACATTATATTGGGAGTTTAAGAATTCTGAAAATACAGGCACTTATCAGTATACTACTACGCTGACGTATTTGTAATTCGGCCACTTCACAGGGCCCTCGTGGCAAATGTTGGATTCCTCCAAGGGGAAAAAAAATCGTTCGCGGGGTTTCCAAAAGCTCAGAGTAACCCCACCGCGGAGTCCCGAAATAAGCCACCGCGACCGCGAAGCTACTAGGGTTTACGGCCGCCGCGTCCCACCTCTCCAGACAAGGCTGGGCGCATGGCCGGCGCCCAAGGGTCCACGATGCCGGCGGCGACAGCGGAGGCGGAGGGGGAGATGGACATTGAGCTCTCACGCGGGAGCTGGGCCCCAAACTTCGCGTTCGCGTTCGATTCAGAGCGCTACTCCGACAAGGTGCTGCGGGTAGAGATCGTCGCCAACGGTGAAGTCGTGGGAGGATCCTTCACCGAACTGGCAAGCCACCGCGCGGAGAAAGGTGCGTACAGCGCAATGCCTCCTGGGCCGGGCGGTGGATGGATTCAATTCCTGTTTGTAATCTTACGTTTCTCTTGTCAAAATTTGCAATCGGTTTGGGATGCTCCAATAAAAGAGGTGGATCTGTAAGTTTTGTGCCTGAGCTAATCGATGTCGTGTAAATGCAATAGTTTTCTCACACTGAAAACTTGGTTCACATGGAATCGAGATTAAATTTATATGGAGGAAAAGTAGTTAGCAGATTATATATTGTCCATACCTGCGTCGATGGCAGAGAGACCTGGCACGGTAGATGCAACAGTACAACTCTGAAGATGGACTGGGGGCAGGTGGCTGCGGCGGCCTCATACCCGGCAGGTGTCCTGATTGAGGGATGCGCCGGACTGGTAGGTGCCCCATACTCGGCAGGCGTCCTAGTTAGGACCTCAGGTCTTAGATGTTTAGGTTTGGCTGCGAGGTCTGTTTGGTATTAGGCCCAGAATATCAGCACCCTTTCATCAACTGGATAGGAGTAGCGACAGATGTTACCTAGACGGTGGCTTTAGTCTTACTGTTGTATGACTTTGTAAGGTCTTGTGCGAATAATTAATAAAGTGGCCGCATGCATCGTCCAGATGCAGAGGCCGAGGGTCCTCCTCCATTTCTAAAAAAAATGTCCATACCTCAAATATGTCAATTGTTGTATTTGTTACTGATGTAACGGGTATGTATTGATTTCGTCCTTTTTTAAGTGCTGATATAATATGAGCAAATATGATCTTTCATATATTTGGAGACGAGGGAGGGGCTCCTAAATCTTTACAATTTCTCCTGTCTCCACATGTTTCATGTTAAAACATTTCAACATTCGCGTTAACACTGGTCTGCCTTTTTCTTTTTCATACCTGTTCTTTCTGCGTGTTGAAATGTTTAACTTGATGAGTGCTTACTTTTAAGTAGTACAAATACCTGATAGCTTCCCTTTTTTAGATAGTTGACTGCTTGACTTGGTTTCTGCTACTAATTAATTCACATGGAATGCATAACTAATTGGATAACGGTATAAAAATTTGGTTGGATATTTTTTTTTACTTGAACATGGTTATATGTGAATCACATAAACTAATTCTGATAGGGTTTGGGGAATTATTTATGATTGTTGAGTGAGCTACGAGCATGCCTCTATTATTGGACGATGCACCTGAGCGAGTGCATTTAGTTTTTCTGATTTTATTTTATAATTTTTACCATATAATATTGTTGATGAGCTATTTAATGAATATCTACACCCATGATAGAACCGTGTTCCAAGTATTTTTAACAGCAAAGAATTTGTTTAAGTGATTCTCCCGGCCCTGTACCTTCTACTTTCCATGTTTGATATTTATTTATTTTTATCTTGGTATTTTCTCATCCTCAACCATGCTAGGTACACAAGTTTTGCGAGTAAGGACATTGAATATAAGTTCAGTGATTCTTTCTGCAAGTAGTACCTTCTTTCAGAAGGTAATGGCATGAAAGAATCTTATTTCACTTTTTAAATACATTTACTCTATATAGTTGGTTCATGGTTTCTCATAAGCTTCATAATTCTTAGCTTTTCTCAAATGGCATGAAAGAATCTGAGCAGACACATGCAACACTTGAGATCACTGATTCAGGTAATGTGATAACTCAAATTAATGTGACATTCTTCCTCTTCTAGTTGTTTCTAATTAATTACTGTTATTTTGGTATCATTTTCTGTATTTTGAAACTAAAACATTGATTACTTGTGATCATGTATGCATTTTTGTTTTTGAGTTTCTTCCACTGTTTTTATTTCACCCTCTTTGAAAAATGGTTAGTCGTCTTATTTCACTTTTCGATTTTATACTTACCAAATTGATATTTTGTATATACTTTCGTACTTATAGCTTTCCTCACTACAAAAGTCAATAATCATATTTGCATAATTTTTGTTTCCATTCTACTTGGAACAGAGGAAAATGCCCTTATGGAGCTTTTGAGATTTATGTACTGTGGAAAGTTAACAACAGCTGAGCCTGCTATTCTGCTAGACATCTTGATGGTTGCCGACAAATTCGAGGTTCCTTCTTGCATGAGGGATTGCAGTCAGTTGCTTACAAGCTTGCCCATGACAACAGAATCTGCGCTGCTCTACCTAGATCATCCATGCTCCATTTTAATTCCAGCTACTGTTCACAATTTGATAGTGGCAGCCAGGGATTTCCTTGCTAAAAAATACAGTGCCGTGCATAAGTGAGTGATCCCCTTTGGATGGAGCCAACTTTTCTTTCCTTTTCATAGAGAAGTGAAGTGTAGACATGTCTGCCACAGTTATCATGTTTGAAGTGTACTAAAGGCTTGGTTTGCATCATTTCAGGTTCCAAGATGAAGTGATGAACATGTCACTTGCTGGAATCGAAGCCATATTTTCAAGTACTGACCTACATGTAGTACATGAAGACTGCTTATACCGCCTGTTGCTCAGGTGGGCCCGTGCGCGGTACCCAGAACTGGAAGAAAGGCGTAAGATCTTGAGTTCTCATTTAATTCCGCTGTTGCGCTTCGGCCATATGACCTATGGAACACTTCAGGGGATCTTAACATGCACTGATAATGACATAGACCATGAGCAAATAACTAAGCATGTCAGTGAGGTACTTCTGTGCAAAGCTTATCCAGCACACAGGCCAGATGCTCTTGCAGCATGTGCAACCTCCAGTGAGCAATTTGCAGAGCGAGCTTACAAGTGCAGGCATCTGAAAGTGGTTGCGTTTGATAAACCCTGCCCACAGGTTATAGCTTACATGGATTTGAAGCGGGAGGAATGCTCCCAACTCTTCCCATCAGAACAGATATGCTCGCATCCATTCTATGTTGCAGGTCAGGGTTTCATGCTTGTGGCGGGATGTAACATGGTCGAGCAGAGTGGTTCGTGCAGATTTGGCATCTTCTTATATATCAATTTGAGGCTGAAGGGTTCAACGTGTGTGTCAGTAAATTATGAGTTTGCGGCAAGGACAAGACCATATGGGCACTTTGTGAGCAAGTACAATGTTAGCCACACCTTTACTGATAAGGCTTCAGTTGGATCCAGGGATTTCTTTTTGGTTCCATGGGAGATGTTCTTGGCTGATGACAACCCTTTCTTCATCGATGGTGTGCTGCATCTCAGACTTGATTTGAAGGTGGTGGAGCAGACATAACTGCATCGATGGTGTGCTTGCTTGTGATCCTTGCAAAATCCAGCACATGGAGATGATTTGTGAGGTCCTGGCAAACGAGAGGAAGAAAGAGCACGGCTCATAAGCAGATTGTTTATACTTTAGCCACGGAGAACCAAAAGTGTGTTGTTAGATTCTTGTATCTCGGAGCTGTAACAGGATAGCAGTAGTAGGACCTTCCGTCCTTGGTAGTGTTTCGGTAGGTACGTCTGTTGTTCTTTTTGATGGATGGGTGAGGTTTCGCGTGCCATGGACCGGGTGCATGCCACTTTACTTTTCTTGTACTATCAGTGGAGTCTGGACCTGGAGTTGCTTTTGTTTCTTAGGTTCGCTGTTTAGAGCATCTCCACCCGTTGCGCCCCCAAGCCGCGCCGAAAACCGCCGCTTGGGGCGAGCCGGCGTTTTTTTTTCGGCGTGGGGGCGAGCACGTCCCCAGCCGTCGTCCCTAGGTCGGGCCCCAGACGTCCCCAAATTTCAGCAAACACGGCCAAATTTGAACAAACACGGCGAAATTTAGGCGTTTTTTACACGAATAAAAGGGACGAAAAAACCCTAAACTACGGCCGATGCTTCTCCTCCTTGACACGTCCGCTGCTCGACCCCTCGCCCTGGCGCGCTGCTTCACTCGAGTGGCGGGTTGTTGCCGCCCTCGACGTGCGCGAGGACGCCGCTGAGCGTGCGGCGAGGGACGCCCCGCCACAGGCGGCGGCCCTCGCTGTTGTTGCGGCCGCACGGCATCGGCGCGTTGTTGGTGGAGACGAGCCGCTCCTCCTGCCGGCGTTCGAAGTACCCCGCCCACGCCGCGTGGCTGTCGGCGGCGTACTCCGGGAGCGCCCGCTCCGTGACCGTCAGGGACGCCCGCGCACGCTCGATCTCGGCGTGGAAATAGGGCGTCTCGGGGACGGGCAGAGGGGGAACTGGGACCCCGCCGGCGCTGAGCATCCACCGCGATAGAGCGCGTACGTCGGGCGGCACGGGGTAGTTGGCCTCATGGAGGAGGTAGGCCTCCCACTCATGCAGCAAGCGGCGGCCGAAACCGTTGGCCGCCGCCGCGTCGCCGGGGTACCTCGCGCTCATGGTTGTCGGGGGGGAGAGAGAGGGGCTCGAACGTCGGAGAGAGGGGAGGAACTGCGCCGGCGAGGAAGGGGAGGACTGCCAATGGATGGGTGCCTCACCGGCACGGCCCAGGGGCGCCTTTTATAGCGGCTCGGGGGCGGCCGCGTGCGAACACGTGGAGGAAGGTGGGGCGGCGTCGCCGCACTACGCCGCCCCGTGAATCAATGGCAGGCTGACCGGTGGCAGCCTTGGCATTGATTCCACGCGAGAAAACCGAGACGATGAGGACGACCAGCCTTCGTCTCGCTGACGCGCCGGTCCCGCCACTCTTTCGCGCCAAAACGTTCACGCCGGCGCCCCCGGGCGCCCCCAGCGCGCTGCATCTCATACCAGCCTACCAGGTAAACATCTCAGATTTGATTTGAAGGTGGTGGGCCTGTTGGGGGCGCGGCTGGAGATGCTCTTACCCTTTTCTTGAACCGAAGGCTCGCTGTTTACCTGGTAGGCTAGGAGTGAAGTCTGAAATGAACCCTGTCGTTGTAGGCGCAGTCGCAAATGAACCCCAACCTCGAAATCCTGGAAGTCCATACCCTGAACTCTCTGATCCCGGATTTTTTGATCCTTGTGTGCTTATCCAAACGCCGGGATTCGTCTGTGGCTCGGGAAAGGTTGGGAGCAGGCTGAGTCAGCACCTGCAGGTGGGTCTCAGGCTATAACCTGGTCGAGCCGTACCAACTCCCTCACCCCCTCGTCTTCTACTTTGCCTGTTCCTCTTCCGCGACGCGCCTCAGTTCCTCTTCCACGGCGGCAACGGCAATGAGCTGATGATCGCGGTGGCCGCCACCGACCACTCCGGCAGAAAAGATCAAGATAGGCCTACTCCATCTCCCCTCTCCAATCTCAGGTCTTTTCTTCGTTTCTGTCTTGGTTAGGTTTAGGGTTTTTGAATGCTGAACCTGCAATAATTAGAGGTGTTAATCAGTGGATTTGCTGGTGATTTATGTTGTCCAGTACAGTAATCAAATGCGATGGTTGCAATGTAGGTTCTTTTTGTTGAATCCATGGACCCGGTTGAGATTTTGAACGTCAGATTTCATATAGGGGGAAATTTGTTCGAATTGGTCCTTCCTTGGACTATGTTGGGGGAGATGTGGCCTACTCTGAGATTGAGAGGGACAAGTTGTCCTTGCAGGAGGTCAAAGGTTTTCTTGCAGATCATTTGACAGTAAAGGAAAGCATGAAATTTTATTTTCTTATGCCTGACAGAGACTTGATTAATGGGATGTTGTTTCTACATGATGATGCTGGTTGCATGAGTATGTCAGATCATACAACTGATGGTGGAGTTGCAGAAATTTTTGTGGAGTACAATGGGGAACATGATGAAGAAGGAGAGCAGGAAAGTGGCTCTAATTTTGAGGATGAAATTCAGGATCACATGGAGAGCGGAAGTGAAGAAGATATGCCTACTGTGATGACAGCTGAAGAAATGCAAGTGGAACAGCACAATGGCAATGTAAATGAAGTTTTACTACAACAAGTGCTTGTCCCCAATGACTATGGTGTTATTACTACAGTCATAAGCAGCCCATTAAAGAGAATAAGTTCTGAAAGGTGCAATCTTTCTCAGAGTTCTCAAGTGTGCAATCCTTCACAGCCTTCAACAATGCCTGTAGCTGCAGTTTCAGCAAGAAAAAAAACAAGAGTACAAGGGGCAGAACTTGCAGCAACAGCACAAGTAGGAGAGCTTGCAGCAACAGCACAAGGAGCAGCACAAGGAGCCCAACATGCAACAGCTGAGCAAGGAGCAGAGCAAGCAAAAGAGGAGTCTGATTCAGATGATTCAGAGGAAAATGAGTATGTTCCACATACTGATGATAGTGGAGAGGAATCAGAGGTAGTTGAGCTAAGAAAGCATGCAAGGAAGTTCAGAAAAAAGATGAAAGACTCTAGAGAATGGTTTACCTCAGATGCATCAGGGGCTGTTCCTATTGACTTCATTGCAAATGTTGAAGAAGTAGTGGAGGAAATGGACTTTCAGTCAAGTGATGAAGATTATTCCTATGATGAAGATGAGGAGGGACACATTGTTAGAAGGAAGAGCAAATACCCTAGATTTGACCCTGATACTGATATTCCACACTTTAGTTTGGGGATGGTTTTCAGAAGCAAAAATCAATTTGTCAAAGCAATTAAGAGATATGGTCTTGCTACAAAAAGAAGCATTAATTTCTTGAAGTCTGAGGAGGTGAGGGTCAGAGCCAAATGTGGATGGCCTGGGTGCCCATGGCTTGTGTATGGAGCAAAGACAAGCATGTGCTCAAGGTTCCAAATCATTACATATGAGGATGAGCACCATTGTGCACAGAATAGGGAAAATAGGCTTGTTTCTGCAAAGGTTATAGCACAAAGATATAAACATTTCATCCTTGCCAATCCAATGTGGAAGATTGATAGCATCAAAGCCACTGCCCTAAAAGATATGTTTGCTGATGTTTCCAGTTCAAAGTGCAAAGCAGCAAAAAAGATTGTCGTGGATAAGTTGATGTGTGGTATGAAGAGTGAGTATACTAAAATCTTTGACTATCAGTTAGAGTTGCTTAGAAGTAACCCTAGTAGTACAGTTGCTGTTTGTTTGGATCCAAAAGAAATGGAAATTAATGTTTTCCAACAGTTCTATGTTTGTTTCAATTCTCTCAAACAAGGGTTTAAAGCTGGTTGTAGAAAAGTAATAGGGCTAGATGGATGCTTCTTCAAAGGAGCATGCCAAGGTGAATTACTTGCTGCAATTGCTAGGGATGCAAACAACCAAATGTACCCTGTAGCTTGGGCTGTTGTGGAAAAAGAAACTACAGAGACATGGAAGTGGTTTATTGGGCTGCTAATCAAGGATTTGAATATCAATGATCAAGGAGCAGGCTGGGTTTTTATTTCTGACCAGCAAAAGGTTATAATTCTTTTCATTGTTGCAATTGTTGTATGTTTCTAATAGTTGTATGATGCAGTTGCAATTGTTTTTATTATTGTTGTTGTTGGTTAGGTAATGCTAGGGGTAGGTGAGGGTATGTAGTCGTCGATAAGGTTCGGGTAGGTGATGGTATGTACTCGTCGATAAGGTTCGGTGTAGGTGATGGTATGTACTTGTCGATAAGGTTCGGGGTAGGTGATGGTATGTAGTTGTCGATAAGGTTCGGGGTAGGTGAGGGTATGTAGTGGTCGATAAGGTTCGGGGTAGTTGAGGGTATGTAGTTGTCGATAAGGTTCGGGGTAGGTGATGGTATGTAATTGTCGATAAGGTTCGGGGTAGGTGAGGGTATGTAGTTGTCCATATGTACTCTTCTTGTGAGATTATTTGCATTCATATATTCTTAAAAATATTTATGTCTCTTTTTGTAGGGCTTAATTAATAGCATGAGAGATTATTTGCCAAGGGCACAACACATGATGTGTGCAAGGCACATTTATGCCAATTGGAGAAAGAAGCACAGGGACCATGAGTTACAAAAAATATTTTGGGCAATTGCCAAGGCTTCAAACAAACAGGATTTCAACTACAACAAGGCAAGACTTGCTCAGAAAACCCCTGATGGTGCAAAAGACATTATGAGGACAGAGCCAGTGCATTGGGCTAGGGCCTTTTTTCCATATGGATCAAACTGTGAGTCAGTGGATAACAACCTATGTGAGTCTTTCAACAATGCCATCATAGAATCTAGGTTTTACCCCATAATATCACATCAAGAGATGCTAAGGAAGAAGATGTATGTCAGAATCCAGGAACAGAGAAGCAAAAGTGATAAATGGCATGGAACAGTTTGCCCTAACATTTTTAAGAAACTACAGGGCAATATCAAAAGAACTCAGTTCTGTGAGGTGCTCTGGAATGGCAAGGATGGATTTGAGGTCAAGCATTTGACTGGCAGAGGAAGGAGATACACAGTGAACCTTGAGAGGAAGACATGCTCATGTGGATATCTACAGCTTGCAGGCCTTCCTTGTTGTCATGCAATTTGTGCTATATACAAATGTGGCAGAAAAATAGAAGAATTCATTGACCCATGCTACTACATTGAGACTTTCAAGAAAATATATGAGCACTGTCTCCAGCCCGTGGAAGGTGAAGAATGTTGGCCAGTCTCTCAAAACCCTAGGCCAGTGGCACCTGGCTATATTGCCATGCCAGGAGCAAGGAAGAAAAACAATGATAGAAGGAGAGAAGAGGGGGAAGCACCCAAAGGAAAGAAACTTAGCAAACATGGAATTCAAATCACTTGTGGATCATGTGGGGGTAAGGGACATAACAAAGGATCTTGTTTAAAGAATAGTGATAGAAAAAAAAGCATTTCTTGGGAAGAGAGGGAAAAACAGAGGTCCACTGAGGTAATATGCAACTGAACATTACCAATGTTTTCTCTACTAAATTTTCAATATGCACCTGACCAGTGTTTGCTATTTTTCCTATTTGCAGCAAGCAGAGACTGAGGCTGCCAAAAGAAGGGCAGCTGCAGCTAGATCTTCTCAACCTGCAGCAACTACAAGCTCACAGCCAGCCACCTCAAGCTTCAGACCTCCCAGAAGATCAGCACCAATTGGAAGTGAAGCACCTGGCGGAAGTACATCTACTGGCAGAGGTAGAGGAAGAGGATTCATGCCCTATTTCACAGCTTCTGGGAACTACTGAGTTATGTACTACTGAAATGTGGTTGTTATGCCATATGCTTTTGGGAACTACTTGTGTGTCCCTGTGAACTTGTGTTTATGTGCAATGCTAAGTGAACTTGTGAACATCATCTATATGTAGACAATTTCCTTTGATCTATATTCAGGATATTTCCTATCAATGGGTTCAGTTTATTTTGTTGCTGCCAAAAATCAGCATGCCTTCAATTAATTTTTTTGCTGCCAACAATGGGCATGGCTTCACTAAATTATTCTGCTGCCAACACTGAGCATGCATTTAGTTAATTTTGTTGCTATTAAAAAAGAGCATTGATATTCTATGAGTTCTGCCATACAGTTTATTTAGTTTATACATTATGTACAGTACACTGTTCCTCTTCTACACTGCATACAGTTTATTTGGTTGCTGTCAAAAATAACACTTAAAACCTGACAGAAATACGCAAACTGAATTCAGTAGATTGCTTGTTAAAAATTCAGAACATTGCCTGATAAATTTTGCAAACTGCATTTCATTGAAACAAATATAACAACTGAATTCAATACATTTCACTTCCATTTGTACCACATGAACTAAGATAAGATCATCCCTACAACTAAACTTGACACAAATATCACAATGCCACACACCAGCATCAACCCTTTCCTACCAAAATTATCACTACTCGATGCACCAGGAACATCCCCTGCAGTTTGCTCATTTCTCTTCTGTACTTCCACACATAATGCACCAGCACCTGCATCTCCATCTTTACACATTGCTGATGCATCATCCTCTAGCTTCCATACTCTATCTCAGAGATCTCCCAGCAACACACGCAGGAATGGAGTTGTTGGGCTATCATGCCACTCAATGAACCCATGTCGTTCAAGAAATCAATATAAGTTTATCAGAGAAACACATCGAACAGAGGAGAGGAGCAGAGAGCACATACAAGAACAGAGCCTACCTAGGCTACAACGCATGCATAATATCTTCTTCCAGGGTTCGCCACACTCCAAGAAATCCAGCGCGGCGCCTTCCTCCCACAACGGCCGCAGTAAACCGCCGGCTCGTACTCCATCGACTGCTCACGATAGGGCACCGGCGACCTAGCAGCAGCGCCCCTTCGTCGAATCCCTCCGCCGCGTGAATAGGCGGAACCAATTGAGGACGACGACATAGCCCCGGCCGCCGGCAATCGCCGCCCTCTCTCGCTCGCGTTGCTCTGAATCGAGGTGGCCCGCCTCTCTCTCTCTCTCTCTCGCCCTGGAACCCTAGAGAAATTCCCCACCAGCGCTCGCTATTAAAAAGAAAGTTGCCCCAACACAGCTGGCATTACTAATTCGCAATCCCCCTCGCTAACGGTGACACGTCAGCAAATCCTGGCCTAAACGAGCTTAAGAGCGAAAAAATCCGGGATCAAAGAGTTCAGGGTATGGACTTCCGGAATTTCGAGGTCGAGGTTCATTTGCGACTGCGCCTACAACGACAGGGTTCATTTCAGACTTCACTCGTAGGCTAGTATGTTTCGAACATGGGAGCCTTTTCTATGTCTTGATGCTTTGTAAGTGCTCCTGTAAGCTGGTAACCCCAGCTAAACTCAGGGTTGTAGGTGCGCATGTTTGTATCAAAACTGAAGTCCATGTAATGCCAATTGAATCAATGTCATTAGCTCTCAATTTGAATTTTTTGGTATATACATGCCCCAATTTTGTGCTGTCCTTTGCTTGGAGATGCTCTTTATGTTTGTATGCATCAGCAGGAAAGTTATGCTTTGCATTGTAAAAAAGTTACCGATCCTCTTTGTATTCCTATATCAGGATGCAGAGGTCAATGGTCTTCACGTGATGTGTTGGGCAACCGGTTGTATGAGTTCCCTCAAATATCTCGTGATGCATATATGGAACTCCTTAAGCAGAAAATGCAAATGGTGCGGTGCCCGTACCAAGAAAAACATTTTCTGCAACCTAAATCATGTTAAATTTATTTGTAAACAC
>LR738715.1:41965858-42000413 GCA_902687465.1 Secale cereale
ACACACACACACACACACACACACACACACATATAACAGGTATGTGCAAATTACCATAACACTTTACTTTCACGTGTGGCATATAGAACAAAAGACAAATATGTATTTTCAAATAGGCTGTTTTTTTAGAACAAAGACGCCAGGGGCGTCCGGGTTTAAATTAATAAAGCCCACAACATAGGCAGCGTGCACATACTAGTAACCAAAGTCCAGGAACCCGAACAAACACAAAGACAGCCGGCCGAGAGAGCAAAAGAGCAATACAAGGCATTGCCAGCCAACACATGAGCTCGCAGGCTCGGAGATAACACATCCAAAAGGGGCTACACATCCCTAGGTAGCAGACGACGGAGCTCGGGCCGCCAAGTAGACGAGGCAGAGGCGGTCTAGAGAATGTCGATGAAGATCAACGTCCTGATGCCTTCCCAGCGGTTCCCACTGCTGTAAGAAAATGATGCATTTGAAGATTACGTCAGCGGGGTGAGATGGAAAAACACCCTCAATAGTAAACTTGTTACGAGTTCGCCAAAGGGCCCACAACATTGCAGCCGCACAAGTCCACATAATACGTCGTGAGAAGCCATGAACCGAGGACAAGGACGACACCACCTCGGAGCGAGAGCGTGGATCCCAATCCACGCCCGCGGCCTTGCGAACCGCGCTCCAAGCGAAGCGCGCCAGAGGACACCGGAAGAATGCGTGATCCGCATCTTCCGGGACACCACAAAGAGTGCAGGGCCCGGTGGCCGGCCCATTGCGTTTAGCTATGTTAATGGAGGTAGGAAGGCGATCTTGGCATAATTGGCAGAGGAAAACCTTGATTTTAAGCGGAATTCGTGCCTTCCAGAGCCCCGAGGCCGCCTGGAGGGCAGGGCCGCGAGCCAGCTCTCTATAGAGAGAGTTGACAGAGAACTTGCCAGAGCTCATGAGCCGCCATGACATCGTATCCGCGGTAGACGACAAATGTACGTCGGCGATCAGGGCCCGCAGGCGGTTCCAACTAATCGTCTCAGGCCTCGAAAGCTCCCTTCTAAAAAATTAGAAGGCGGGGAGGAGCTAAAGGCCGTGGCAACCAATGGGTTGGGATCCACGACAATGGAATAGAGATCGTGAAACTCCTACCAAAGGGGTTGTTGGCCGATCCATAAGTCGAGCCAGAGTCGCGTGGAGCGGCCGTTATTAACCGTAAATTTCGCCCGTCTGGCAAAGTACGGTTTTATGGATTGGGTAGAGTGCCAGAAGGGTGACCCATGACTTGCGGCCTTAAAATAGTTTCCATGAGGGAAGTATTTGGCACGCAGGAGGTCCATCCAGAGGCCAGTCTCGCCCTGAGACAGCTTCCAGATCCATTTGCACATGAGTGCAATGTTCATCAACTTAGAGTTGATGATCCCAAGGCCCCCCGGGCTTTGGGCCGACAAACGACCAGCCACTTTACCATATGGTAATTTCGCTTCGGCCCCGCCCCTTCCCAAAAGAAGCGGGCCCTAGGAGTGTCAAGTTTGGAGTGCACCCCATGCTTTTTGTTTGTTTTGGGCTGGATTGTTTTGTATAGCTTACAAATTACATTTTTTTTCAAATTATTTCCATGTATACGTAGAGAACACATACAACTTTCTACATGACGTTCTTTGAAACCTTTTTCAAACTCCTAAATATTTTGTTTTCATAAAACGAGCACCATGCATGGTGCCCGTGCATCAACGCCACACTCACTCCCTAAGATATTCTTAACCCGTGAACTTACTTTTTTTTTCTTTGAAAAAGGAAGTTGAAACCCAACCTCTGCATCAACACGATGCACATCGTCATTTTTATTAAAAGTTAATGCACTGTAACAAGTCAAAGACATCAACGATAGAGTATATGACATGGACTACTATGGCAGAAGCATTATTACAACATATGAAGTAAACACCTACAACTAAGTCGACATCTTCCATGTCAACGCCTTTAAGAAGGGATAAACACATTCGCGCCGCCATCATCGCATCTAGCCAAAACGACCAAGACAAGGATTTTCATCCTGGATGTCAACGCGTGTCCCCGAGCATGCCCCAGCAACGTCCTCCAGCCCAGCGCCCGACGATCATTCACCATCAACTCTCGCAATACCGGAATGATAGGCTCATCGACATAGGCCCAAACACCATCGGGATAGGCCTGTGCCAACGGCAGCCGTCGGCAACTCGTACATCACTGTATCCAAAGCAGGCCATCGGCAACTCGTACATCGGCATATCCAAAGAATGTCGTCGACATAGAAAGGCCGTCGGCATACACGTCTATGCCGATGGTTTCTACAGCCATCGGCACACATACACCGTCGGCAAATAACTGCGTGTGACATCCATTAACGGCGTTGTCGTCAAGATGTCGCCTATCACATGCTACCACATGTCAAAGCTATGCCAACAGTGTGGCCATCAACATACATGGAAATCTATGTCGACGGCTATACCGTCGGCATAGAAGACACGTGCCAACTATTTGTAACCCGATGGTCCTGTATGCTGAAGGTCACGTAGGCAGCACTGGTTGGGGTCCAACAGGTGGTGGTGGTGGTTCCATTGTTGGAACCGTGCCGGTTGCCATGGAGTTTAACAGAAGTTGCATGTTAGTTGACCACGTAAACACGAAGGCCGGAAGAAATGAAAGTGCAATATTTACATTGGTTATAATTTGGGCAAACTAACCTCCGTCATGCAACAGATGTGGTCCGCAACTGCTGCAACTCTCTGGTTCCACTGGAAGAGCTCCTGACGTGTGAACTCAATGCATGCCTACAATATGACATGATGGATAGCAATGCGGAAAATAAAGTGATAAAAAGGAAGATAAGAGAGGAAATACTTGTAGATTGCTGCTGGGCTAGGATGGACAGTGCACTGGACATGCTCGGGCACGGGATCGGCCTCGGGTTGGTAGCTTGGAGCCATGTGTAGGAGACAAGGAGTGAATACGGCATCTAGAACCGCCGACCGACCATGACTCTTCGGCCCTATGCTGACCACCGTCCTCTCATCGGTATCCGCATTTATGGGGTCAGGTGTGTAAGGATGTAACCTCTGTTACGACTTCGTGTAGGCCCCCAAGTTCTCCTCGGTCTTGCCGCCGTAGTACTCACCCTCACCATCCTTGCGATTAGTGCACACACGGGCGAGCTTTCACGACTCAGTGTATGAGAGCGGCCGCTTCAATTTCTCCTTCTGCATCGCCAAACTGCGGTTAGTCATACATAAGAACATGACGGTAAATAGAAGATGAATAATGTTTCATGTACATAGATATACTTGAACTTTCTTGTGGTGCTAGTGGTTCCTGTTTCTCTGACCGTGTGTCCCGTCATATCCTCGATTAGTACGGCTTTTTTCTGCTCTTGGCAGCAAACTCTGCATCCTGCCCAGCCACAGATCCACCAATGCATCCTAGGAATATTTCATGAATTGATCACGCTTCGGATGTCCAGGAATATTCATGCAACACCAGAACCGCAGAACGTTACTATGATGTCATCGCCGTATGTGAGGGGGGCACACTCCGGAGCTGCACATTGACTCTTTGGACATCCCACCACACCTTAAGATATGTATGAGGACCCAGTGCGACGCTCTAGTGGCATTGCTACGCCCCAAGGCCCCTGTCCCGCCTAAACCTAGCCCAGTTGATCCACATATCTAGGCCTTTGACTTTCGCCAAACGGGTTCTGTCGGGGATATACCCCGCGGCGTAACCCGGCCGGAAGTATAACCCGGCCGGACTTGACGGTTTACTTGAGACGGTTTACACTTGGCGATTCACTAGTAACCCGGCGGGCGGATCACGGATGACAAGGCCAAAGGCCCAGAAGGCCGGCTCATGTTATGGTGGGCCGGTCTATGAAGAAAGCACAAGGAATATTCTCCTACAAAGGAAGCAAGACTAGGACTCCTTGTAATAGAGTAATCCTAATCCTACTAAGACTAGTCATGTAACCCGCCCCTTCAACATATATAAGGAGGGGCAGGGCTCCCCAACGAGGGACAAGTTCTCACAAGTTAGAGGCGACATATTCTTTAGGGCTAGACACAACTAGAGGAGAGCCGGCTTATGCGGCGTCTCCCTCATGACCATAATGAGTCCTAGCCTCAAACAACATGTAGGGCTATTACCTGATGATGTTTCCCGGCGGCCGAAGCTGTCTAAATCCTTGTATTGTCTTGCGTCTCTCGATTCCGCTCAACCCCTCTGAAGCTACCACATAAATGCGTTGGCCTCACGACTAAGTCCTTACCCTAGGACATCTGCCGTGACAATTCCACGACAGTTGGCGCCCACCGTGGGGCCTGCGCACAGTGGTGTTGAGTTCTTGAAAGGATCTCTTTAGGGATCGAGAGCTCGCAATCAACCGGAAGAAGAAGAGGAAATAGGGTTGCGTCAGGTACGCCGCTACAAAGTCATCGAGTCGACAAGACGGACGCGCGACCAAGGCCAAAGCCAGATCAACTTTGTTTTAAAGCGATCACGTATCGGCGAGACCAATTGGATTTCTGTCGAGCGCCGCCGTGATTCGAAAGCATGGCACATGTCTTCTGTCCACCATAGACGTACAATCGTGAAGCATCAAGTAGCACGGAATTCGATTTATCTGTGACACGGCTCACGGCGGAACGGACGGAACAACACAAATTGTCAAAGCTAGCCAAGACTCGCCGAAGATAAACAGGTCCAATCCGAAGATAAGCTCTGTTTAAAATTAGAAGAGCTGTTTCCAAGTCAGGAACTCAGGATCGGGATTAATCATCAACAGCGATACTGCAATGGAAAAAGGAAAAGCCACCATCACCACAGCTGTGGTCAGATTCGTCCTCAGTCGGCCAGCCACTGCTACCCTCGTAAAGCCGCCGCCCTCAACACCGCTGTGGCGACCCGCCCCTGCCGGTGCGGATTCGAGCCGCCCAGCTCTAGCCGATGGCCGTTTCTTACTGCGCCTTGCCTGCCTCACTTCGATGAACTGCCACGACCGTGTTTCCATGTCGTGGTCGCTTCCAACCTGAGGCGCCACTTCTGCCTAGAACCGCATCAAATCGCTCGCGGCTCGGGCCGCCCTCCCATGACCTGCGCGTCGCCTCGCACCGCGCCCGGCTGCCGTCAAGCTGCCTCCCGCTCGGACTCACCTCCTCCGTCTTGGCCTCAAGTCGTTGAATCGCTGTCTCTCCGAGTCGCCGTCGGGTCTCATTATCTGACCGCGCTAAACCGCCTCACCTTGTGCTCAAGTCACAGGGCTCCATCTCCACTGTCCTGAGCCGCCCGCTCGCTAGCCGCCGCCGTGTTCAAGACGCTCGCTGGCTTGCCACCCACGCCGGCCGCTTCGCTGAACCACTGCGGTCCTTCGTCAAGTTGCCGGCGAGCTTTGCTTCAGCCATGGCCGAGTAAACCGCTGTACCACCTGCTGATTCTGTTACTCCATCATTCAAGGGAGGATCTGAGAAAACTTTTCATCAGTCAACGTTTGGAAGTCAGAGTTATTGCAAAGCGGACAGTCGTTCAAAACCTGATGCCGACATGGGTCTGGAGCAGTTTACTAGTACTCCATAATGCTAGATGAAGGAGAGTCCACGTGATATCCCAAGCACTACTAGTATAGTAGTATTTGCAGAAAAAAACGAGGGCTGATTGATTTTGAGCACATGTACCTAAAAAAGAAGATGGCTGGTGAAGGAAAATTGGCCCTCTGCGTAAGATCAGCAAAAGATTCAATTGCCTTCAGACTTCAATTGTTGTCCGCAGCTACGTTTCCAAACTGCAGAGCCGCCACCGTGTGAGATGCCATGTTGAGCCACCGGGGCCGTTGAGTCACTAGGCTGTCTGAACCCCGCCCCGGCCGTGCTAAGCCGCCAGGGCCGTATTAAGTCGTCGGTGTGCCTAAACCGCTGGGGCGGTATTGAGTTACTCGTCCGGTTTCGCAAAGGGGCGGGAGAAAGTGGATCGATTACCATTGCAAGTATTAGAAGTTATTCATGGAACGGATCATTCATCGTCCGAACAACCCAGGTGATATCCAATTAAATCTATTATATTAGCATATGTTATTTTTTGTCAAAGAACAATTTATCTTTGCCATGGTCTGCAATGTTTTTATGCAGGATAATTATTTATGACAAAGGTATTGTTAAACCGCGGACATGGAGCGAATGCCGGCATAATTTGTTTTTCATTGGCGTTCTTCCGGACCAAGCTGTCGATGGATACACGTGCAAATCGCCGCCCCCGCTGTTCGGTCTACATCTGTCCGCGCATGTGGCCGACTCATTGTTCGCGCCGGCTTACAAATACCAGGCCGACTCACCCGTTCCCACCGGCTTACAATGACGCGGCCGACTCATCTGTAGTCCGGGCGAATCACGTGATATCTATCGTATTTTATTCTTAAATACATATTAATTCATCCCAGCAAAAACACCTCGCCCCGCTATATTTTATATGCAGGAAAATTATTCATTACAAAGTGGTATTATACCGCGGAGATGGATCCACGACAACATCATTCAGCACAGACGGTCGTCCTTATTCAACGGATCCCCGCACCGGCTTACAGCGCCGTGGCCATCTCTCGCGATCGCGCCGATTTACCTCGCCGTGGCCGTCTTTCGCGACTGCGCCAGTTTACGATGCGGAAGACAACTTGCTCATCTGCGCCGGCTTACGACACTGCGGCTGACTCATGTCTCTGTGCTGCCTCTGATGCTGCGGTCGTTTTACTGTCGGCCCTGCGGTCCGGTCTATTCAACATACCGGGTTGGCTAACAGACACCGATGAAGATCATAAGGTCCAAATACATCAGGTGATATCCATCTAAATCTATTTTCTTGGTATATATTGTTTTCATCAAGAAAACAGTTACTTTGATCCGTATATTTTGATATGCAAGACAGTTATTTATTAAAGGGACCAAAGAGAGTTGGCTGCACAACATAACTCAAACATAGGTACCCGGCGAGCACAGCTCAGAAGTATTGTCACATGGGGGCGTCTGTTTATAAAGTGCAGTTTTGACCACCCTCCTGATCCGGCGACCAAACCAAGACCATCATAAGAGTATCACATGGGGGCTTCTGCATGCCAAGGAGTTCCATGGCCTCTTAAACCGGCGCCCTCGGTAAACCGGGGAATCAACCATCTTTTTTCACAAAGAGTATCACATGGGGGCTTCCGTGCAAGGAAGCCTTCCATGGCCTCTTAAACCAGTGCCCTTGACAAAATCAAGGAATCAGCCGTCTTCTCTGCACAAAAGAGTATCACATGGGGATTCCGTGCAAGAAAGCCTTCCATGGCCTCTTAAACCGGCGCCCTTGATAAATCAAGGAATCAGCCATCCTTTCTATACAAACAAGAATCACATGGGGGCTTCCGCGGGCAAGGAAGTTTCCCATGGCCTCTTGAGACGGCGGCGATATGAAGCCCATCATAAGAGCACTGCTCTGGTTGCTTTGGCAATTTTCACATGATGATGAGGGGTAAAAGAGGGTTTGATGCCTGGCACAACTCAAACATATGCCCCGACGAGCAATGCTCACACACTACCTGGGGGCTCTCAGCGAGTTGAATACCCTTGTAGTGAACATGGCTTGGAAGCCCGGTGCATACACCTAAAACCCCGGATTAACCTGCCTGCATCAAGTAAATCACGCCATCCAGGTAAACCTGGTATGACCCGTCGAACCTGTCACAAGTCAATCCTTCGGGACCCTGAACTTGGTCACGCTAAATTGACGATCATCGAGTGATTACCCAAAGACAAAATCTTTACGAGGTTTTGAAACATTGGGTAGCTATGGACATCGATGATTTGGTTAAGGATTGCAGAGCATCTTGACAGGCTTTGCTAAAATGGTTAATGACAGTAGCCTGGCAGCTCATAAAAAGCCTCGAATTTGGAGCCTGGCAGCTCGTAAAAAGCCCCGACTACATGATCTTATTTGCCAAAAAACTTTATTTTTTATTTTTTATGTTTTCTCAAATCTTTATCTTCGAGGTCATTGGTTTTTCAACCAAGTCCATCGATTCAGGGAGTGGATGACTATAAGTTGCCACTACATCTGTATTTACATAGCTCTAGTCTGGGTTATAGACACCAGTACTAGCTATAGCTAAACTGGAGTTCATCATAACCCGGTTTGGTTTTCATGAAGAACCGGCAAATAACCAAGGGAGTCATCAACACTTGTGCCTTGGATCGTTATCTTTGACTACCGGATTAAGGTTAATCGTGACACACTTAATCACATGTATGATACATATTTTATATTTTGTACACAGTTCAAGTTATAAACTTAGATCATGTGTTTAGGCACTATGACCCGTCCAGCGATATACCGCCAGGACACTTTAAACATTGTTTTATGCAGAAGCAGGTAAGATAATGACCGGTGTTTATTAAACCGGCCTGGCTTTTGACTATAAGTCGCCAGTATGAGATAAGATAATGACCGGTGTTTATTAAATCGGCCTGGCTTTTTGACTATAAGTCGCCAGTATGAGATAAGATAATGACCGGTGTTTATTAACCCGGCCCGGTTGTGATCAAATATCACTGGAACCGGTTTTCAAACCGGGTTATATTATTCAAATCTTTAAATAGCCAACATGGCTGGATTTTCATTATGGTTATCAATAACCAGTATTATGATTAAGGTTTTCAAAGTCGCTTTAGTGCAATGGCTATCATATTTTCAGTGGAAATGATTTATTCTACATATGAAGGAATAGTCCCAGGTCGCTGCAGGCTTACGACCCGACACTTGGGGGCTACATTATTAAAAATTACATCAAATATACAAGTCTCATGTCGCTGCAAGCATTCACGATGACACTTGGGGGCTAATGCAAAGTCATTTTTTTGCTCATCTTATTGAAGACCCAAATCATCACATAGTAATGAGCCGGCCCTTGGGGGCTACCAATTGCTCCTGTCAACTATTTAAGGTACACAAGTATTAATCCATTATATTGAAGTATCCACTGCTCAATTGGTAAAGCACAAAGCTCTTAACCTTGTGGACGTGGGTTCAAGCCCCATGATGGGAGTTATATTATATAATGTTGTTTTCAATGTAGTATATACAAAGTCCCTGCTCATTATTTCATAATGACCCGACCCTTGGGGGCTACACTGGTTGAAGTTTTTGAGCATCAGGCAATTACAAGTCCCAGGTTGCTGCAAGCATGACAACCCGGCACTTGGGGGCTACATAATATGGAGTATTCAGTTTTTACTAGTGACTGGGATGAACAATCTGGATTTCTTCAAGGTTGCAACATTTATATTGAAACAAGTATTAAGCTATCATTATGTTCTCCTCTTAAGACTTGGCGGCTACAGGTAATATGCATATAAAGGAGGAACATCTTCAAATTCCCTGTTTTTTTGGCAAATCAGAAAGATTAATTGTGTGACCTGGTGTTGGCAACAATCATAACCCGGCGTCTATAAACAGTCATGACCCGGGATCATCAGTTTTTATAACCCGGCAATTTTGGCAATCATAAACTGGCAAGTTCTATATCTTCAAGTTGGCTGGATATCAATTGAATATTTGAAGACCAATATTTTTTTCAAGTCAGAACATTGAAGGCCGAGCCAAATGGATTCTTTATTTACAATATTTTTTTCTACAAGCAAATTGATTATGAAGCTGGTCTACTGACCCGGATTTTCTAGAAGAAGGAAAGGATAGGGACTTAAGGATGGTCAGATGCCGGTTTACAAGAATTCTTAACCCGGAGCACAACCTGTCAAATTTGTTCTCGTGTTTATTTTGTAGCATAAGTTTACCATGGATAAATCCAAGCTAAACTGGGGGCTAATGTCGGGGATATACCCCGCGGTGTAATCCAGCCGAAGATATGACCCGGCCGGACTTGGTGGTTTACTGGATGGAGGTTTACACTTGGCGATTCATGATACGTCTCAAACGCATCTACTTTTCCAAACACTTTTGCTATTGTTTTGACCTCACTCTTGCATGATTTGAACTAAACTAACCCGGACTGACGCTGTTTTCAGCAGAGCTGCCTGTATGGTTTTATTGTGTGCAGGAAAACGGATTTTTAGGTATCTCAGAAAATTCCAAGAAAAATCACAGAAAATCCACGCACTCGAAGGGCCCTTGTGCCAGAAGATGGGCCAGAGGGCAGCCAGGGGGGCCCAGGCGCCCTGCCCAGGCGGCCCCACCCCTGGCCGCGCCGGGAGGCCGCCTGGGCGGGTCCTTCCCCCTCTGGTGCCCTACTTTGACCCGTATTTATCCCCGTGACGAGAAAACCCCAGGACAGAAGTCGTTTTCCTAGTTTCCGTCGCGGAGCCGCCGCCACCCTCTGTTCTTCTTCGGGAGCGCTAATCTGGAGGCTGATTTGGCCTCCGGAGAGGGGAGATTGTCGCCATTGTCATCATCATCACCACTCCATCCTCCCTCCATGACTTCTCCTTCCATGTGTGAGTAATTCCCTGCTGTAGGCAAAGGGGATGGTAGGGATTGGATGAGATAGATCATGTAATAGTTTATCAGATTGTTGGGGGCATGTTGCCTATCATCTACTATGGTGTTTATCATCTTTGCTTCAACTTGTTGCTCTTAATGCTTGTCACTTAGGGCCCGAGTGTCATGATTTCAGATCTGAACCATATGTGTTTACATGAATATATTTGTGTTCTTGATCCTATCTATGAGTTGTTTGCACCTATTATAGTCCGGAACCGGCGATCCCAAAAGTGACAGCTTGGGACACCAAAGGGGATGGTCCATAATTTGAGGATTCCATGTATCCATTGAGTTCATTGCTTTGTTCCGGTGCTCTTTGATAGGAGCACCTTAATCTCCATAAGTTCCTTTTGGCCCCGTTCGTAGCGGGATGGTAGGACAAAAGATGTTGTGCAAGTTCTTATTGCAAGCACGTACAACTACATACATGCCTAATGTTTGATATTTGTCTAGATGATAATTACTTTTCTGTGTGCCTTGCCCCAAGTTAGATTCATGATATATCTCATCCATGCAGCGCCCAACCATCCATCTCCCTAGCCTACAGTGTTTCAATCCTGCTGGTTATTAGTTGTTACTTTTGCTGTCACCACCATTACTATCATATCACCGTTACCACTTATCTTTTGTTGCAAGTAAGTATATTTCAGGTGCGGTTGAATTGACAACTCAACTATCAAAGCTTATAAATACTCTTTGGCTCCCCGTGTGTCGAATCTATAAATTGGGTTGTTCTTACCCGCGAAGACTATCTCGATCCCTTACGGTTGAGGGTTATCAAGTACCATTTTCTGGCGCCGTTGCCGGGGAGCATAGCAATATTTACAAGTCTACTTGAAGTATCCTACCTGCTGCACTTCATCCACTATGGGTAAGAAAGGAGACCCCAAGGTTCCGATCTTACTATCCACTACAAGAAGAGGTACTGTTCTGAACACTAGTGCTACACTTGATTCACCTTCTGTTATGAGTAAGTTTGCCTCACCACCACCACATGATGCTTCTACTGAATCTGTTACTATGTCCGATACTTTTGATGATGCTTCTACTACTCTTGATGATATTGGTTCACTTGGATATGCTCTTGAGAAACAGATCGCTGCTGCTGCAAAAAAATCTGGAATTGAAATTCCTGTTACTCGCTACCCTATTGGTGGAACTTATGATTATCCCGATTTGAGTAAACTCAAGGAGAGACTCCTTGATGATGATTACATTATGCTTGATGATGATTTATGCAGGGAACTGACAGAGTTTGCCGACTCTGACCCTGAAGCTATTAAGAAGCTGCTTGAAAAACACTCCTTGAAGAACAAGACTGTTCCTGATTCTGAATTTGCTACATCTCCTATATGCATCAATGATCCTGATTATGATTTCTCTGTTGATCTTTCACTTATATCTATGGTTGAAGCTGACCCCTTTTATGGCAGAGAAAATGATGATGCTATTGCACACCTGACCAAACTCACTGAGTTGGGTGGCTTGTTTACCACGAATGAAAAGATACGGAACTTTTATGTGACTAAGCTTCTTCCTTTTTCTTTGAAGGAAGGTGCTAAAACATGGTATGATGCACTACCATGTGGTTCCATTAAGAATCCTCAAGACTTAGCTCACTCTTTTGTTGATAAGTACTTTCCTGCTCATATGCAACATGCTGCTTTACAAAGAATTTATAACTTTAAACAGTTGCAGGATGAGCACCTCCCTAAAGCTTGGGGGAGGTACTGTAGTCTGATCCGGGCTAGACCAGGACATGGAGTCCCTAAGAATGAATTAATTGATATATTTTATGCTGGTCTAACTGATGAATCCAGGTCCTATTTGGATAGTTGTGCTGGTTGTGTTTTCAGGAAAAGAACACCGGACGATGCAAAAGAATTGATGGGCAGGATTGCCAAAAACCATGAAGATTGGTCCGTCCCTGAACCACCTCCACCACCAAAGAAGAGGGGCATGTTTGTTCTAAGCCCCGAAGATATGCGAGAAGCAAAGAAGTCTATTAAAGAGAAGGGTATTAAAACTGAAGACGTGAAGAATCTACCCCCTATTGAGAAGTTGTGTGAGCCTACCACTCACCCTCCTATGATAGAGGTACACTCTCTTTTAGATTTCGACGCAAGTGACATCCCTCATGGTAAGCCTCCTGATCAATGTTTAGATGAGCTTGATAATTTTATTATGAAGCAAAGTCATTTTAATAAGAGGATACATAGTCAATTGCATGATAATTCCCTTGCTATCAAAAGTTTGCTTGATGTTCTAGGTAGAACAGTTAATGATGTTAAATGTCTTGTGAAGCATTTTCATATGGTTCAAACTCAGCTTGAACAAATTTCTAATGTGCAAAAAGATTTGCTTGCTAACAATGCCAAACAGGATGATTTACAGGCCTTCGGGATTAAGACCTGAGGAGGAACTAGCACTCAAGATCCTCTCTATCCAGAGGGGCATCCGAGGAGAATCGAGCAAGATTCTCAAATGCAGGAAGAAGAAATTGTTGGCTCTCCAAAGAAGAAGAAGAAGAAACACAAGGAGGCTGACAATTTCAATGACCCTATTACAAGTGAAGAGCCAGCTGTTGATCCCAACAGTATATCTATCTCCGATGCTGAGACTGAAGACGGTGCCGAACTTGAAGATAAGGATAAGGAGAAGAATGATCCGCCTAAAGTTTGAGAAGAAGAAGCACCTGACAAACGCAAGAAGTACACTAGAGAAGACTTCGTCGCAAGAAGACATGGGAAGGAAAGAGAACCATGGATACAGAAACCCATGCCCTTTCCAGGTAAGTCTCTCAAATCTAAAGAAGAAGAGCATTACAATAAGTTTTGTGAATGGATGAAACCTCTTTTTCTTCAAATCCCTTTGACTGATGCCATTAAGTTACCTCCCTATTCAAAATATATGAAAGATATTGTTACTAATAAAAGAAAAGTTCCTAATGAAGCAATATCTACTATGCTTGCTAACTACTCTTTCAGTGGCGAGATTCCTGAGAAGCTTGGTGATCCAGGTATACCCACCATTCCTTGCTCCATAAAGAATAATTATGTCAAAACTGCTTTATGTGATCTTGGAGCAGGAGTGAGTGTTATGCCTCTCTCTCTTTACAAGAGGCTTTGTTTAGAGAAGCTAATCCCTACAGATATCTCTCTTCAGATGGCTGACAAGTCAACCGCCGTTCCGATAGGTATTTGTGAGGATGTTCCCGTAGAAGTTGCTAATTGTTTGATCCTTACTGATTTTGTCGTGCTTGACATGCCCGAGGATGGGAGCATGTCCATTATTCTTGGTAGACCTTTTCTTAACACCGCAGGTGCTATTATTGATTGCAATAAAGGAAAGGTTACCTTGAATGTGAATGATAAAGAACACACGGTGTATTTTCCAAAGAAGACCGACAAGAGGCATGGCCTCAACTCTATAGAAGATATCGAGACCGTGAAGATTGGAGAATGAGACTGTCCACTACATGTGCACCACAAATACAAAACTATTATGGTGGGGACAATGTCCATCTATTATATATAAAAAGCACTTTACGGGGTAACTAGAAAAAAGAGAATTATGAAATTACCACAAAAATCAGAAACATCTAACCTTTAATTTTTTTACATCAGAAATCATGACCGTTTGATCTAAGCTAAAAATTACCCACCATTGCCATTACATAAAAGATATTTTGAGAAAAAAAATTACATCTAAAATAAACATCTGAACATTAAAAAGGCATGTCATTATTACTTACGTACATTACAAATCAATGGATGAGATCGAACGGAAAAAAACCATCGCCGGACGTGATGTTTCCGAGCCTTTACTTTACGGCTGTAAAAGAAAAAAAATCCTTTCACCTAAACCTAGCGCCGCCACAATCTTCTCACTATCGATCGCGCGTTGCTCCTTTGCATCGCTGGTGCCGGCCATGCAGACAGTCCAAAGCGTATGGGAAGATCCCAGGCCATGCATCCCTCCACTTTCCCCAAATTTAATTATTTTTAATTCCGGCATGTAGCATCCTTGCACGGTCGCTGACGCCTATAACAATCTGATGTGCAGCCGTGTCTATGTCACAAGCAACGGAGGCCATGACCAGCTAACCATATATGTGTATGCAACTGTGTGTATGTACATAACAACATATATTTTTCTTTTGATCACAACATATGATCTCTAGATTTATCATGTCCTTTGCTATTTTTTCTTTTTTTATGTATTATGCACAGGAGATCTGGGCATTGGTCACAAACTCACGATGGTTCAAGTTTCAAATTAATGGAGCAAAGATCGTGACAGTGATTTCATGGTTGTGGTTGGGATAATTTCGAGAGGAAATTTCCAAGCCAGGTAAGAAAAATAGAGGGTATATTAGTACTCCAATGATTCCCACATGTATAAAAAGAGGAACTGAGTGTACCTTATTGCTGAGGCGTGCATGCCGTAATGGATGAATTTCAGGTTGCCGCAAGAAGATCTTCGAAGTGCTGGGATGGGAGGTTGTTGACGACATTGGTTAGGGATGTGCCGAGACTGTTTGGTGATATGGTTTCGCAGTGTAACGGCAAGAAATCTCTGCATGGACTGTTTACTGTTCCCCTATACGTACCTGATATAGTAGCAACAACAGCGGCGCCGGGATCTAGCGAAGCTTAGATCATACGTACAAGATGTTACGGCAACAGCGGCGGCGGGAGGATGTAGTGAAGTTTAGATCACATGTTCCTGTATGTAGATGAAACCTGTATGCATAATACAAAGCAAGCAAACTGGATTTGCATGTCTAGAGATCTCGTGTGAGAAGCAAGCTAACTGAAAGATGCGGTCGTTGCTAGACAAGAAAATACTGATTGTTTATCTCCAACAGGAGTTCGCATGCGAAACACACAATGATAATTGCTCTGTTGAGGCTGCAGGTTCAGTGTCGGCTGGCCGGAGGATGGCCGGAGGATGGAGGGAGCGACGGCGGCAGCCTGGCCAGACAACAACTGAACTTACTCTCTAAGCGTAGGTACGTACATACGTACATAACAACATTTTTTTATTGCATAACCTATTTGTTAATACAGTACAACATATGATCTCTAGATTTTTCATGTCCTTTGCTTAATTTTCCTTTTTGTATTTACTGTGCACAAGAGATCTCGGCGTCGGTCACGATGGCTCAATATTCACATTATCGGAGTGTCAGAGTGATTTCATGGTTGTGGGTACTGGATAACTTCAGGAGAAACATTCCAAGCCCGGTAAGAAAAATAGAGGGTATATTAGTACTACAACGATACCCACGTGTATAAAAAATGTTACTTTCAGTTTTACTCATATTTTTTAGCCTTTCATGAATGATAACATAATTTTAAGCAAAGGACATGAGACGACACTTGTACTGTATTAATGGTAAATTTATTCGGCGCACTAAATTGGCACTATATCGCGCTAAATGACACTAAACGACTTAGTGTGATGCGGCTCCAAACACTATAGTGCGGAGGTAATACGCTATTTAAAACTATGCGGAACTTAACCTATTGGTTTCTAACACGTGGCTTAGTTGTAGTGATTTGTACTTACCATAATTATTATTTAAGTCCAGCTGTTGGCGAGAAATATGGTCAGTAGGTGGTGAATTCTAGAAGCATTAGCTCTAACGAGGTAAACTCATATAGACGAGCTAATGAGGTAAACTCACCATCTTTATTTACATGTATGTCTATAATTTTCAGTTTGCCATATATTGTATTGGTTGATACTCCAAGTATCATTTCTCTTGGTGGCTTTAGCGATGGATTAAGAAGTCTACTATATACTAACACACTCATGTCACATACAATTTTCGCAATATATATTAGACAGAAATATGCTAACATATACGAAGAACCATATCTAACATATATATAATACGTCATAGAGATTAAAAAAAACTTCCATGAAGGCATTCATTATCTCAAAATTGGGATAATTAGCAAGGGTCGATTGGAGGGTTAGTTATGACATGGGTGTGAATCTAAAATAAGAGGTACTTTCCTATGATGTGACTTGAGCCGTAAGTGTGCGTTAGATAAGAGATTCATGACAATTCAGATTAAACATATATCACAAACCAATCATACTTTTATAAGTGGTATATAAAACATGGGCGAGGAATAGTGTAGATTGTTGCAGTATAGGTTGGACATGGTAGTTAAAATAATGCAAGACTCTTTGTTTTTTTTCCTAAAATGTTATAAAAGAACACTTTTATTCCTTCACTAGAATATGGCGTATAGGTAAAAAGTTAAAAAAATGTATTATTGTTTAATAAAAGTAACATAAATTCTATATTATTGTATTCTATATAAAGTTTGAAGGGAAGATTGAGAAAATGAAGGTCGAGGTATAAAACATATGGATGCAATTATTTTATTGGCTATTGAACTTGTGAGCACCGAGAAAAATTTCCCACATCAGGTAGAGTTATCACATACTTATCAGTTACTTAGTTTTCCATATTCAAAGTTTTCCTAATATGTAACTTTATATAGGCCGTACAATCCACGCGCTTTAAAAAAATAAGCAAAAAATTATGGAGGACTCCATCTACTTAGTAAGGACCTTTAGAATTAGGGATTGTGACAACTTAAAAATGATTTCACAAAGGTATTTCAACACCTCAAAATATTGGCATATGACAACTTACATGGGATTTCATACATATTGAAGACCTTCGACTACTTAAGAATAATAATAGAAAATGGTTACATCTTAGATACAACGTTGAAACAAGTCAATGGAGAATAGTTTATTTTTAACTATTACTTTGTATGTAATGATATTGATACCATACACAGTAGGGAAATTATTGATATACAATTTGCATGTACATAGATCATCCATAGATTGAAGACCAAGTATCATTGAAATTATGTTTTAGATACCTTTCATGCATATACCATTTGGTTTGTCTACCCAAGTGAAATCAATACATCAAGTACTATAAAAAAGAGGGATATCGAGGTAGCATGTTTTAAACATCTGTGAAAACTTAGTCCTACTGCTAGAGTAAGTAATATAAATTATTAGTCGTGATCTTTCAAATTTGTAAACAGATTTTAACATGAATTTTACAGGTTTAAATTATTCTTAGTGTCATGGTGACCGTTAAGGGGACATCTTTTAGAAAATTTGGTAGATTACGTTTTTTTGGGGAAACATACAATAGCGACTCTAACTACAAATTTTGCCAACAATGTTTAACAAGAGAAATACCCGAAGGAAATAACCAAATTGTGGAATGGTGATATTAAAATAATGGTTTTCATCTAACCTTGATGATCAAGTATTTTGTATGTTCTTTGTTACATTATCTGATATATGTTTGATCTTGGCTTTAATTCAATATTGAATGCACTATTCACAAAAGAATAATGCTGGAATCATATCAAATAAATGTTCGTGTAGATAGATATAGATGATTTTTATGACAAGAAACATAAAAATAATTGTATATAAAATTCCTATGATTTTATAGCCGAAAAGATAGATCTATGATAAGTATGTTGGATCTACATTAAATATTCCTTCGATTCCTACATTTTGTAGTACATATGGATACTAACGCGCCCGACTCGTGTAGTGTATGCAGGTGAGGACCATCAAGAATGAAAACCAAGGGACCTTCGGTGTGATTCTCTCACGTTTTGGATCCATGCTGGATCGACTACTTGCATGGCTTGGAGCTACTAAGAAGACAAACAACACTCTGGAAAGGGAAAAGGGAAGGATCAACATTGGCGGAGCTATCGTTTGTGATGTGGATTATGTTTTTAAACAAGTAGTATGGACGATTTTTGTCTCTACATAGTGTGGACAATGTTTAAACGTTGCTTAAGCCAAACATGAGTCAACTTTGTTCTAGCTTAGTGCACGTACCTCAGGTCAACTAGATTAAATAATCATGCAAACAGATACTTAGCATGACAATTTTAATGGAGATATATAGTATGGAAATTTACACTAACTTCTTAAAATGAATTGAAAATAGTCACTTATACAATACAAAAGCCACTAAAACAAAAAATAACTATGCCTACATGAAAACAATGAAAAATATTAATTATGTGCATGAAGAATAAAATAAAACAACGACGTGATAAAAATGCAAGGAAAATGATATAAATATAATTTGCACAAGCGTGTGAACACAAGAAATAATGTTAGTACGGCATGCTTAATAAGCATGTAAAGTATAAAAGGATGACAAACAGATATACATACATGAGGGTTTCAATAAAAATAACATAGTCGTATATTTGTAAATGTCATCACATATGGTTCCAATTTTTCTTTATAAAACAAATAATATGTTCTCATAGTTCAACTTTATACAATTCTAGCCCGCGCATCGAGCGGGCCACTTTGCTAGTTAAAGTAAAGGTGCAATGATCACTTCGTAAGAGGTGGGACTTTTTGCTCTATGTATCGCCGGTTTGTTGGTAAGACTTGATCAACCTTACTGGTGAGCATGTTTTATATAGGTAAAAAGTTGAGCTTGTTATGTTTTCATTTGTTTTAGCTTTTGTTCTCCTTGCTGTACCAAGTGTTTATGTTTTTGAAGCTTCACAATACTAATCACTGCTTTAAGTTTTCAGAAAGTTTTGCGGCTTTTTGAACTTCGAAAATTTTTCAATAGTGAAGTTTTCAGAAAAATTCCAGAAAAATAAAAATAAAAATTTCCATGCCGGAAGTGACCCAGAGGCACCTGGGGCTGACCAGGGGGGGCCACCAGTGGCCCAGGCGGCCAGCTGGCGCGGCCTGCCCCCTGGCCGCGCCCATAGGGCGCCTGGGCCCACAGGTCCCGCCTCCAGGTGAGTCTTCTTCCTCTCTCTCTCTCTCTCTCTCTCTCTCTCTCTCTCTCTCTCTCTCTCTCTCTCTCTTTCTCTCCAAAAAACACGAGTTCTGCACGTGTTCTTGCGTTCTTTGCTGTTCTTGGAGGCAATTGTCGATCTCTCTCTATAGCCTATCATTCGAGCTGAGATTTTGAACAAATACTCCCTGGTATGCAACTCCTCCACCCCTCCAATTAGATTTTTGGTTGGTGGCTTCATTTGTGAGTATTTAGTAGTTCTTGGTGCTGTGTAGATGAGCTTGCATGCATGTGTAGAAATTTATTTTCCAAGTTATGATGCAAGTTTATGCCTTAGGTAAGTGAGTTGAGTAGTTTGCCTTAATCCACTTTGTTTAAATCCTTGTTTTTGTAATTTGTCAAAAATTTCAAAAATGAGTTTGTTAGGAAGGGCAAAGGGGTAGCTTGAGAAGAAGAAGCCCGCGCGCTCCGATCGAGTTACTAGAGCCGCAGCTTCACCCTCGACTGCTAGGGTGAGCTACAATGAAGATCATGTGCCCCTAGAGTTGTTGGAAGACACAAATCCAGCACGTGCGATGATGTTCCCATGTGATGAATTCCTTGAAGCTGCAGGAATTAAGGATGAGTTTTATAATCTTTGTGCTAATGCAGGTCTGACGCGGCTCGTCACGTGCCGTGTTACTCAGTATCAAAAACTCACCTCCGGTTTCATTAACAGTTTTAGATATAACCTTGATACTGGTTCTATTGAGTTTAAAATTTACAATGATCTTTTGACCATGCCCTTGGAAAAGTTTTGTGAAATAATAGGTGTGCCAAACGTTGGACGGACGGCGAAGATGACCTCTCAGCCCTCCGAGCTGAAAACCATCTTCAACTCTCTCTGCAGCATAGGTACGAGGGATATTCATCGGTCAAAAATCTCCAGCATCTTATTCCCTCACCTCAGGTATTTTGCGTATTATGTTGCTAGAGGGGTATTAGCTCGTGACAACACGAGCAACATTTCTGCGCCGGATATTGCTATCCTGGCAACCGCCCTCTCAGGGAGGTTTGATTATAATGTGGGTGCCTTAATTGCTCGACGCCTTGCTATGAACGGTAACAGGGGAGATTTATTTGGTGGCGTTTATGCCACATTTATCTTAGAGTATCTTAATGGCACCCCACACCCTGATGATAAGCCTTTTACTTATTTAAGTTTTGATCTTGCTGCTATGAAAAGGCATAAGTTTGTTACCATGACTTCTGAGTTTGGTAACCTTGTTTATATCTTGCGTTTCGGAACTACCGCGGAACGCAAGATCCGTCTACCTGCACCTCTTTTGTTTGATTTTTCTTGCAGGAACGGATGGTCCTTTGATGTTGTCCAGTTCGATGAGTTCATGGTCCAACATCAGATTCATAACCCCATGGAGGGGGTTGTGCCCGACGAGGAGGAGCACGGTGAGTTACCACCTTTCCAGGGGGAGACCATCACCCAGTTTGGTGAAGGGTCTTCCTCTGCTTGGAGTGCGGACCCTTCTTCGTGGGAGGATCCGAGGAGTTCTGTGTACGCGCCGGAATCCTTTTACGACCCTTGGACTCACCAGCACCACCCCGGAGCAGGAGGCTCCTGGGGGCAGTAGCTACTACCAACTTAGGCCAAAAGCCTAAGCTTGGGGGAGTACGTGCCCTTCTCATTTTTCCATTGTATGATCCATTTTACTTTTGTTCGCTTTGATCTTTTCGAAGTTTTTGCCCGTTCTTCTTTGTTTCTTTCTTTGCAAAAACAACAAAAAGATTTTCTCTTTCTTTTGCTTTCGTTCAACCTTTGAAAAAAAAGACCCAAAAAGATTTCCTTTCTCTCTTTAGTTTGCTTTGTTTTCAGAGTTCAGCTCGAGTCCGTGATGGCATTTAATTATATTTCCTACGTTCGATCATGCAAGTGACAAGGCAGTAATGACGAAGATCGACGGAAGGGAAGCAACAAGGAAAACCGGTATGAACTCTTCTTGTTTCTACTTTTGTACATATGCCTGTACTTATGATCTAGAGACCAGCTTGTAGCGACATAGTGCTATGTTTACAATGCTTTCCCAGTGGTTCATGCTTTCCTTGTGGCTAATCTCAAATAGCTAGAGTATATAATGTGTTATTGAAATGATTTACATGCATTGCATTGTTCATAGTTTGGTATACTAAGGTGGTATTTCCATTTGGAGAATTCTTGGATTGACTTGGCACATGTTTACACACGTTTAAGACTAAAAAGTCTGCTTTGCCTTGATGATCTTTGAGTTTCAGAATAGTTATATCACTTTCATGCCCAATTCAATGTTGCTTTGTCGCTCTGCATGATTATGACCGTTATTGCTCTCTAGTTGGTCGCTTCCCAGTCTCTTGCTAGCCTTCGCTCGCACTAAGTGGAATCCTAACGAAGACTTTCTTGTACCATCTCAAAATTATTCAAATTTACTCCTGTTTTGTGCCTCTGTTTTAGCTCATGAGGAAGTAGTAGTTAATTCATGATCTTTTTAAGTTGGACAAGTTTTACCCCGGGATTGCATGTCTAATCTGCAAACCCCTAATACAAGAAGGAACTGGCATGAGTGCGCCCGGCTCATAAAAGATAATACAACAAACAAACCCTCCTTCACGCTTTGTTCATGAGAAATCAGAAAACTTTTGGCAGTGATAAACAAAGGAGATTAAGGGGATGTGATCGTCCCCGTGCGGGAGCCGTTCCTCGAAACTTATCCAGCTCGAGAAGTAATTGGGTTGTCTACTAACATTCGTTGACGAAATATGCACCTCCCAAAATCATTTTTACCTCTGTTTTCAGAACCAAGAGCTCTGGTACATGTTTAGTTTTTGCTTCCAACCACGGGTTTTCAACCTTGCCATCAAACTCCACAGTTCGAGAGTCTCCACCTTCTTTCTTCAAAGCACCAACTAGGAGAGCATAATTGTCATTCTGAGTGTAATGTGCATTGTCCCAAAGTATTACATTGTCTTCTGCATGCTTGTGATATTATTTATTCTGAAATTCTTAGTTCTAGTCTCCTTTAAAACTCTGGAGGAGTTTCTGCATTTATGTTTTGCTTCACTCATGGAGGCTAGCTAGATACCACTCTAATATGTTCAAGCTATGTGCAATGTAATCTTGTCTTGATTTTCAGTAGCATATTATTTACTTTTAGTTATTTGTGATTGGTCACTTGAAAGAAGGATTGCTTCGTGCATGGTCCTCATAGAATTGTTTGTATACTTCCTAGACTCTTTTCGTAGTAAATGATTATATACATCTAATGAAGCAAAAGAGTTTGTCAAAGTTTTCTTTGTCGCGTCCAGTTCGTTGAACTGAATTGCTTGAGGACAAGCAATATGCTAAGCTTGGGGGAGTTGATACGTCTCAAACGTATCTACTTTTCCAAACACTTTTGCTATTGTTTTGACCTCATTCTTGCATGATTTGAACTAAACTAACCCGGACTGACGCTGTTTTCAGCAGAGCTGCCTGTATGGTTTTATTGTGTGCAGGAAAACGAATTTTTAGGTATCTCAGAAAATTCCAAGAAAAATCACAGAAAATCCACGCACCCGAAGGGCCCTTGTGCCAGAAGATGGGCCAGAGGGCAGCCAGGGGGGGCCAGGCGCCCTGCCCAGGCGGCCCCACCCCTGGCCGCGCCGGGAGGCCGCCTGGGCGGGTCCTTCCCCCTCTGGTGCCCTACTTTGACCCGTATTTATCCCCGTGACGAGAAAACCCCAGGACAGAAGTCGTTTTCCCAGTTTCCGTCGCGGAGCCGCCGCCACCCTCTGTTCTTCTTCGGGAGGGCTAATCTGGAGGCTGATTTGGCCTCCGGAGAGGGGAGATCGTCGCCATCGTCATCATCATCACCACTCCATCCTCCCTCCATGACTTCTCCTTCCATGTGTGAGTAATTCCCTGCTGTAGGCAAAGGGGATGGTAGGGATTGGATGAGTTAGATCATGTAATAGTTTATCAGATTGTTGCGGGCATGTTGCCTATCATCTACTATGGTGTTTATCATCTTTGCTTCAACTTGTTGCTCTTAATGCTTGTCACTTAGGGCCCGAGTGCCATGATTTCAGATCTGAACCATATGTGTTTGCATGAATATATTTGTGTTCTTGATCCTATCTATGAGTTGTTTGCACCTATTATAGTCCGGAACCGGCGATCCCAAAAGTGATAGCTTGGGACACCAAAGGGGATGGTCCATAATTTGAGGATTCCATGTATCCATTGAGTTCATTGCTTTGTTCCGGTGCTCTTTGACAGGAGCACCTTAATCTCCATACGTTCCTTTTGGCCCCGTTCGTAGCGGGATGGTAGGACAAAAGATGTTGTGCAAGTTCTTATTGCAAGCACCTACAACTACCTATGGGATACATGCCTAATGTTTGATATTTGCCTAGATGATCATTACTTTTGTGTGTGCCTTGCCCCAAGTTAGATTCATGATATATCTCATCCATGCAGCGCCCAACCATCCATCTCCCTAGCCTACAGTGTTTCAATCCCGCTGGTTATTAGTTGTTACTTTTGCTGTTTACTTTTGCCGTCACCACCATCACTATCATATCACCGTTACCACTTATCTTTTGTTGCAAGTAAGTATATTTCAGGTGCGGTTGAATTGACAACTCAACTGTCAAAGCTTATAAATACTCTTTGGCTCCCCGTGTGTCGAATCTATAAATTGGGTTATTCTTACCCGCGAAGACTATCTCGATCCCTTACTGTTGAGGGTTATCAATTCACTGGTAACCCGGTGGGCGGATCACAGATGACAAGGCCCAAGGCCCAGAAGGCCGACTCATGTTATGGTGGGCCGGTTTATGAAGAAAGCACAAGGAATATTCTCCTACAAAGGAAGCAAGACTAGGACTCCTTGTAATAGAGTAATCCTAATCCTACTAGGAATAGTCATGTAACCCGCCCCTTCAACATATATAAGGAGGGGCAGGGCTCCCCAAAGAGGGACAAGTTCAGACAAGTTCTCACAAGTTAGAGGCGTCATATTCTTTAGGGCTAGACATAACTAAAGGACAGTCGGTTTACCGGCGACTCCATGAGGATCATAATGAGACCTAGCCTCAAACAACATGTAGGGCTATTACCGGATGATGTTTCCCGGGGCCCAAAGCTGTCTAAACCCTAGGACATCTTCCAAGCCATGGTGGTAATCATAAACCGACATCTTCAAGCCGGCTGAGTATTAGATGAGAATTTCAAAGACCAATATTTTTTGTTAAAGCATTGGAAACCGATTCAAGTGGATTATCTCTTACAATATTTCTCTATGAGACACCAACGTCAGCAAACAGATTATGAAGCTGGTCTATTGACTCGGAGTTTTCAGAAGAAGTGCCTGGATTTTTTGCATTGGTAGTGTTTGAAAATATCTGCTAAGGAGATTTCTTAAGAGATCATGGATACATATCAAGGAGAAAATAACAAGGACTTAAGGATGATCAGATGCCGGTTCAGGAAAATATTTTAACCCGGAGCACAACCTATCAAATTTGTTCTCGTGTTTATATATGCAGGAAGGTTTAAGTTTAACATGGATAAATCCAAATTAAACTCGGGGCTAATGTCGGGGATATACCCCGCGGCGTAACCCGGCCGGAAGTATAACCCGCCCGGACTTGGCGGTTTACTTGAGACGGTTTACACTTGGCGATTCACTGGTAACCCGGCTGGCGGATCGAGGATGACAAGGCCAAAGGCCCAGAAGGCCGGCTCATGTTATGGTGGGCCGGTTTATGAAGAAAGCACAAGGAATATTCTCCTACAAAGGAAGCAAGACTAGGACTTCTTGTAATAGAGTAATCCTAATCCTACTAGGACTAGTCATGTAACCCGCCCCTTCAACTTATATAAGGAGGGGCAGGGCTCCCCAAAGAGGGACAAGTTCTCACAATTAGAGGCGACATATTCTTTAGGGCTAGACACAACTAGGGGAGAGCCGGCTTATGCGGCGTCTCCCTCATGAGCATAATGAGACCTAGCCTCAAACAGCATGTAGGGCTATTACCGGATGATGTTTCCCGAGGCCCGAAGCTGTCTAAATCCTTGTCTTGTCTTGCGTCTTTCGATTCCGCTCAACCCCTCTCAAGCTACCACATAAATGTGTTGGCCTCACGACTAAGTCCTTACCCTAGGACATCTGCCGTGACAATTCCACGACAGGTTCTGACCAATAGACATTTTCACCTGGTTGAGATAGGTCCGCCCATAGGAACACTTCAGAACAAGGTCCGGGCATAACCCGCTGCAAGATTACCTCCGTGTGGACCCGACATGCCCATTTTCCCCATACAAGTGCCAGCGCCAGCACCCTTTGTGAAGTGGGTCACACTTCGGAGCCACGTGCCGAGTGTTTGCACCTACTACCACAATTCCAGACATGTAAGAGGGCCCAACGCAAGATTTGGCAGCATAGCTAGCTAGCCGGTGAAGGCCCCCGACCACACTTGGGGACATGCGAAGAACAATCTGTAATAGTGGATTTCTGCGTATACTTCTGCATCTTTAAAAAATATGATAAATTGCCAGACATCTAAAATCACATGTGTCTTCACTATGTACAAATTTGATGAATTGCTCACGCTCCGGGTGTCTAGGAATATTAATGCAACACCAGAACCGCAGAACGTTACTACCGTGTCATCATCGTCCGTGAGGGGGGCCACACTCCGGAGCCGCACATTGACTCTTCGGACATCCCACCACACCTTAAGACATGTATGAGGACCTAGTGCGACACTCTGCTGGCATTGCTACCCCCCAAGCCCCTGTCCCTCCTAACCTTGGCCCAGCTGACCCGCAGATCTAGTCCTTTGACTTTCGCCTGACGGGCTTTGGTCAATGGACCATTTCACATGGTTGTGATAGTTTAGCCCATAGGAACACTGCAGAATAAGGTTTGGTCCCAACCCACCGCAAAATTCCCTCCGTGTCGCGCCGACGTGGCCGTTTCCCCCATCCAAGTGTCGGCGACAGCGCCGTCCGTGAAGGAGGTTAGTCTCCGGAGCCATGTGCCGGGAGTTTGCACCTACCACCACAATCCTAGAAACAATTTGATGGACGTGGACGTAAAATTTGTCTCGTTTGGCCAAGGAATGAAGAAAGTCAAAAAACTCAAAACAAAAGGGTGTTTTCTGTAAATCTGAATCAAACATGATTTAAGTTTGCTCAAATTTGAGAACATGGTATATCAACAAAATCCTTTCAAGATTCTTATATGAATATCATATAAAACTTGTCAAAATGGATGCAATTATCAAGTACTTGAGATTTTAACAAAGTATAGGGACCTATATGCAGAAGTACGTGAGGTCACATTTCTAACATACTTGAAAACAAAACTAGATATTCATAATCTATGGAAAATTCTACCCCAAATTGATATATAATTTATGTATGTTTATGTTTAGGTAAGTCAGATCTAAGTTGATCAAAATTCAATTTCAAAAAAATAAAAATTATGAAAAATAAAAACAGATAATATCTATGCCAGCGGCAAGGCCGTAGGCACAGGCATCTCTAGCAGACTCCGTATAATGCCCCGACCGGTAAAATAACCATCAAAATACGGGCCCGCACAAAAAATGCAGCCCGAGCAGACCAGTACAATAAGATATGTGCTGTTAGTGACCTGATTGTTGCATAAATGTAATAGCTACTCCATACATACCGGTACAATAGAGCGCCAAAGGAAAATTAAACAAGCACTTGCGCACCGCGGCAATATGCTTCTTTAATGAACCCGCGGCAATATGTCATTCGTTTAATGTGCTATATATAGTATATGCGCGTGTGGATGAGAGTTAGAGCTGAGCGACGAATCCGCTCCCAGCAATGGCTTTGTCCCTGCGTCCGAGGAATTCAGTGAGGAGATGGCACACGGTCGCTGGCCTGGCCTTTTATACCGGTCTCCACGCGTTTTTTCTCTCTGTCGCCGAATATCTGACAATGATAGTTTTGCTGGCTTAATCAAACCCAATTTCGCAGAGTGAAGTAGTTATTAACATATAAACATTATTTTTTGAACTGGGATTTTTTTCCAGACCAGACATAGACTTGTAGTCATATTCCCCTATGTTTTGCAGTCTTATTATGATAGACTTTTAGTCCCATTCTGAAAAATTGTTTCTGAAGTAGGAGAAAGTAAAAAATCTGCCTTTTTTTTGAGCAAACACAGTAGGGAAGACCCCTACTGTAACTCTGATTTATTATTATGTTTCTGAATGTAACCAACAAACGAGAGGGGAAGAACATATTATTACCAGCATGTTAATTGACTCAGGATGTCTATTGTTTCATGACTTAGTCTTTTGTAAATGATGATTTTATGAGAAAAACATGATCTATTATTTTTGGAGAGGAGATTTGGAGGGAAGAGCTCCATAAAACTTTATAACTCTCCAGTCTCCACAGCCATGTCCTGTTCAACATATATCATGCATGTAAGGTCAATTAGTCTACTTGATAACCACTTATATTGAAGTAGTACAAATACCTACTGTACATATTTTCGCCTGAGGTCTTATCATGAAATTCATGCTGGGCTAAAGAGACATCAGGCAATGATGCAACAAAATGTCTAGTCAAATATTTGGAAGTAGCAGTGATGTTCAAACAATATCAATCCCCTTGTCCTTGTGAACGTAAAATAAGATCAATCTGCAACTAATACTAGCGAGTGGATTGTGAAGTCGCTCAACCATGCTGCTCACAAAATTTTGAAAGATGTTATTCAAACTGAAACCTAAGTTCTACTACTTGTCCTTTGTGGAATTATCGGTTTTGAAATTCTAATCTTAATTTTACGATTTTTGGTGAAGTTTTACAATTATGAAGTTCTTTGCAATGTCAAACTTAGTCTATGAGCCATTGGAACTGATTGTATTGCATGGTTGCGATCGGCAACTCCTACGTATTCTCTATGGTATACTTTTTCATGATTGTAAAAGGTCAATCTCCCATGGAGCTTTTCTTAATACCGCAAGTCAAGTGTCAACTTAAACAATTACTTTGGGTTTAAAAGATTCCCCCACCCACCCCCATGTCTACTCCATTATTGTATTGTTCTCTCAATCCTTATGTTTTTCTGTTTTCATTTTTTTATTCTACTTTGTAACAGAGGAAAATGCCCTTATGGAGCTTTTAAGATTCATGTATAGTGGAAAGTTGAAAACAATTGAGCCCACTCTTCTGCTCGACATCTTGATGGCTGCCGATAAATTTGAGGTTCTTGCTTGCATTAGGCCTGCAGTCAGTTGCTCACAAGCCTGCCGATGACCACAGAATTTGCGTTGCTATGCCTAGACCATCCATGTTCCTCTTTAATGGCTGCTGAAGTTCAGAGTGTAGCGCATGTAGCCAAGGAATTCCTTGCTGATAAATACAAGGATTTTTCATAAGTAAGTGATGCCCATTTGATGGACGAACAATGTTGTTTTTCATTTCCGCAAAAAAATTAGACATTGATGTCATCGTATTGTGTATGTAGTGTACTCATGACATGTTTGCCTCATTTCAGGCTCGAAGCTGAAGTGATGAACATCTCTCTTGTTGAGATCGAGGCCATCTTTTCTAGTACTGACCTACTGGTAATATTTGAAGATGACGCATATCACTTCTTGCTCGTGTGGGCCCATCAGTGATACCCAAAATTGGAGGAAAGGCGGAAGATCTGGAGTTGTCGTTTACTTCCGCTGGTATACTTCAGTCATTTGACGGGTATGGCACTTCAAAATATCCTAGCGTGCACTGATGATGATATAGACCATGGGCAAGTAGCTACATGTATTGCTGAGGTACTTCTATAAGCTTACCCAACACAGGTGGAAGCTACTCTTGCAGCAGAAGTAGCAACCCATCACCAATTTGCCAAGCAAGCTTACGAGTTGAAGACTGTGAAAGTTGATGCGTTTGATTGACCCTACCCATAGGTTACAGTTTACTTGGATCTAAGGCGCGACGAGTGCTTCTTCTCATCAGGAAGTATAGACTCAAACCGGTTCGTTCTTGCAATGCAGAAATTATGTCTCCTGCCAAACTGTATAATGGATGAGCAGAGTAACTTCTACACTTTTGGCCTCTGGATAGTGATCATCGGGGAGCCGACTGACTCTGTCTGTTTGACAGTAGATATTGAGATTTCAGTAAGGACGTATGCTTGGCGGCTTCTCGCCCCTCGTTGGTTACCCCAAGTGGAAGGTTTGAGATGCAGTGTAGCGGAAGTTTTCCCTTGGCAAAGATACCAAGGATCGATTTCCCCTGAGACTCCAAGGTTCAACAAGAAGGTGTCAACTGCTAACGGCGCCAGATACTTTGCAATCAACTTGTACGTGCACACATATACAAATAACTTTGCTCCCAACGAGTACAGAGAGGTTGTCAATCCCTCCGGCCTTGTCGTTTACAAAGGATCAAACGCAAGAGATAATAGTGATAGGTATTGCTGCAACTAGTAAGTAAAAACGGAAAGTAAAATAGCGGATGTGATCAGTGATGGTAATATGGACCGGGGTCCCATGATGTTCACTAGTGATGTCTCTCTCCCAAAAGACGATAAAACAGCTATGTGAGGTAAACGAATTACAGCTAGGCAATTGACAGAATTATGTGCGCAAACCAATGCTAACTATGTTGCAAGAAAGGTAGAGGTTCAAAGCATGGGCGGTACGCCAAGGCAAGTAGACCGAAATCCACCTGCATCTACTACTAATCATCCAGCTTGAGATATCTATCCAGAACATCTCGCTGGTATTAAGTTGCGAGTCCCACCCATAATGTAAACTCAAAGCAACAGACAACTGCATTAAAAGAACTTTGCGTAAAGTAAACAATCCTTGCACCCGCGAGTACAAGCACCGTTGTTTTCCCCCTTGTGGCAACAGCACATCCCCTAGACTCATGTTTCTGTCACTCAAGCTAGTCATCGAGGGGCATGAACCCACAATCGAGCATAACGTTCCCACTTGGAGTCACTACCTACTACTTGGCCAAAGCAATAAATAGCAACGGAGAACATGCAAGAATTACTTAAAAACATAAATATAAAAGAGGTAAATCAAATATATTACTCAAACACAATCTGAACATAATCTCACAATCCATCGGATCCCAGCAAACTCATCATAGCAACAGCATAAGGATTACATATGTGCCTCGATCATGTAGGGCAGCTCACGGGGTCTAATTAGTGAAGCACAAGAAGGGGAGGAGAACATCACATAGCTACTGGTCATGGACCCATGATCTAAGGGAGACTACTCACAACTCTTCCGGGAGGCGTCCATGGTGGTGGAGAGGCTCCCGGTGGTGATCCTCCCCTCCGGCAGGGTGCCGGGAAGAGTTCTCCTGGTGCTCCCGATCTTGGAAGCACGGCGGCGGCGGAACAGAGATGAGATCGCGAATAAGGGTTCCGTCCTCGAGGGTTTCGGGACGCGTGTTAAATATATGCCAAAGGGGGGCATCAGCGGAGGCCTGGGGGGCCCAGGCGCCCCCCCGGCGCGGCCAGGAGGGGGGCCGCGCCACCAGGGCGCCTGGAGCCCTGGTGGCCCCCCTCCGGCCCTACTTCGGCTGTGTGGAAGCTTCCGGAACGCTGATTTTTTATATAATTTTTCCGGGATTTTTCTGGCAGTTTACGTGACGGGAAAACCTGAAATACAAAAACAGCAGAAAACAGAACTGGCACTGGGGTGCACTGAGTTAATAGGTTAGTCCAAATTTGATCAAAAGTGTATGGAAGTGTATAAATATCATAGCAATATCACCCAAAAGAGGCATGGAGCAAGCAGAAATTATAGATACGTTTTGGACGTATCAACGTAGCTGTTAGGAAAATTTGTGAACAAGTTAGAATACATGCACATCTTCACCACCGGTGATTGGACGGCAGTATGCAATGATTTTTTTGGGAATTCCATGGTCGACGTTCATTGATGATGAAGACTTCATCAACGATGTGTTACACCTGGCAGCTGATTTGACTCTTGTAGAGCATCCTCATGAATTGCAGATCTAATGATATCTCAGTTCTAATCTTTGTTTTTCTGGATGTATGTGTGCTGAAACGCTTTGGGTCCTGAATCATGGTGTTGTGGATATCTGCTTCCGTGAACTCTGTGCAGCTGCGGCCAGGAAGTTTGGTCCCTTCTTGGGCATGGCACTGAACAGACTAGTTGAATCATGTGTTGTTGTTGATTGGTTGTTAGTAACATATGTGTTTGTGTTTGTGTGATTGACTTTGTATGTTGTTGTATCATATAGTTCATGTGGAGAAATTTTCTCTGTGCTGGATGTTGTCTTGTAGGGGATTTGTTCGATCCATGCTGTCTATTGTAAGTGTGACAAATGTTAATGGGATATCAGTTATAAACTTATACTTTCGGATATTGTTGTTGGTTTTCTGTGATGTTCTATTGGTTCTGAGACTTAATGCATAGTGTTGTCTCGTTCAGTTATTGTGAGCCTGTGTTGGAATGTGCTTGTTCAGCTTGAAGCCTTTGAGCGTGACGAGCTTCTGACCATTCATGGTGGAAGCGAGATCGACGTTCAGCATCCGTGGGCTCCAAAATCTTGAGAGTTGAACACCTGGCTTATTGAAGTGTTTTTCTTTCCAAAAAACATCAGTGTCCATACCTTTTGGCTCTACCGACTGGACTTCTTTACACCCATCCACTAAGAAGTTGAAGCACCAAGACTCAACTATATCTGAAATTTTTCGAGACTATATTGTAGTATCATATCCAGGGATCGACTGGCTTAGTTTTTTTTCTTCTTCTAAATTAGTTTAGCACTTTTTATGGATGCTTCCATATACCAGTAACACAGTAAGATGTAGAACTCTTCTCCCATGCTGAGAAGTGCTCAAGGAAGTGAGCACAATGCAACGTGCGCAACTCTATCATCCAGTAGCAAAAGGACGACCCGGACTAAATGTTCTACGTACTTGGCTTGCTCAATCATGGGCACAAGTAGGTCACCAATGACGTGATGTGCAACTTGTGTGACCGTTGTGTATAATTAAGATTTAAGATTGTCAACCACGTCAAGCCCATCAGCAAGGGCACCCCCTGGTCTAGATAGACAGAAACTTATGCCAGGTTGGTGTGTATGACAAATTCCTTGTGTTGCACATAGGAGCGCGACTTGTATACTGCATGTTTCATGGCCAAACACTCTTTTTCATATGTGGAGGGAGCCTCACTACAAGCAAATATAGTGCCTTGCTGATAGACGCCATTGGATGCCCTTTTTCAAGCTACCGTAGTGTTTGACGAATCTGCGGTAATAGCATGTCAAGCCGAGGAAGCCTCGCAAGCTCTTGAGAGTTGTCTGTTGAGCCCAATCTGCAACTGTTTGGAACTTGTTCGCATCTATAGCACCACCATTGATGCCGATAATGTGGCCATGTACTGTAGCTCTTGTTGGACGAATGAACACTTGTTCTTCTTAGAGCTACTGAAGAAGTTCAAACACCTCGCGCAAGGGCATCAGTTGAGCTTCTTCCATGCATGGGGTTGTACTAAGATATCATCAATGAATATGAGTACATAGCGCCAGAATATTGGCTTGAAGATATGATTCATGGTCCTTTGGAAGGTTGTTGGCGCTTTGATGAGGCCGAATGACATCCCAAGGAATTCATACATGGTTTCATGATTTCGTTGGAGAGAGCAACTAGTTAACGAGCGCTCCTTCGGGAGCCTCACAATGATCAGCGCCACTTGGCGCGCTCTCAGCCACCCGCCACGTGTCGCGCTCTGGACGCTTCCTCATTTTCGGCTTTTTAAACGGACCTTTTCCGGGTTTTTTAGACGTTTTGGTTTTGTATCGGTCTTCCTTAACTTTTGGACAAAAAAAATTCAGGATTTTTTTGGCGAAAAACGTTTTTTTTTCATCCGCCAAAGGCACGGTTTTGCTTCCGCGAGAGGCACATTTTTGCTTTCACGAGAGACATGACCATGACTCGCGAAAACAAAAAGACGTGTTTGCTGTTTTTTTTTCTTACGCTAGAGGCACGGTTTTGCTTTCACGAGAGGCACGACCGCGCCTCTCGGAAATGGAAAAAAGAAACGCGTTTTCTGTATATAATTTTTTTTTTGCTTTCTCGAGAGGCATGGTTTTGTTCCCGCGAGAGGCATGATTGTGCTTTCGCGAGAGGCACGGCTGTGCCTCCTCAGAAACGGAAAAAAACACGTTTTCTGTTTTTCTTTCCTTTTGCAAGAGGCATAGTTTTGCTTCCGGGAGAGGCACGGTTGTGATTTCGCGAGAAGTACGGTTGTGCCTCTTTTGAAAAGGGAAAAAAACCGTGCACCCGTTTCGGTTTTTGGTCCGGCTTTTTTGCCCTTTTTCATTAAAAAAGTTCATGAAAAGCTATCAACATGGGATCTAATTTTGAAGGTCTCGACGCGAGAAATTCAACGGTGAAAACGGTTTGAGATTTGAACACACAGTTTAAAAGATAAAACGCCTTGAATAACGGATCTACGAAAAAAAGACAAACTACCAGGTTGCGACAAGTGACACATATGCAGCGCGCCACTTGTGATCTTTGACAGGAATACTCCTCAATTAGTGATTTCGTTGGAACACCGTCAACACAGATCTGACTGTCTGCCTTGCGCCCTTAGTTCACATAGGCACGTGTCCATGGTTCCCTAAAAAAAAATAGGTCAGCCTTTGGTCAAAAAGAAAGAAAAGATAGGTCAGCCGTGAGCCGTCAGCACTCCTCGAAAAATAAATGAGCAGATCGGTGAGCCGATCACAACAATCCTCAAAACAGAAAAAGGTTCCAGTAAAAAAAAAAAGGACAAACTGAAAAATGTTCGAAAAGAGGTTCGCGGTCAATGAAACTTTCTACTCGTAGATAGATCCGACCGGCGACGGCCCTCTCGATCGCCTCCTGGAAGAACCCTCCGGGAGCTAGGGTTTCCGCCGCTGTCTCGCGCGTCCTTCTTGTCGTCTTGGAGCCCATGGCCGGCGGCGAGACCGCGACGGTGCAGTTCTCGCGCTGCGACGAGGTTCCTGATTTCGAGTTCGCTTTCAATTCGAAGGCGTTCTCGAACATCGTTCTGGAGGTAGAGGTCATCGCCGCCGACGACGGAGGAGGAAGATCTCTCCCCGACTCGGCGAGTCAGGAGGAAGGTGCGTAGAGTCCCGTC
>LR738715.1:42000428-42019330 GCA_902687465.1 Secale cereale
CCCCCTTCCCTCCGGATCGCCGTTTGATGGATTTAGGCGTGTGTAATTACTAATTACCTGCTTACTTGATGTGATACGTACATACTAGATCTGTGCAAGCGTGGGATAGTTGCGCTTGATTTGCGATGCTTGGCCTAATTTCGTTTCTGAAAGTGGCTCAGGTCAGGCTGACCCTCTATCAAGGTGGTGTTAGGCAGTGGCGGATCAAGGAATTGAACTTAGCCCCGGCGAAACATTGTCTAAATTTTTTAACGTACAGACGCATGTCTGCTCAAGCAAAACTCGTACAATTCGCATACAAAGTAGAGATGCACTCGAATATTAACACAACAAATGGTGCAAAATGGTTCAAGGTTCATGACAACTAGGTGATGTAAGCAAGTTTGATTAACCAATAAACCAAAGGGAATTGTAAATATTCCTTAGTTTGGAGCAAGCAACTTGAGAGCAAGATTGGCAAGACTGTCACAACCACAAAAAACACGAGACCTTTTCGTCATATCACCATGAGACTCCTGATAGCTCAGAACAGTAGTTGCAAAATGTTTGCAACAGATGCTTAACTAGACCCTTGTGATTCAGTTACTGGGGGAATTCAAAAATAAGTAGCAACTGGTTTCATTTTCTTATAGATTCCCTACATTACAACATCCCCAGGTTTAATAATTTGCCACAAGCCCATAAATTCATGTTTGATATGGGAAAAAATTGCATCGGGCTAGGTATACCTACTGGTTGAGCTTACTGCCCTTGCAAAGAATTTCCCGCTTGCATGAGCTCGATACCGTGCCGCTGCTGCCTCCCACACAAGCCGTGCCTGCACCAAGCGGTGCTTTTCTCAGTTTGCGATGTGCCAGGGCGTCCGGCCGCTCTGGAGAGGAGAACTCTGTGTTTGTGAGATGGCAGCGGGTGGACTGGGCATGGGCGACGTTTTTTTTTAGGGGTAAAGCAAAGTTTATTGATAAAAAGTCACATGAGTAGGGTAGGGATACAAATTGGGTCATGTGGATGGCCAAGCCAAAGACTGGGTGTGGTCGACGGCTAGGTTGCTGGTCAGGGCATGGGGAAGAAACACTCTAGTTTGGGCTGCAGCTGCACTGCATGTAGGCCGTGTTCTACTTTTCTTTTGTTGAGGGCTAGGCCGTGTTCCACTTAAGTGCTAGCTCATGTATAAAAGATGAATCATTTTCTGTTCAAAACAGATCGACAAATCACGTTTTGTGCCTCTCATCCAAAACAGAACGACTAATGAGACGGACGAATAGATAGGTATTTCAGGCGCACGTCGGCTACCCGGGGCGGCCGACCATACCAGCCCCTACGGTGGTGCCGCCCCTGGTGTTAGGGTTTAGCATAAGTTGTAAAGAATGTAATAGAGAGAATCCATAAGTTATGTGCCGTGGGTGACTAGGATGCTGTGTATATGTAAGCATTACTCCCTCCGGACCGGTATATAGGGCGGGAGGAAATATCCCCGGTAACCAAGCCGTGCGCACCACGGCAATACACCTCTTTAATGACACCCAAATCTCTTATTTGTTTATTAATGCGCTAATATGTGCGCGTGTGGATGAGAGTTAAGGCTGAGCGACAAATCTGTTCCCGGGAACGGCTTTTTGTGCCTGCGTCAGCGGACTTGAACGAGGACATGACTTGGAGGAATGGCACACGATCACTGGCCTTCTATGATTTTTTTCTCTGGCCCATAAGAGAGGGTCTCTGATATTGACAGCATGCATACTCATTTAATCGAACTCAATTTTGTAGAGAAAATGTAGTTAACCAATGAACATTAGTTTTGAACCAGAGATTGTACATTATCCACATGCCAAATCTGCCCATTATTATGTTTCTAAATGTATCCCAGAAACGGAAGAACATATTATTACTATATGTATATGTTAGTGTTTGACTATGGATTTGTATTTGGAATGCTGGAAAAATTATTTCACGTCTCCATAATTCTATTTCATATATGTTAGTAATATGATCCTTTTTATTTGGAGAGGAGATGTGGAGGAAAGAATTACATAAAACTTTAGAACTCTGCAGTCTCCACAGCCATGTTGCCTTACTTGCCTGTTCAAGCATGACAACCTCTTATGTTTTAGTATTACAGATTCTTGTTGTATAGATTGTAAGTTTTCACCTGAGGTCTTATCGCGGAAATGTATGACAAAAATGACAATCAAATTTGGGCTTCACTAAATCAACATCAAACTTATTCGGGGAAAACAACAAATGTCTTCCGGTGTCCATACATATGACAAAGATGCAAAAAATATATAGTCCAACATTTTGATGTGGTAGTGTTGTTAACTTATTTTTTCAATATTCCTTGTCCCTGCAAACATAAAATAAGATGAATACACTGCAATTGAGACTAGCGTTTGGAGTCACTCCCTCCGGACCGGTATATATAGGGCGGGAGGAAATATCCCCGGTAACAAAGCCGTGGGGCGTCACCGCAATAAACCTATTTAATGAAACCCCAAATCTCTTATTCATTTATTAATGCTCTAATATGTGCGTGTGCGGATGGTTGTTAACGCTGAGCGAAATGTAGATTAGCTTTGAACCGGAGATTGTATTACCCACATGCCAAATCTGCCAATTGTTATGTTTCTGAATGTTTCCCAGAAAAGGAAGAACATATTATTACTACATATATGTAGTACTTGACTATGATTTGTATTTGGAACGCTGGAGAAAATATTTCACGACTTCATAATTCTATTTCATATGTTAGTAATATGATCGTTTATATTTGGAGAGGAGATGTGGAGGGAAGAACCACATAAAACATTAGAACTCTGCAGTCTCCACTGCCATATTGCCTCACTTTCCTGTTCAAGCATGTAATATGTCAATTATGCTGCTTGACAACCTCTTATGTTTAAGTATTACAGACTCATATTGTATAGATTGTAAGTTTTCACCTGAGGTCTTATTGTGGAAATTTACGACACAAATGACAATGAAATTTGGGATCGACTAAATCAACATCAAACTTATTCAGAGAAAACATCAAACTTATTCTATCTAATGGTTGCTCTGTACATTTTACTTTTCCTAGTTGTCTTGTTTCTCATTGATCTTGTTTTTTTGCAGCTGATGAAGGACAGAGTATAGACTCTTCCTCAACCATGGCAGGCAAACCAGTTTCAGCCGTAAATGCCCTTCATATAAATTCGGCGATTCTTGCCGCAAGAAGTCCCTTCTTTCAAAAGGTAATTTTCATAGCCATGTGAAATGTATTTGTTATGTAGTCAGTTCAAGTTTCTAATAAGCTTCAGTTTCATAGCTTTTCACAAATGGCATGAAAGAATCTGATGAGTCACATCCAAGAATTAAGATTGCTGATTCAGGTAATATTATAGCTTAACTGTAACATTCTTCCTCTTACTTTTTATTCTAATTCTCTATTGTGGTTGTGTTACCGTTTATATTTTTGTATACAAAACCTTGATTATTTGTGGTAAATAAGCATTATGTTTTGTAGTTTCTATCACTTATAGGACTAGTTACGCAGACTTCACACACACATCTTTCTAAGTGCGTGTTCGCACTTCCTTAAAATTACTGAAGAACTTTCCTTTATTGAGGTTAATACTTAATTGTATGGTAACAAATTTCATTTGATAATTCAAACTCGTAGTGCGGATTGCGAAGAGATGGCAGTAGGTAACCAGTACAAGAGGGTTATCATATAGAGTATCCACCAGCGCGTGTCATCTCTGTAGTCAGTGATGTGGGCAATTTGTGGATTAATTAACTCTCTCAAGTATTCTTTGTAATTAATATGCAATTATGAGGTTCTTTGCAAGGTGAAACTTAATTTATAAGCCATTGGATCTGATTGTATTGAATGGTTGAGATCGTTTGGATTCCACCAACTCATACGTTTACTATTGTAGTATAGATATAACTTTTCAATGATTGGAAAAGGTTAACCCAAGGTGGAGCTTTTCTATCTTCTTTTTTGTACTGTTCTCTTAATCCTTGTAACCTTTACTGTTTTCATTCTACTTCGAACAGAAGAAAATTCCCTTATGGAGCTTCTAAGATTCATGTACAGTGGAAAGCTGACGACAATTGAGCCCACTCTTCTGCTCGACATCTTAATGGCTGCTGACAAATTTGAGGTTCCTGCTTGCATGAGGTACTGCAGTCAGTTACTCATAAGCCGGCCTATGACCACAGAATCTGCACTGCTATACCTAGACCATCCATGCTCCATTTTAATGGCTGATGAAGTTCAGAGTTTAGTACATGCAGCGAAGGGATTCCTTGCCAATAAATACAAGGATTTTGATAAGTAAGTGACCACTATTTGATGGAGCAATGATTTTTTCTTTTCTTTTCGGAGAAAATGTTGACTTATAGTCACTAATTATATTGTTTATATGTCACTCATAGCAGGATTTATCTCATTTCAGGTTCCAAGATGAACTGATGAACATCTCCCTTGTTGGATTAGAAGCCATCTTTTCCAGCAGTGACCTACACGTGCTCTGTGAAGATGTGGTTTATTACTTCTTGCTCAAGTGGGCCCGTGTGCGATACTATTATTCGGAAGAGGAAAGACGCAAGGTCTTGAGTTATCGCTTGCTTCCACTGGTACGCTTCAGTAATATGAGCTGTGATGCACTGCAGAAGGCCCTAACATGTGAAGATGTTGATATAGACCATGAGTACTTAACTAAGCATATTGCTAAGGTACTTCTACAAAAAGCATACCCAAACCAGATGGAAGGTGCTCTTGCAGCAAACGTGACAACATGTTGGCAATTTGCTGAGCGAGCTTACGACTTCAAACTTGTGAGAGTGGTTGAGTTTAATCAACCCTGCCCACAGGTTACAGTTTACATGGATCTAAAGCATGACGAGTGTTCCCGACTCTTCCCATCAGGAGGTATAGGCTCGCAAATGTTCCATCTCGCAGGGCACAAATTCTGTCTCTTGGCAAACTGTAACATGGTTGAGCAGGCAACATCGTACAGCTTTGCCCTATCATTACATACTTTTGATGAGCCGGCAGGCTCAATATGTTTAGATATTGAGTTTGCTGCAAGGACAAAGCCGTTAGGAAAATTTGTGAGCAAGTACGGATATAAGAACACCATGACTGGTGATTGGTCGCTGGAATGCGGTGATCTTTTCGGAATGCCATGGTCGACGTTCATTGCTGATGACAGCCTCTTCATCGCCGGCGTGCTACATCTGAGAGCCGACTTGACTCTGGTGGAGGAGCCTGAATTACAGACCTGATCTGATGACATCTCACTCAGCAGAGTTATTTGGGTCGTGTCTTGTGTGAAGTATCAGATGCTTCAGTCGTGGCTTTTAGTTTCATCCCTGAAGGGCTTATGTACGTGGGCAATCCTATGTGTGTTGTTGATCGGCTGCTACTGCATGTTACCTGGTAATATATTTGTGTGTTTGTGTGTTGCCTTTGTATGTCGTTGTTGCATGTTGTATCATACAGTTTATGTGGACAAGCTTTCTCTGCTGGTCTTTGTCTTGTAAGGGGTCTGTTGGATCCATGGTGCAGTTGTAAGTGTCACAAAGTTCAATGGGATTCCAGTTATAATTTTGGATATTGTTAGTTGGCTGGGCATATGGGCAGTGTGGGCTTTTGGGTCGATGCTTGGTGCGGTCTTGTATAGCTATTTTTTTGCTTCTGCTGGAATGTTTGGTGCCTGAATGTGAATGATGTAAGTAGATTGCACTTGTTCAGCTAGAGCGCGATGAGCTTCCCGGCCATTCGTTGTGGAGGCAAGGTCGATGTCCAGTGCTAGACGTCGCGCTACAGTAGCTGACTGCAAAAAACTTGAGAGTTGAAAACTAGCTTCATCTGGCTTAATATCCCCCAGTTCGTTAATATATAGTTGGTTTTCTAGAAATCAAGTTTCTTAAGCTTTGACAAGATTTATAGAGAAACCCATTCTAAAAAAGTAGAAACATTTTTTAAAACTAGAATACTGAATTTATACCATATAAAATAATATTTCGTAATGAATCTAATGAAGATTTGGCATTCTAGAAATTGGTAAATTTTCTATGAAGTTAGTCAAAGTACACAAATTTTGACTTTAGAAAATCTAATGTGCACTATACTTTGATTCTTTGGAACAAAGTGAGTAGAGTTTCGTTACAACAGTGTCCATATATACTACTCTACGCCCATCCACTAGAAATGAATGAAACTGAAGCACCAAGACTCGTCTACTCCCTACGTTCCTAAATGTAAGTCTTTTTAGAGATTTCAATAAGGACTACATACATATGTATATAGACATATTTTCATAGTTTAAAAAGACGAACCTGTTATCGAACCGGCAAGGTTGCCGGTTCTGGTTTATCCGTCGGACCGCCGGTTCACCGGTTCGATTCTTGGTTTTTTAAGCAATGAATAATATAGACTTTATCTATAAATACATCAATCATTACATAAAAATGTGTAATCACACATAGAGTAACTAGTAACTACTACTCCCTCCATAAAGAAATATAAAAGCGTTTAGATTGTTGGAATCGAAAGTGAAATCCTTGTCTTGATCAGGGGTTAGAGATTACAATTAATACCATCCGGGGAGACGCGGCGCTAGGGAAGGATGCGTCGGTTCCGGAGGCAGACGAGAGAGGCGTCTGTTGCGGACGCACCCGCATGTCGTTTGGAAAAGTGGAGATTTTGTTCTAATTACAAGTGCTAATTAATCACAACACTCCCCCTAATCTACGCTTGACCATGTAGAATCATCTTCACAATTTTCCAGGAAGCTCTACCATCTCAAAGGATTCTCCTCCAATTGTTCTTCATAAAATCTTTGATGAGATCCTGAAACATATACTCACAAAGAAATATAGCGTAATGTGATGTTTAACCACGGATATCTCAAGAAGAGACTCCCCTGATGCTTGCAAGTCCCGAAGTCGTCGCATACCAATTCCATGAACATATTTTTGGAATGTTGAATTTGATAGAGACTTGGTAAATAAATCAGCAAGGTTGTCGCATGATTTAACTTGCAGAATGCTTATTTCCCCGCTTTTCTGAAGATTATGGGGGAAAACCATTTAGGAGAAATATGCTTGGTGATATTGCTCTTGATATCCTGTTTGCATCTGTGCAACACAAGCCGCATTATCTTCATAGATAATGGTAGGTGATTTTATCGAACCAATTCCACATACTGTTGTATGTGGTTTATCATTCTGCGAAGCCATACACATTCACATGTTGCTTCAAATAATGAAATTATTTCAGAATAATTGGTAGATGTTGCCACCAGAGTCTGTTTTGAAGGCTTCCATGATATAGCAGTACCACCATGTAGGAACACAAAGCCGGTCTGAGATCTGGCATTATGGGGATCAGACAAATAACCGGCATCTGCATATCCAATCATATCAGAGTCCAGATTTCCCTGGAAATGGAAAAATAGGCCAAGATCTTTTGTGCCTTGAAGATATCGAAAGATATTCTTTACTGCAGACCAATGACGTTTAGTGGGAGCTGTGCTATGTCTAGCAAGTAGATTCACTGCAAGGGCAATATCAGGTCTTGTACAATTTGCAAGATACATAAGCTCTCCAATGGCACTGAGGTATGGAACACTAGGTCCCAACACCTCTTCTCCATCGTCCCTCGGTCTGAACGGATCTTTCTCTACGTCTAGAGATCGAACCACCATAGGAGTTTTAGATGGATAGGATTTGTCCATATTGAATTTCTCCAATATTTTCTGGATATAGGCAGCTTGGTGTACCATGATTCCTGAGGGAAGGTGCTCAAGTTGAATACCTAAGCAAAATTTGGTTTTACCCAAATCCTTCATCTCAAATTCCATCTTTAGGTGATTGCGTGCTTCATCAATGTCTCGTGTGCTGCCAATGATATTGAGATCATCAACATACACCGAAATGATGCAAAATCTTGTAGAGGGCTTCTTAATGAAGACACATGGGCAATCAACACTATTGGAGTAACCTTTTTGGAGAAGGAACTCACTGAGTCGGTTGTACCACATCCGTCCCGACTGCCTTAAGCCATATAATGACTTATTCAGCTTTACACAATACATGTTGCGGTTTGCATTTTCATTCGGGACAGAGATTCCATCAGGAACCTTCATATATATGTCCGAATCTAGTGACCCATAAAGATATGCGGTCACGACGTCCATCAACTGCATAGATAGACGATTTTGCACTGCCAAAGATATAAGATATCGGAAAGTGGTTGCACTCATTACCGGAGAATATGTTTCAGTGAAATCAATGCCGGGTTTCTGCGTGAAACCTTGTGCTACGAGCCTTGCTTTGTATCTCACCACCTCATTGTTCTCATTCCGTTTCCGTAGAAAAACCCATTTAAATCACACAGGGAAAACACTGGGAGGTGTCGGTATTGCTTTAGTGAATACCTTTCTTTTGTTAAGCGAGGCAATTTCTGCTTGAATTGCATCCTTCCATTTAGGCCAGTCGGAGCGCTTTTGGCACTCAACGATAGTCCTTGGATCATGATCAGTGATAAGGGTATCCGCAATCTTTTCAGCGAAATATATGTCGACAGTCATAGTCTTACGGTCAAATGATTCTCCAGAATCAACATAGTTGATAGAAATTTCCTGCACCCCTAGTGACTCTTCGTGATTTCCCAATACGGTTGAGTCTGGGTGTTCCGATGTCCCAGCCAGTTTGTGTACACTGGAGCTGGACTGTGGAGGTTGCCCTTCCACTGGGTGTATACTACCCATCAGGTGTTTGTCAACGTTGAGTTGACCTGCATTTACTGACTCCGAGGTTTTACTCCTCGATTTCTTTTGCTGCTTGCTAGAAGCATGCTCCAGGTCAGAGGCCGTACTACTCCCCCTCTTTTTAGGAATAGGGAGTTGAGTGGTTTTTATTGGTACCTCCACTCTTTCTGGCGCGTTTCTGGATGGATTTAAGGATTTTGTAACACCTTTCAGATCAGTAAATGAATATGGCAGATTATTTGCAAGATGTTGCAAATTAATGATCTTTCGAACTTGTAGTTCGGTCTCTTGGGTGCGTGGATCAGAGAATGAAATGGCATGAGCATTCCAATGAATTTTCGGGAATTCTTTCTGGTACTTGAAATCTCCCCCTAATGCCAGAAAATGTTCCTCATTAAATATACAATCAGCGTGACGGGCTGTGAACAGATCCCCAGTTAGGGGTTCTAGGTACTTAATAATCGACGGCGATTTGTACCCCACATAGATCCCCAACTTCCTGTGTGGCCCCATAGATGTTCGCTGTGGTGGTGAGATCGGGATGTATGCAGCACATCCAAACTTACGCAGATGGGAAATGCTTGGAGGATTAATATTTCCACGTACCAATTCCAGAGGGGAAGAACTGTGATATGCAGTTGGCCTCAATTGTATCAAGTCAGCAGCGTGTAAGACAACATGACCCCAACAAGAGGTTGGCAAGTTGCAATTCGTCAACAAAGGTCTTGCAATGAGTTTGATCCTCTTAATTAATGGTTCAGCCAAACCATTTTTGTGTATGGACATATGGAACAGAGTGCTGAACTTCAATCCCCAAAGCCATGAAATAATCATTGAAAGCATGAGAGGAGAATTCTGCAGCGTTGTCCATTCGAATTGACTTAATTCGACTTTCAGGATAATGGGCTTGCAACTTAATGACTTGCCTCATTATCTTGGCAAATGCATGGTTACGTGTGGATAGAAGACACATATGTGACTATCTTGTAGATGCGTCAATGAGAACCATGAAATACATGAAAGGTCCAGATAATGGTTGAATGGGACCACAAATGTCTCCTTGAATACGTTCAAGGAACTGAAGTGGTTCAGCTTGTATTTTGAGGTGCGAGGGCCTCAAAATTAGCTTTCTCATGGCACAAGATGTGCACACAAAATCAGAAGATTGAGGAAATTTTGACTCAAGCAAATTATGACCAATGGAATTGCTAGTAATTTTTCTCATCATCCCGATTCCGGGATGGCCTAGGCGATCATGCCAGGTTTGGAATGCATTAACATTCTGAAAAATTACTTTGTATGCAACATGTTCTACAGCTTTAATGTACGTATAATACAATCCAGACGATAGAGAAGGAATTTTCTCATGTACCTTTTTGCCATATCCGTGATCTTTGGTAAAGAGTAGATACTCCTCTTTGTTGTTTTCATGGGTTTCAATGTGAAAACCATTTTTACGGATATCTCGATAACTGATCAGGGTACGTGAAGAATCGGGATACAGTAAAGCATCCTCAATTGTCACATGTGTACCACTTGGGAGGATGAACATGGCACGTCCAGTACCAACAATCACTGTATCGCGTCCAGCGATAGTTTAAATATCTCCATTCGTCTTTTTCAGAGTTTGGAAATATTTCATTTCCCTCAGTATGGAGTTTGTGGCACCACTGTCCACAAGGCATAATTCCTCTTCCATCGGATTGTCCCCGTAGGTAACTATATAAAACAAAGAATTTCAATAAGAAAATCTCATGGTAATACATAGTATACAATCTTTATTATATCAAATGTGCTGATACAATACAATATAAAGACAACAACAAACTTATGTTCTTATTACAATCATCACAAATGGACATAAATGAGTAGATCACTAGGAGATCAAGGGACTAGTCGAAGTCGCCAAACACGTTGTTTGCGGTGTACTCAATCAACGTGTTCTCCATTTCAGCAGGATCCTCAGGTAGATAAGGAATCATGGCGTTGCTCGGTCCAGGAGGGACATCGTGCGAATAACCGGCTCCTTGTGCGCTATGCGGATGAAGGTTGAAGTTGGCTTCAAACCTTTTCCCTTGAGGTGCTTTGCGTCCCTGAGATTGCTGGTATAGCATAACCAGATGCTTGGGCATTGTGCACTTTTCAGTAGAATGCGTGTAGCATCCACACTTGTTGCAAAGCTTAGATTTATCAAACCTGGGCTTTGAAGTGCCTTTTCCCTTGCCTGGGTTTCTGGATCTTCTGTTCCCATTGCGCTTTCGCTTATGCTCGAAATTGGATTGTTTACCTTGAAAGGTATAATTAAACTTTTGTCTATTCCCGATATTCATATGAACTTCAGGTAAAGGTTGTGCCCCAACTGGGCGCTGAGAGCCATTCTTAGCAAGTAGCTCATCATGCTTTTCATCCTGAAGTAACATGTGAATAAGCTCGGAATAGACAGTGAAGTTACGAGCACGATATTGTTGTTGGAGGATTCTATCTGAAGGGAGCATAGTAGACAGAGTTTTTTCTATCTTCTCCCCCTCAGTAGGTTCCTTCTCACAAAAGCGCAGTTTGGAACATATCTTATGAACAACATGATTGTACTCATCGATGGATTTTAAATCCTGGAGACGGAGATGAGTCCAATCATGGAGTTCTTCTGGCAGGACTACTGCCTTCTGCTGTTCACACCTCGTTTTGAAGGCCAGAAACAGAGTACTAGGAGATTCCTCCTGTAAATACTCAGACTTGAGATCTGGATGAATATGATGCCTTATGATGAATAAAGCAGCAAAGTTCTGTTGTTCTGTCAGCTGCGTGGCTCTAGTCGGGAGAGGAGTCTCAGGGGGCTGGATTGCACGTGCAATCCCACGGGACGCAAGACTGATCTTGATGTCCATAGCCCATGTAGGATAGTTGTGGCCATTGAGGGCAAGCTCCTCAAACTCTTTGGCAGTCATCTTTGCCTACATGAGGAACCAAAGATAATTAATTTACAGATGGTAAATTAAAAACCATCATGGTTTTGTAATAAGAACGCAAAAATTTGATGCTCAAGTGAAAACTTGAAAAATTCTCAACCTCAATTGTGTAAACATAACACATTGAAGATCACTTAGATCTCACAGTAATAGGCCACATTGCCATTACCTTGTGTATGCTACAATTCATATATAAGGAGGGAGAAATATTTAAAAAATTACAAGCTTGTTATGAGAGAGAAGATGATCTCGATCGCAAGAACATGTTCAAGAGAACTTGATATGTGGTAAACACATGGAACATGTCATTCTTACCGGGTGGAATCCGGTACTTTATTTATATTAGCAATCCAATACATAATATAAACACACTAGTAATTACACAAGTCCTATCCTAGATTAAATCTAGAACTGGACTAGAATGTAAGTAGCAGTCAAACTAGGTACTAAACAGTACTAATCTTAGTCTAAAACTATATTAATACAATAACTATTACTAACTAGTACTAAACAGAGAAATAAGAAAGAAAAAAATCAACAGCAGCCGGCCGGAGGCAACTCAGGTGCTTGGGCTTGGGCCTCGGCAGGATTTGGCCGGCCCATGTCATCCCGCACCGCATAAGAGAGGAAAGCGAGGGGTGGGGCGGCTACGGATAAGGGATCCGCCCCGACCCGCTCAACCTCTCGATCTCCTCCAACTCTGCTCGCTCACGGGGATAAGCTGCCGCCGCCGGCGATTGGAGCGGGCGCCAGTGCCTCCCCTCGCGACTCCGATGGTCACCGGCGCAACCCCGCCAACTCCTCCTCGTCTGAAGAAGAGGCAACGACGACGGGGTCCAGGCGTGCTCCCGGTGACGCGACGCTGGTGAGGCCGAGGCTCGCCGGAGCCCACGAGCCGGCGCGGCGGCGAGGACGGCGGTCGATGGCAGCGACGGCCTGCTCGAAGAGGCGGCCAAATCTTCGCTCGGCGCGGCTGCTAGAGCCGGCGGCCGTTTCCGTCTGTGCGAGGCGAGCCCGTTGGAGGAGCCGATCCCGGCATTGAAGTGGATGACGCCGGAGGAGCCGGTCGGCGCGGAGACGAAGGAGAGCGCCTCCTCCGCGGTCACCTCAGTGCGCATCGGCACGGGTGAGTAGCCAGGAGGGCGGCGACTTGGGCCGGCGTCCTCGGCAGCGGGCGTCAGCGTTCGCGGAGGCAGCCAGCACGCCGGTGGAGGAGGGGGCGGAGGCGGGTCCACGTGCAGCATCGGTGTGGCCGGGCCGGCGAGCAGCCTCGGGTCAAAGCCGACGAGGGGATGCGCGGCGCCCTCTATGGCGCGCTGGCCGCCCACGGTGTGTCCAGGGGCGCGGTAACCGCCCCGGGCGATGCCACCAGCGGCATGCTGACCATGTGCAGCGACGCCCAGGCCGTGCCCGATGACGCCAGGCCGCGTCCAGCGGCGACACGACAGCGACGGGCAAGGAGGCGGTCACGGCGGTTGTCGTCACTGATGAGGCGTAGGAACAAGGAAGTGAGGGGCGACATCTCACCGACGGCGAGTGCTTCTTCCCTTCTCCCTTTCTGCTTTTCGCTCTCACACTAGTAGAAAAAGGGTCAAACGTGAAGCACATTAGTGCCGGTTTGAATATGAGCCGGCACTAATGTGTACACTAGTGCCGGTTCCAACGGCTAGCCGGGCCGCTCTCATTAGTACCGGTTCGTGGAGAACCTTTAGCACCGGTTCGTGCCACGAACCGGTACTAATGAGAGTGGTGGCAGGATGTTGTCAGTCTGGGGCCCCTCCAGCACCTTTAGTACCGGTTCTTGCCATGAACCGGTGCTAAAGGTAGTCGTACATAAACCCTTCGTCCCCCCGAGCTCGCTCTGTTCTTCCCCTTTCCCCTCTCCCTCTCTGTTCTTCCCCTCTTCCTCTCGAGTCATCACACATTTTCCCCAAAATTTGTCAAGATTTGAAGGCCCCCATCCATTCAAATGATCACAAAGGTTAGCAACTTTGTCCTTTCATCTCTCATTGCTAGATTAGCTCTTGCAATGCTTTATATAGTGATTAATTTGTGAGTTTAGTAATTTGGGAGGAAATATATGTGCTAGTATTTGATTTATATGCAATCTGAGGTCCAAAATAACACTTAGTTTGCATATCTAGGAGAGGTTAAATTTAGTTGAAAGAGAAAACGAGTACTTGAAAGAAAAATTGAAAAGAATTGAGGACGAGAAGATGGAATTGGAGTTGCATCTTGCCGATGTCGTCGATGATCACAAGATCAAGATGGAGAAAATGCGCTTGAAGATTAGAAAGATTAGAAAATATGCCATCGATAGTGAGGCTTGGTATCATTATGCTGTTGGATCAATTGTTACCTTAGTTGCGATCTTGATCGCATTTGTTGTTGCATTTAAATGCTTTAGCTAGAGAGTTATTTGTTTGTTGCATTTAAACGTTTTATGAACTTTATTTATGAACTTGTATTAAGTTGGTGTTTTTGGTGCTGTGTATTGAAGATGAGCCGACAATGGATGTACGATGACCGATGCTCTCCCGAGTTCATTAATGGCGTGCAAACTTTTCTGCTTGTGGCCGAGGCAAACAAGTGGGCGGATGGTTTCATGCCTTGTCCATGTGCTGTCTGTAAGAATGGTAAAAATTACTCTAAGTCAAGAACCATTCACGTCCACCTGTTTAAGTCCGGTTTTGTGCCCCACTATAATATTTGGACCAAGCACGGAGAAAGAGGGGTTATAATGAAAGACAATGAAGAAGAAGAGGATGATGACAGCTATCCTGGCCATGGGTTCCCCGAATACGATGATACAACAATGGGGGAAGAAGCTGAGCCGGTAATGCGGGAAGAAGCTGAGCCACCAATGCAGGAAGAAGCTGAAGAAGAGGCATCAGATGATCCCGTTGATGATCTAGGTCGGGCCATTGCCGATGCAAAGAGAAACTGCGCAAGTGATTTGGAGAAGAAGAAGTTGCAGCGCATGTTAGAGGATCACAAAAAATTGTTGTACCCGAATTGCGTAGGTGACAAGAAAAAGCTGGTCACCACACTGGAATTGCTGCAATGGAAGGCAGAGAATGGTGTATCTGACAAGGGATTTGGAAAGTTGCTGGTAATGATAAAGGATATGCTTCCAAAGGACAACGAATTGCCCGAGAGTACGTACGAAGCAAAGAAGGTTGTCTGCCCTCTAGGTTAGAGGTGCAGAAGATACATGCATGTCCTAATGATTGCATCCTCTACCGCGGTGTGTACGATGATTTGAACGCTTGCCCGGTATGTGGTGCATTGCACTATAAGATCAGCCGCGATGACCCTGGTGATGTCGAGGGCGAGCGCCCCAAGAAGAAGATTCCTGCCAAGGTGATGTGGTATGCTCCTATAATACCACGGTTCAAACGTTTGTTCCAAAACAAAGAGCATGCCAAGGCGATGCGATGGCACAGAGAAGACCGTAAGATAGACGGAAAGTTGAGAGTTCCCACTGACGGGTCGCAGTGGAGAAAAATCGAAAGAAAGTACGGGAAGGAGTTCGCAGATGACGCAAGGAGCGTATGGTTTGGTCTAAGCGCAGATGGCATTAATCCTTTTGGGGAGCAGAGCAGCAACCATAGCACCTGGCCAGTGACTCTATGTTTGTATAACCTTCCTCCTTGGTTGTGCATGAAGCGGAAGTTCATTATGATGCCAGTGCTCATCCAAGGCCCTAAGCAACCCGACAACGACATTGATGTGTACCTAAGGCCATTAGTTGAAGAACTCTTACAACTGTGGAATGGAACAGGTGTACGTGCGTGGAATGAGCACATGGGGGAAGAATTTGACCTAAAGGCGTTGCTGTTCGTGACCATCAATGATTGGCCTGCTCTCAGTAACCTTTTAGGACAGACAAACAAGGGATACCGCGCATGCACGCACTGTTTGGATGATACCGACAGTATATATTTGGTTAATTGTAAGAAGAATGTGTACCTGGGACATCGTCGATTTCTTCCGAGCAGGCATCCCGTAAGAAAGAAAGGCAAGCATTTCAAAGGTGAGGCGGATCACCGAACGAAGCCTCGCCACCCTACTGGTGCTGATGTACATGATATGGTCAAGGATTTGAAGGTGGTCTTTGGAAAGGGTCCTGGTGGACAACCTGTTCCGAATGACGCTGAAGGACGCGCACCCATGTGGAAGACGAAATCTATATTTTGGGACCTGCCCTATTGGAAAGACCTAGAGATCCGCTCCGCAATCGACGTGATGCACGTGACAAAGAATCTTTGTGTGACCCTGCTTGGCTTCTTGGGCGTGTATGGGAAGACAAAAGATACACCTGAGGCACGGGAGGACCTGCAACGTATGCACGGAAAAGACGGCATACATGAGGGTCATGCAAGCTACGCTCTTACCAAAGAAGAGAAGGAAATCTTCTTTGAATGCCTACTCAGTATTAAGGTACCGTCTGGCTTCTCGTCGAATATAAAGGGAATAATAAACATGGCAGAGAAAAAGTTTCAGAACCTTAAGTCTCATGACTGCCACATGATTATGACGCAACTGCTTCCGGTTGCATTGAGGGGGCTTCTACCGGAAAATGTCCGATTAGCCATTGTGAAGCTATGTGCATTTCTCAATGCAATCTCTCAGAAGGTAATCGATCCAGAAATCATACCAATGTTAGAGAATGATTTGGTGCAATGTCTTGTCAGTTTCGAGTTGGTGTTCCCACCATCCTTCTTCAACATCATGACGCACGTCCTAGTTCACCTATGCGAAGAGATTAACGTTTTGGGTCCTGTATTTCTACACAATATGTTCCCCTTTGAGAGGTTCATGGGAGTCTTAAAGAAATATGTTCATAACCGTGCTAGGCCAGAAGGAAGCATCTCCAAGGGCCATGAGAATGAGGAGGTCATTGAGTTTTGCATTGATTTTATTCCTGACCTTAAGCCGATTGGTGTTCCTGAATCGCGGCATAAGGGCAGACTGGATGTAAAAGGCACGCTAGGAGGGAAACAAATAATATGTATGGACGGACATTCTCTCACTGAAGCACACTACACAGTTCTACAGAATTCCGCCTTGGTGGCTCCGTATATGGATGAACACAAGAATTTGCTACGCTAGAAACACCCGGTGCGGTCTGATGACTGGATTACACGTGAACAAACCAGGAGTTTCGCCAGCTGGTTGCAGACACGTACCATGCATGACACCTCTATTGAAGATGACCTGTACGTGCTGTCCCAGTTACCATCTTCGAATATAATGACTTTCAAAGGGTACGAGATAAATGGTAACACATTTTACACGATCGCCCAAGATAAGAAGAGCACCAACCAAAACAGTGGTGTCCGCTTTGATGCAGAAACCAAGACGGGAAAGGAAACATATTATGGTTATATACATGACATATGGGAACTTGACTATCGACGTGGTTTGAAGGTCCCTTTGTTTCGGTGCAAATGGGTCAATATGACACGAGGCGGGGTAACGGAAGACCCACAGTACGGAATGACAACAGTGGATCTCAACAATCTTGCGTATGCAGACGAACCATTCGTCCTAGGCAATGATGTGGCACAGGTTTTCTATGTGAAGGACATGTCTACCAAGCCAAGAAAAAGAAAAGATAAGGAAGCGAATGCATCGTACGATGAGCCAAAGCGGCACATAGTTCTTTCTGGGAAGAGAAACATCGTGGGAGTGGATGACAAGACAGACAAGTCAGAAGATTTTGAAAAGTTTGATGAAATTGGTCCATTCACAGTGAATATTGACCGAGCATCCCGTTAAATGATGAAGATTTTGCATGGTTACGGCGCAAAGAGACACACGCGAAGAAAAAGTTTCACACCCACAGATCTGGGATGTGATCGGCTTCACTATCATCACTTTCTTCTGTGTTTCACACCAAGAAGGGAATCTCTGTAATAGTTAGGGTAGTTATGTGTTTTGGCATTTGAAACGCGAAGAAATTTTATGTGCAAACAAATTCTTTCATGCATTTACTGATTTTTCAACTAAATTGATAAACACTTCTAATGAACACCCCAAAGGTTGAAAGTTGGCATGGTATCATAATTTCACTGTAACGGACGAAAACTCATCTGTTACAAAGGTATTTCATTTTTTAAACAACCTAAGCATTACCAAATTGAATATAATGATAAAACACACTAATATTAAACATAATAAAAAATAATCACTGAAAAATTAATTTTTAAAGTTAAGTTATTCACAAACTAGTGATTCACACAAATTTCAAATAATTCAAAATTTGAACTATTCAAATTTGAAAACTACTGGCACTAACAGAAAGTTAATATTTTTTGTACGTAAAGCAAAAATATTCACAAAGAAACTCTAAATATAGCAAAAACAACTAAAAAATAAATAAAACAAAATTAATAATGCAAAAAAGAAAAAAGGAAAAAAGCCAGCCTACTGGGCCATAGCGGCCTGCATACGACTAGAAACCCAACCTGTTGTTGGGCCAAGATGCAGGCCCGCCAGCCCAATAGGTCCCACATGGCTGAGTAGCAGAGGTAGGGCAAGAAGGCCTGCATTTGAGAGGAGCTCAATGCAGTGGCCGCGCCGGGGCTTATAAACTGGTCCTGGCGCTCTTCGACTAGCGAGGTGGGACTAAACATATGCGTCCCTCGCCTGCCAGCGCAACCCCATTAGTACCGGGTCGAGCCACCAACCGGGACTAAAGGGGGGGGGGGGTCTTTAGTACCGGTTGGTGGCTCCAACCGGTACTAAAGGGGGCTGTTTCCCGCCGCTTCACCTGGCGAAAATTGGCCTTTAGTACCGGTTGGAGCCACCAACCGGTACTAAAGGCCCCTCCTATATATATGGCACTTACAAAAAATTCAGTTCCATCGATCACCACTTCTTCTCAACGCGACATCGCCCTTTCCGCCGCGCCGTCGCCCATCACTCGCCGCCCTCGCCGCGCACCGTTGCCCCCGCTGCCCGTCGTCGCCGTCTCGCGCCGCCGCCCCCGTCGTCGTCGTCCCCTTCGTCGCCGTCATCGCCGTCTCGCGCCGCCGCCCCCATCATCGCCGGCCGTCCCCTTCGTCGTCGTCGCCGTCTCGCGCCGCCGTCACCGTCCGCCCTCACCGCCCCCGTTGTCGCCGTCTCGCGCCGCCGCCCGTACGCCGCCGCCCCCCGCTCGTACACA
>LR738715.1:42032598-42081062 GCA_902687465.1 Secale cereale
CGCGTGAGAGAGGGGCGGGCGGGGGTTACCTGGGAGGAGAAGGAGCGGAGGAGGGAGGCGGTGGGGTGGTGGTGGGGTGCGGCGGCGATGGGGGACCGGCGGCGGGGCAGCAGGGGAGGGGAGGCGGCGGGGGAGACGGGGTCGGGACCCAGCGGCCGGCGGTGGCGTCGGAGGGGGCGGCGCCGCAGGGGATGGGGGGCTGTGGCGGCGACAGGGGAGGGGAAGAGGAGAGGAACAAGTGCGGCGGGGAGCTAGTGAGGAGAGGGGGATCTAGGCGGATGGCAGCACTAACAATGGCGCACATCTCTGGTAGTGTGCCATTACTGCCATGGCCTAGTGGTTAAAAGAGTCCGCGTCTGTGTTATGGACAGAAGTACTGCCATGGCCTAGTGGTTGGACCCTTGATGCATAACCCAGCCAGCCAGGGTTCGAATCCTGGCGGCCCCATTTTTTTCAATCTTAAAAAAAATGTTTTTGATGTATATATGTCTATTGGTTGCACTAGTCCGGTCTTTAAACATTTTTTTACCTTTTTCTGTGTTTTTTCTTTACTGTTTTTGTCAGTTCTTTTTTAGTTTTCTATTAAATATATTTGAATGTATTTGAGTATTTGAATGTATTTGAATGTAAAATATTGTTAAACAACATACATTTGAATGTAAATATTGTTAAACAACATACATTTTAATGTATTTGAATATTTCCTATTAAATATATGTACATCTTTTAGGACAATATACGTGGGCTTATGTGTTTAGATTTAAGATTTGAATCATTGTGATAATTTAAGATTTGAGATAAAAGAATAGGAAAATGCAAATGGAGTGATAAAACCATTGTGCAAAGATTTAGAATTAGATGACATGGTTGAAATCAAGTGATACATGTAATAATTTAGTTGCATGTAATTAATAATTGAGCTTGCCACTGACACACACACACACACGCGGCCGACACGTCGTGATTCAATCTTAGCTATCTTTTCACAATCTTCTTGCCCTTCTTCCTCGCGGTTGAATAATTTAGCCCCGGAACCCCTTGAATTGATCTTCTCTTGAACGGACGTCCTTTAGGTAGGGTGGTCCTGCTTCTTCTTGTGGTGTATGGTACTTCATCGTCGTCGTCATCTTCCATCTTCGGGTCGCCGTACTTGTCAAAGTCTTGCTCATTGGCGACTCCATCCATTCCGATGATGTTCCTTTTGCCTCTCCTCACGACAACACGACTGGGCTTTGACGGGTCGGTAATGAAGAAGCATTGGTCCACTTTGGAAGCCAGTACCCATGGCTCATTTTTCGCGGTGACGTTTGCGCCCGCGGTCTTGGATTTGGCTTCGGGTATAACCATGGTGGTGAAATACCGGTCTTCTTTTAGGACGCTCTTGGCCCATCTGACACGGAACATCGGGACCTTCTCTCCAGCGTAGCTCAGCTCCCAGATCTCCTTGATCCTTCCGTAGTATCTGTCCTTGTCGTTACCGGTGTAGGATTCCATCGTTACCCCGGAGTTCTGATAATCGCTCTTCATGTCCTTTTCCTCGGTGTAGAATGTGTAGCCGTTGATATCGTACGCCTCATAGTTCATCAGGTTGTGCTCGGCGCCCTGTGACAAGGCGAATATGAGTTTTTCTTCCGCGGAAGAATCCTCATGTAAAGGGTACGACAGAAGCTTCTCCTTGAACCAACGCGTGAAACATGAGTTGTGCTCTTTGATTATAGCTCCCTCCGTCCTCTGTTGGCCTCGGTCATTGTACGTCTTCTCAATAAAGATTTTGTGCTCTACCACCCAAGGATCGACCACGTCTATGTGTTGTAGCGCGACTAGGTTTGCTCTTTCAAAGTCGGCGAGTCGACCCATGAAGTCGACATGCATTTCGCGGCGACCCTCGCGGTGACCCCATCCAGCGAGCCTGCCGAGGTGCCTGTTGACGGGCAGACCAACGGGGTTCTCGATGCCTAGATAATTCGTGCAGAAGGAGATGCACTCTTCGGTCAGAAAGCCCTTTGCTATGCTTCCATCTGGACGTGCCCTGTTGCGAACGTATCCTTTGATGACACCATTCATCCTTTCGAACGGCATCATGCTGTGCAGGAACATCGGCCCGAGTTGGATGATATCCTCCACGATATGGACCAGCAGATGCACCATAACGTCGAAGAATGCGGGCGGGAAGTAGATCTCAAGCTCGCATAGTATCACCACGATCTCTTCCTGTAGCCTTCTGAGTTGCCTCACGCCAACAGACTTCCGAGAGATGACGTCGAAAAAGTTGCATAGGCCAAATAGCGTGTCACGGACGTGCGCGTCCATGATCCCACGGATTGCAACTGGAAGTATCTGCGTCATCAGCACGTCACAGTCGTGAGACTTCATCCCGCTGAACTTCTGCTTCGCTGAGTCTAGGTATCTGCTTATCTTCCCCGCGTAACCGTAAGGAAGTTTTACTCCTACGAGGCAGGTGAAAAACTGCTCGATCTCCTTCTGACTTAGAGTGAAGCACGCGGGAGGGTAGTCATATTCGATCTTCTTGGCCTTTTTGCCTTTGCGATGACTTTCCGTGTCCTTCGCCTCATCATCATCATCATCATTAGGGCGCCAGAGCTCCTCCCTGATGCCCATTTTTTGCAAGTCTGCCCTTGCTTTCGGCCCATCTTTGGTCCTCTCTGGCATGTTGAGCAGGGTACCAAGCAGACTCTCGCACACGTTCTTCGTGATATGCATGACATCAAGGCTGTGAGGCACACGGAGGATCTTCCAGTACGGCAAGTCCCAGAAAACAGACCTCGTTTTCCATACCTTCAGCAGCGGCTCTGGTGCCTTTCGCTTCTTTCCCGGCAGTGGGCACTCTTTCCAATTTTTCAACAGCTCGTCTATTTCCTCGCCGCTCCTCGTACGTGGGGGTCTTCGGGTTTCGGTTTCACCATCGAACAGATCCTTGCGTTTTCTCCATGCGTCATCGTCGCGAAGCCACCTTCGATGTCCCATGAACACGGTTTTCGAAGACCCGGGATCTCTATCTAGCTGGCGATACGTTGTGTCATCCATGCACCTGACGCATGCACAAAATCCGTGGACCACCTGCCCCGCGACATATCCGTAACCGAGATAGTCGTGCACCGTCGTGAGCAGTGCGGCTCTCATAGGGAAATATTCTTTCGCTGCGGCGTCCCACGTATTGGCTGGCGTTTTCCACAGCATGTCTAGCTCCTCTTTCAGCAGCCCCAGATACAGATTGATGTCGTTCCCTGGTTGTTTCGGCCCTTCAATTAGCATACTCATGTGAATGTACTTCCTCTTCATGCACATCCAGGGGGGAAGGTTGTACATCCACACAAACACAGGCCAGGTGCTATGTGTGCTTCTCTGGCTGCCAAACGGATTGACTCCATCGGTGCTCGCGCCCAGCACGATGTTCCTTGGATCGTCCCCAAATTCTGTGTCTTCGAAGTTCAACGCTTGCCACTGGCTCGCGTCCTTAGGGTGACTCAGCATCTTGTCTTTTTTATTTATCTCCGGATCATTTCCGTCATCTTCTCGCTTCTTCTCCTCCCTATCCGCGTGCCAACGCAGGAGCTTTGCTAGCTTAGGGTCCGCGAAATACCGCTGCAGACGAGGAGTGATCGGAAAGTACCACACCACTTTTCGAGGAGCTTTCTTCCTCTTCTTGTATCGACTGACGCCGCACACCGGACATATGGTAGCCTCCGCGTGCTCGTCCCGATAAATGATGCAATCGTTCATGCACACATGGTATTTCACGTGCGGTAAATCCAGAGGACACACGATTTTCTTCGCCTCCTCGAAACTGGTCGGGCACTTGTTCCCCTTCGGAAGACGTTCGTGCCAGAATGACATGTTCTCGTCGAAGCATGCGTCGGTCATTTTGTGTTTTACCTTCATCTCCAGAGCCATGAGCATTACTTTCAGGCGGGTATCCTCGGGCCTGCATCCTTCATACAATGGAGTAACCGCGTCTGTCTCCAGTTGATCCAGCTTGGCTTTCTCTCGGGCGGCAGCTCTTGCGTTACCCGTCTGCTTGCGAAGCAGCTCTTGAATATGAGGGTCATGCACCCAGCCCATCGATGGTCCATCGTCGTCTGCTCCGGCATCTTCATCTTCATGATCATGCCCTTCGTCTTGATCTTCCTCATCATCATGTCCGGCATCTTCTACATGATGACCGTGTCCTGCATCTACTTCGTGATCATGTCCTGGAGATTCTTCGTCTTCTCGCCCGCCCTCGCCGCTATTGTCTTGCTGCCCTTCCTTTTTTCTGCTTGCCCGGCCCCCATGGATGACTTCATAGTCATCTTCATCACCTTGCCACCGATAGCCATCCATGAAACCACGCAAGAGCAAGTGGTCCTGCACCTGCCCGGAATCCGGGTCCGCAATAAGGCTCTTCAGCTTGCATCTTCGACACGGACATCTTATCTCCGTCTCGTTCTTTTGAAGCATCTCGGCCTTCGCGGAGCTCAAAAACCTATTTACGATGCCTTCGGTCATCGTGCGGACCATGGTCGCCTGCGGGGTAGAGCAAAATCATATTTTAGAACAAAAAAAAATTTGGCATGACTTTGCCTAAAAATAGGACCAAAAAGAATGCACATAGTGCCAAATTCTCGCCGAAACGGAAATGAATCAACATTCCGGCAAAATATTGGCAACTATCGCATTTCAAATACCGGTACCTGCAAACACAAACATATGCAACACCACAAACATATGTACATCTCTAGGCCATAAAAAGTGTGTACGTTGTTGGAGACGGAGAGAAAAGTAGATCTAGAACATAAAGAAAGCTTTCCCCTTACTTACCTATCAAAAAAAGGAAATTTAACCACTTAATTTGGGTGAATCAATGGTGCAAATGAGGTGAGGAGGAGGAGCAAGACGACCAGATTTGTTTTGGTGGAGGGGGGAAAGTGAGTGTGTGTGGTAGGTGGTGCCTGCCTAAGTAGCAAATGCTCCCAGGTTACCAGTGGCGCACCCCTTCACTGGTGCGCCACTAGTAGCCAGGAATACTAGTGGCGCACCAGTGAAGGGGTGCGCCACTGCTATGTTTTTTTTTGGACCACCATGCCCAGCCTTACCAGTGGCGCACCAGGGCAAGGTGCGCCACTACTATTTTTGATAGTAGTGGCGAACCTTGCCCTGGTGCGCCACTGGTAAGGCTGGGCATGGCTGGTATACTGTTCAAAAACTTACCAGTGGCGCACCAGGGCAAGGTGCGCCACTACTATTTTTGATAGTAGTGGCGCACCTTGCCCTGGTGCGCCACTGGTAAGGCTGGCATGGCTGGTATACTGTTCAAAAACTTAGTAGTGGCGCACCACACACCTGGTGCGCCACTAGTAATGTCACTATTAGTGGAGCACCTGTTTGTGGTGCGCCACTACTATATAGTAGTGGCGCACCACATCTCTGGTGCGCCACTAATAGTGATATTACCTATAGCCTTTTTTCTAGTAGTGAAATATACAACCTTGCTCCCAAAGACTCGAAAGTAAGGGTTGACCATAAAGGTCAACAAGGAAAACTCCCAAACTTGTTTGAACACCAAACCAAATGACATCGAAACAGTGTCATGGTCGACAGTGACACTCACGCTGGGCATTCTAATTCATCTTATAAAAAACTCGGGTTTCCAAAAATGATACCCAAAGTTTTCTTGCACAATTTGATACCCGAAAATTTGGGTTAGGGTGAATTGCCAGAATTTGAGCAACTAGGATGCACGAGCATGTGCACGCACAGAGAAACGAGATCCAGCAGCAGCGGCTGGCAGTATCAAGGAAAGACGTCTGGCAAAGAACTACTCCTCCTTCCTCAACCTCTCACTCCATCTCTCCAGCGACGGCCAGCGGGTAGGACGGATTGAGGCTGGTCGGCTGGCGGATAGTAAGGATCAATGGTGGCCGGCCGACCGGATAGAAGGTGGTGGCAGCAGCCAATGTTGGGCAATAAGCCGAGGCGGCGAGCCGGGCGCAACCGGTGCGTGTTATGGGTGCACACTCAACGCGTCGGGCGCGCCGGGTCCGCTGGGTGTGCGTGTGTGCGTGCGTGTGGTGCATGGGCGTGTTCATGTGGGTGAACACCGCACGGGTGTGTGCGTGGTGTAGTCGTTAGCGATCGGGGTGCGGCGATCGTGCTGGTTTGTTGAAGGCTCGGCGCGAGGAGCGGGCGCGAGAGCGCGTTGTGGGCGCATCCAGAGCGGGCCGGACCAGGCGGTGTAGTGGGCAGGAGTGAGTGGGTTGTGGCCCAGCGTTGCCCGTGTATAAAGCACGATGTGGTGATCATTGTAATGGCTGCTGGGTTTTGAGATCGAGCTCAAGGTTGAGGCGTTCTTGCGCCGGGAAAAAACCTCGCCGTGTCCTATTTCTCCTTCTTCTTCCTCCCTCTTCATCGGTTCGCGCCACCACAATAGAGAGTGAGCTAAGTGAGAGAGAGAGAGAGGAGAGAGCTAGGGCTAGGGCTAGACGGAAACAACAATTGGCATCAGAGCCACGTGTAGATCAGGGCGCGCCGGCGATGTCGATCGTCCCGTATGCCGGCAGAGCGAGCGGATCGCTGCCTCAGCCGGTGCCGCAGCTCACCGGCGACAACTACACAACGTGGGCCATCAAGGTCGAGGCGAACCTCGACGCGGCCGGGTTGTGGGAGGCGGTGGTGGTGCCGGACGACGCGGAGGCGGCCGTTATCGCCAAGAAGGACAAGACGGCGAGGGTCTACCTGCTCAGCGCACTCGCCATGGAGTTGCTACTGCAGGTGGCGTCGAAGAAGACGGCGACAGAGGTGTGGGCGAGCCTAAAGGCCAGGTTTGTGGGCGCGGACCGCGTGCGCGCGGCGCGGCTAGGCACGCTTCGGGGGGAGTTTGAGCTCCTGCGCATGGTGGAGACCGAGTCCCTGGACGCATGCGCCGGCAGGCTTGGAGGCATGGCAGCGCGCTACGCGGCGCTCGACTCGACCTTGGAGGATGCGGCGCTCGTCAAGAAGCTGCTCGACTCGGTGACGGACCGCCTGTACGCGGTGGTGGCCGGGATCGAGCAGTTCTCCAACGTCGGCACGATGCTGTTCGAGGACGCGCTCGGGCGGCTGAAGGCGTTCAATGAGCGGCTGCGGCGACGCGGGTAGGCAGGTGAACGGCGCGCTCATGTACACGGCGGCGCAATGGAGGGCGCGGGAACGGCGTCAGGGTGGTGCACGAGACGATGACGATGTACGCAGCGAAGCTTCAGGCTCCGGCGGCAACTGGCGCAGTCGGTGTTACAAATGCGGCAACCGCAGGCACTTCAAGCAGGAATACCCGCAGTGGAAGAAGGCGCTGGCGGCAGAGTGAGCACTGCTGGTGGAAGACGTCGTCGAGGACGCCGGGCTGCTCTGAGCCGTGACTTAGGGCGCGTGTGTTGGGTAATAAGCCGCGGCGGCGAGCCGGGCGCGGCCAGTGCGTGTTATGGGTGCGCACTGGACGCGTCAGGCGCGCCGGGTCCGCGGGTGTGCGTGCGTGTGTGCGTGCGTGTGGTGCATGGGCGTGTCCATGTGGGTGAACACCGCATGGGTGTGTGCGTGGTGTAGTCGTTAGCGATCGGTGCGCGGCGATCGTGCTGGTTTATTGAAGGCTCGGCGCGAGGAGCGGGCGCGACAGCGCGTCGTGGGTGCGACCAGAGCGGGCCGGACAAGGTGGTGTAGTGGGCAGGAGCGAGTGGGTTGTGGTCCAGCATTGCTCGGGTATAAAGCACGCTGCGGTTATCATTGTAATGGCTGCGGGGTTTTGAGTTTGTTTTGAGTTCGAGCTCAAGGTTGAGTGTTCGTGCTCCGGGAAAAAACCTCTTCGTGTCCCTGTTTCTCCTTCTTCTTCCTCCCTCTTCGTTGGTTCGCGCCACGGCAACAGAGAGTGAGCTAAGTAAGAGAGAGAGGAGAGCTAGGGCTAGACAACAACTATAGCCAACATGAACGAAGGGAGGCGGCTAGCCATCACACGCGATGGTGGTGGCAGCTACCAGATGGAGGGGGCGTTCTGCCAATGAGGTATGGTGCATGAGTTTGTGTTGTGTGAGCTTAGCCCGGCTAACATCCCCCCCCCCTAATATCAGCGTCCTTGGCTAATTACCTTCACTCCAAGCCTCTGCCGCAGCTCGACGAACTTCACCCGACCCAGCGCTTTTGTCAAGGCATCAGCAACCTGATCATCAGTGCCAATGTGATCAAGCTACACCTCCTTTGTTTCAACTGAATCTCGGATGAAATAAAACTTGCTATCAATATGTTTGCTTCGGTTGTGGTGAACGGGGTTCTTGGCCAGTGCGATTGCAGACTTGTTGTCAATCAGAAGCTTGAATGAGCTTGCTTCTTCTTCTCCTCTCATCTCTGCAAGAAGACAGCTCAACCAAAGACCTTGGCAAGTGGCTACTGCTGCTGCTGCAACATACTCCGCCTCACATGAGCTGAGGGCTACAATCTTTTCCTTTTGAGAGGTCCATGACACCGGGTTCTCACCAAGGAAGAAGATCTGACCCGAGGTGCTCTTGCGATCCCCAACGTCTCCGGCATGATCGATGTAACTGTAACCAATCAGTTCAGCTTTGATGGAGCCATGCCGGTAGCAGCAGCCATAGTTTAGTGTGCCTCACACATATCGAAGGATTTGCTTCACGGTTGTCCAGTGAGTCACAGTGGGCTTCTCCATAAACCTGCTAACTATGCCGACAGCATGTGCTATGTCAGGCCTTGTGTGCACTAAGTACCTCAAACTTCCAATCACGCTACGATAGAGTGAGGGGTCAACACCCTTGGCATGATCATCTTTCCTCAACTTGAGCCGACACTTCATAGGAGTATGACATCCATTGCATTCAGTAATCCGTGCCACTTCAAGTATTTTTTTCCGCATAACTCTTCTCACACAAGGTTATTGAATCCTTGGACTGAATTACCTCGATGCCCAAGTAATAGCTGAGGAAACTGAGATCACTCATTTTGAAGAGCTCCTGTATTTGCTTCTTGAATTTATTGATGGATGCTTTGTCGGTGCCGGTGATGATGAGATCGTCGACGTACACACCGACTAGTAGGAATGGATGTGCATCCCCGTGGCGATACACGGCATGCTTTAGTGGGCTGCGCGTGAACCCTGGCGTGCTCATGGTCTCGTCCAGCTTTGCGTACCAGGCCCTCGGAGCTTGCCGCAGCCCGTAGAGTGCCTTCCGAAGACCGAGGAGAACTCACAATTCATCGGATCTCGACAAACACACCGCAAAAAGAGATTACATCGAATAGATCTCCTCGAAGACCGAGGAGAACTTTATATTGAGATCCAGAGAGAGAGAAGAAGCCATCTAGATACTAGCTATGGACCCGAAGGTCTGTGGTAAACTACTCACAACTCATGGTGAGAGCGATGATGATGATGATGAATTCCTCCGTGATGGATCCCCCTCCCGGAATAGGCTCCAAGATGGGATCTCCAAGGGAACAGAAGCTACGGCGGTGGAATTAGGGTTTTCTCTCTGCGTATGGAGTTTTTGGGGTACGTAGGTATATATAGGAAGATGGAGGGCACCGGGGGCCATGTGGGCCAGCCTCGAGGCAGGGGGGGTGCTCCCCACCCTCGAGGGCAGGCCTTCCATCTCCTGACTTGGTCCTGAAGTTTCCCGAGCGTGATTTCCTCCAAAAATATCTCTCGCGAAGGTTTCATTCCGTTTGGACTCCGTTTGATATTCCTTTTCTGCAAAACCCTGAAATAGGCAAAAAAAAACAGCAATCTGGACTGGGCCTTTGGGTTAGTAGGTTAGTCCCAAAAATGATATAAAATTGAATGATAAAGCCCATTAAACATCCAAGACTTCATAAATACTAGCATTGAACAATCAAAAATTATAGATACGTTGGAGACTTTTCAAGCATCCCCAAGCTTAATTAATGCTCGTCCTCGAGTAGGTAAATGATAAAGAAAGAATTTTTGATGTGGAATGCTAACCAATATAGTTTTTCAATGTAATTATCTTAATTGTGGCATGAATGTTCAGATCTGAAAGATTCAAGATAAAAGTCTATATTGACATAAGAAATAACAATACTTCAAGCAATACTAACAAAGCAATCATGTCTTCTCAAAATACCATGGCTAAAGGAAGTTATCCCTACAAAATCATATGGTCTGGCTATGCTCCCTCTTCATAACACAAAATATTCAGATCATGCACAACCCCGATTTCAGCCAAGCATTTGTTTTCATACTCTATTTTTTCCGAACCTTTCAACTTTCACGCAATACATGAGCGTGAGCCATGGATATAGCACTATGGGTGGAATAGAGGTGGTTGTGGAGAAGACAAAAAGGAGGGAGATAGTCTCACATCGACTAGGCGTATCAACGGGCTATGGAGATGCCCATTAATAGATATCAATGTGAGTGAGTAGGGATTGCCATGCAACGGATGCACTAGAGCTAAATATGAATGAAAGCTCAACAAAAGAAACTAGTGGGTGTGCATCCAACTTGCTTGCTCACGAAGACCTAGGGCATTTGAGGAAGCCCATTGTTGGAATATACAAGCCGATTTCTATAATGAAAATTCCCACTAGTATATGAAAGTGACTAATCATGAGACTCTCTTCAATGAAGATCATGGTGCTACTTTGAAGCACAAGTGTGGAAAAAGATAGTAGCAATTGTCCCTTCTCTCTTTTCTCTCATTTTTTGGGAGGGGCTTTTCTCTTTTTTTATTAGCCCCTCTCTATTTTTTTGGGCCTTCTCTTTTTTTATTGGCCTTTCCCCACACGGGACAATGCTCTAATAATGATGATCATCCACTTTTTGTTACAACTCGAAATTACAACTCGATACTACAACAAGTATGACTCGACATGAATGCCTCCGGCGGTGTACCGGCATAAGCAATGAATCAAGAGCGACATATATGAAAAATTATGCATGGTGGCTTTGTAACAACTACGATGTCAACTACATGATCATGCATGGCACTATGACAATATGATGCGTGTCATATGAACGGAGCGGTGGAAAGTTGCATGGCAATATATCTCGGAATGGCTATGGCAATGCCATGATAGGTAGGTATGGTGGCTGTTTTGAGGAACAATATGGTGCTGTTTTGAGGAACGATATATAGTGGGTTTATGGTACCGGCGAAAGTTGCGTGGTACAAGAGAGGCTAGCAATGGTGGAAGGGTGAGAGTGTGTATACTCCATGGACTCAACATTAGTCATAAGAACTCATGTACTTATTGCAAAAATCTACGAGTCATAAAAAACAAAGCAATCAACGCATGCTCCTAGGGGGGAGGTTGGTAGGATTTAACCATCGCGCGCCCCCGACCTCGACACAAAGGTTGGCACTCTACAAATACCTCATGCTCTAACTTCGTCACATAGCGGTTCACCATACGTGCATGATACGGGAATCACTAACCTTAACACAAGTATTTCTCAATTTCATAATAACTCCACTAGCATGACTCTAATATCACTATCCTCATTTTTTAAAACAATTATCAAGCATCCAACATCTCACTCTATTCAATGCACTTGGTGTGAAAATTTTACTACATTGACATTGGATGTTTATCATGTGAAGACTAGTTTCTTTAGCCTAAACACATTACCATACTGTTTTAATGGACTCTCAAATAGATATAAGTGAAGCATGAGAGTTCAACAATTTCTACAAAATATTACCACCACCGTGCTCTAAAAGATATAAGTGAAGCACTAGAGCAAAAACTATTCAACTCAAAAGATATAAGTGAAGCACATAGGGTGTTCTAATAATTTATAGGCCATATTTAACTCTCTAAAATAGGTGTGTCCAGCAAGGATGATTGTGGCAAACTAACAAGCAAAGACTCAAATTATACAAGACGCTCCAAGCAAAACACATAGCATGTTGCGAATAAAAATATAGCTCCAAGTATAGTTACCGATGGTTGAAGACGAAAGAGGGGATGCCTTCCCGGGGCATCCCCAAGCTTAGGCTTTTGATTATCTTGATTTTACTTGGGGTGCCATGGGCATCCCCAAGCTTAGGCCTTTTCTACTCCTTGTTCCATAGTCCATCAAAGCAATACTCAAAACTTGAAAACTTCACAACACAAAACTTAGACAAAAATTCTCGTGAGCTCCGTTAGTAAGAGAAAGCAAACCACTACTCAAAGGTAAAGCAAGGAATTCATTATTTGTTTATATTGGTGTTAAACCTACTGTAATCCAAGTTCTCTATGGTTCATATCCTCCAATATTACTCACAGATGCATCGGCATAAGCAAACAACACACGAAAAACAGAATCTGTCAAAAACAGAATAGTCTGTAGTAATCTGCAGGGTTCGCCTACTTATGGAACTCCAAAAAATTCAAACTAAATTGGTAAATTTGCAAAATTTGTCTACCAATCAGCAGATAAAATAATCAACTAAAAAGCACGCTCCAGTAAAATCCCACGACTACTTTAGCGAGCGCTAACGTTTCTGTTTTTCACAGCAAGATCATATAAACTTCACACAAGACTTACCAAAGGTTCTACTTGGCACAAACACTAAACAACACATGAAACCACATCTAATCAGAGGCTAGATGCAATATTTATTCCCTAACAGAAACAAAAAGAAAAAGCGTAAAATTGGGTTGCCTTCCAACAAGCGCTATCGTTTTACGCCCCTAGCTAGGCACGATACAAGATAGATCTAGGTATTGCCATCCTTGGAAGGCAATCAATAAGTGGCTCTAATGATAGATTCATATGGTAATTTGATTTTACTTCTAGGAAAGTGTTCCATGCCTTTCCTTAATGGAAATTGGAATCTAATATTTCCTTCCTTCATATCAATAATTGCACCAATCGTTCTAAGGAAAGGTCTACCAAGAATAATAGGACATGAGGGATTGCAATCTATATCAAGAACAATGAAATCTACGGGCACATAATTCCTACTGGAAACAATAAGAACATCATTAATTCTTCCCATAGGTTTCTTAATAATGGAATCTGCAAGATGCAAATTTAAAGAACAATCATCAAGCTCATGGAACCCTAGCAAATCACACAAAGTTTTTGTGATAGTGGAGACACTTGCACCCAAATCACACAAAGCATAGCATTCATGATCTTTTATTTTTATTTTTATAGTAGGTTCCCATTCATCATAGAGCTTTCAAGGTATAGAAACTTCCAACTCAAGTTTTTCTTCATAAGATTGCATCAAAGCATCAACTATATGTTTAGTGAAAGATTTATTTTGACTATAAGCATGCGGAGAATTTATCACGGATTGCAACAAGGAAATACAATCAATCAAAGAGCAATTATCATAATTGAATCCCTTGAAATCCAAAGTAGTGGTTCGTCACTATGCAATGTTTTAATCTCTTCACTCCCACTTTTAGCAATTTTAGCATCAAGATCTAAAAACTCCGAATTATTGGGACACCTTAAAGCAGAATCATCTCCAATCCTATTCTCATCAAGATTAATACTAGAAAACAAGGATCTAATAGGAGACACATCAATAATTTTCAGATCTTCATCTTTATTTTCACGAAAACTAGAAGAACACGACTTAATATAATCTTCTCTTTTAGCACGCATTCTAGATGTTCTTTCTTTGCATTCATCAATGGAAATTCTCATGGCTTTAAGAGACTCATTGATATCATGCTTAGGTGGGATAGATCTAAGTTTCAAAGAATCAACATCAAGAGTAATTATATCCACACTTCTAGCCAATTCATCAACTTTAAGCAAATTTTCTTCTAGCATAGCATTGAAATTATTTTGCGAGATCATAAACTCCTTAACACTAGTTTCAAATATAGAAGGCATCTTTCCATAAGAGTTGTTGTAGCAATTACCAAAATTATTAGAGGAATTACTAGGAAAAGGCCTAGGATTAAAATTACCTCTATAAGCATTGTTACCAAAATTATTCCTACCAACAAAATTCACATCCAAAGATTCATTGTTATTCTCAATCAAAGTGGACAAAGGCATATCATTAGGATCAGAGGAAGCACTCTTACCAGCAAACAATTTCATAAGTTCATCCATCTTTCCACTCAAAACACTAATTTCTTCGATAGCATGCACTTTTTTACTAGTAGATCTTTTGGTGTGCCATTGAGTATAATTAACCATAATATTATCTAGGAGTTTGGTAGCTTCTCCTAAGGTAGTTTCCATGAAAGTGCGTCCGGTGGCCGAATCTAAAAGATTTCTAGAAGCATAATTCAAGACAGCATAAAAGTTCTGAATAATAATCCATAGATTCAAACCATGTGTAGGGCAATTACATATCATCAATTTCATTCTCTCCCAAGTTTGTGCAACATGCTCGTCATAATATCGTTCCTAAGAGAGATGATCTTAGCAGGTGGGAAATACTTAGAGATAAAAGCATCTTTGCGCTTATTCCACGAATCAATACTATTTCTAGGCAAAGAGGAAAACCAAGTTTTAGCACGATCTCTAAGTGAAAACGGAAATAACTTCAATTTAACAATATCGTTATCCGTATCCCGTTTCTTTTGCATATCACACAAATCAACAAAGTTGTTTAGATGGGTAGCGGCATGTTCACTAGGAAGGCCGGAGAATTGATCTTTCATGACAAGATTCAACAAAGCAGCATTGATCTCACAAGATTAAGCATCAATAATAGGAGCAATCGGAGTGCTAATAAAGTCATTGTTGTTGGTATTGGAGAAGTCACACAATTTGGTATTGTTCTGAGCCATAGTGACAAGCAAGCAAGCAACACACGAGCAGACAAGAAGCAAGTGAACGATAAACACACGGCGGAAGCAGGGCGAATAAAACAACAAAGGTGAAGTGGGGGAGAGGAAAACGAGAGGCAAATAAATGTAATGCGAAGGATAAGGGTTTGTGATAGGTACTTGGTATATGACTTTTGCGTAAGCCTCCCCAGCAACGGCGCCAAAAATACTTCTTGCTACCTCTTGAGCTTGCGTTGTATTCCCTCGAAGAGGAAAGGGAGATGCAGCACAGTAGTGTAAGTATTTCCCTCAGTTTTTGAGAACCAAGGTATCAATCCAGTAGGAGACCACGCGCGAGTCCCTTGCACGTGCACAAACAAAAAAGAACTTTGCAGCCAACGCGATAAGGGGTTGTGAATTCCTTTACGGCCGGTCACTTACGAAAGTGAGATCTGATAGAGATGATAATTATATTTTTTGTATTTTTGGTTTAATAAAAAAGGAAATAAAAGCAAGAAAAAAAGTAGATGTAGATTGATATATTGAGAATAGAACCGGAAGCCATAGTTTTCTCTAGTGGCTTCTCTCATGATAGCGGTATTCTACGACGGGTAAACAAATTACTGTCGAGCAATTGATAGAAAAGCGAATAATTATGAGACTACCTAGGCATGATCATTGTATATAGGCATCACGTCCGATACAAGTATACCGAAACATTTCTGCATCTACTACTGTTACTCCACACATCGACTGCTATCCAGCATGCATCTAGTGTATTGAGTTCATACGAACAGAGTAATGCCTTAAGCAAGATGACATGATGTAGAATGATAAACTCAAGCAATATGATGAAAACCCCATCTTTTTATCCTGGATGGGAACAATACAATACGTGCCTTGCTACCCCTACAGTCACTGGGAAAGGACACGGCAAGATTGAGCCCAAAGCCAAACACTTCTCCCATTGCAAGAACTATAGATCTAGTAGGCCAAACCAAAACAATAATTCGAAGAGACTTGCAAGGATATTATGAGCACACATAAAAAGTTCTGAGAAGAACCAAATATCTTTCATAGATAACCTTGATCATAAACTCACAATTCATCGGATCTCGACAAACACACCGCAAAAAGATATTACATCGAATAGATCTCCTCGAAGACCGAGGAGAACTTTGTATTGAGATCCAGAGAGAGAGAAGAAGCCATCTAGATACTAGCTATGGACCCGAAGGTCTGTGGTAAACTACTCACAACTGATGGTGAGGGCGATGATGATGATGATGAAGGCCTTCGTGATGAATCCCACTCCCGGAACAGGCTCCAAGATGGGATCTCCACGGGAACAGAAGCTACGGCGGTGGAATTAGGGTTTTCTCTCTGCGTATGGAGTTTCTGGGGTACGTAGGTATATATAAGAAGAACGAGGGCATCGGGGGCTGTGTGGGCCAGCCTCGAGGCAGGGGGCGCGCCCTGGGAAGGGGGCGCGCCCCCCACCTTCGAGGGCAGGCCTTCCGTCCCCTGACTTGGTCCTGAAGTTTCCCGAGCGTGATTTCCTCCAAAAATATCTCCTGCGAAGGTTTCATTCCGTTTGGACTCCGTTTGATATTCCTTTTCTGCAAAACCCTAAAATAGGCAAAAAAAACAGCAATCTGGACTGGGCCTTTGGGTTAGTAGGTTAGTCCCAAAAATGATATAAAATTGAATGATAAAGCCCATTAAACATCAAAGACTTCATAAATAATAGCATGGAACAATAAAAAATTATAGATACGTTGGAGACGTATCACGACACAACTCGCAGAAACTTCTGGACAACCTTGTGTTCTGTGACAGGATCGCCGTAGAGCTCCAGATCGGCGACGACCCCAGTGAGCCGTAGAGCAATGTCCTCCACAGTCTCCCCGTCTTTGAACCGCAGCTCCTGGAGCTCGCGGCGGCGCACTTGCGCCTTGGCCTCCCGGACCCTCTCACTCCCCATGCGGAGCGTTTTGATGGTTTCCCAGGTAGTCTTGGTCATGTCCTTGGCTGCCAGAACGCGTAGCATCTCCGGCGGCACGCCCGTGAGGATGAAGGAGAGGGCGCGCTTGTCGTCGCGCTCGTCGGCGGCGCCATTGGTGACCACGGTCCAGAGACCCGCAACCTGCAGCCTAACCTGCATCACAAGAGACCACTCCATGTAGTTTGTCTTCGTTAGGATCATGGACGCCGACGAGCCTTCCGACTCGCGCTCGACCCACTCGATGATACGGATCTCGCCGCTGTCGCCGCCGGTGAGGCGCACAAGCGTCGCTCCGGCTGATGGTGACTGCCCCGCCGCTGCCGCCTCCTTCTTCTTCTTCTCGTCGTCCGACATGAGCTCCGCGGATCACACACCGTCGGCTGCCAGGGATCAAACACCGAGGCTCTGATGCCAATTGTCATTGTCGAACGATCGATGGAGAGAGAATATCTAACCAGGGGAAGACGAACGAGAATAAGTCTACGAGAGAGTTTTGTGCTGCCTAACTGTCGCAGCGTTTTCTGCTCTTTCCTTATTCTTTATCTGTTACAAAACTAAATTAGCTAACTACCCCGGCCAGCTCGCTGTGATCCGGATTGGCCGTGCCATCCCACGACCTCCAGATACACAAGCGTGCCACGTTGACCGAGTTAACAAAACAGAAAAGGAAACGGGAGGGAGATCTTGCGTACATCACATCTCCATCTACTGCGTGATGCTGCATGGAGGTGTCACATCAGCAGCCATGCATGCAACGTTTATTCTAAACAGAAAACTACACTAGCCTATGACGTGAGCTTAGCATGGCTAACGACATGCCCACACACATCTCACCCATCCACTTCCTTGGTCTTCTCCTCCCACCAACGCTTTCTTTCAGCCATCTGTTCCTTCTTACCTTATCCTCCTTCTCTTTTCTTTACCAACGCCAAATCTGCTGTGCAAATGAAGGCGAAGGGGATGCTGCAGGCTAGTGGGACGGTCAGGATGTGTGTTGTTGCGAGCTCGCCTAGTCCAGTCTCCGGTGCATCTCTCTGTTTGTGACGCGACTGGGGTGCTAAAAGAGACCGGTGCTGCGACTTACCACAAATGCTGTGACGGCGGCCCGCGGTAATTTGACGCTCGATATCTATGGCGATGCTGCGACGGGCTATGGTGGCATTGCCGCGAGCAGCTGCGATGAGGCCGCCAGAGTTGCTACAATGGCGGCGTTGCTCCGTGAGACGCTGATGGCAATGCTTGCTGCGACTGCGAGAGCTGCCGTCGTCGTGGGGGCCTTCCGGTGATGTTGCAAGTGCCATTGCAGGCCGTCGGAGTTGCCGTGAGTAGTGATGTGATGGGCGACGTTGCTAGGAGGTGGTGCGACAAGGACGTTGTTGTGCTGCATGCAGATGCTACGACAGTTTGCTTCGACGGCCGCTGGGACACTTCGACGGCAACTCAGTTGCTTCAACAGTGCGACAATATTGCAATGATGGCCCAGGTGCTTCATCGCTCGACGACTTTGGCAGTTTTGCGGCGAACCGTGGCTGTGTTGCTATGAGCCACTGTTGCGAGGCCGCCGGAGTTGCTACAATGGTGGTGTTGCTGTGAGCTCTGATGCGAGGTCGCCAAAGTTTGCTACTATGGGTGGTATTGTTGCGAGCCACTGTTGCGAGGTCGCCGGAGTGTCTATGACAGTCGGTGTTGCTATGAGCAACTGCTACATGGTCGCTGGAGTTGCTACTGGAGCCACATGCGTTTGTTGACAGCTATTTTGCTTGGAGCGGTGCTACATTGGTGTTTGGCTGACCATGCTGTGGGCCAGAGGTGCTGCAACGAGGACAACGAGATGGTAACAAAGAGGTCGGCAAAGAGAAGATCAGACGACCAGGTGTTGAGCATCTAACGATTATCAACACGGGTGTTATTTGGACAGCAACAATTGGATGACACTTAGGTCACAAGGGATAGAGTGCTATGTAAGGCCATGCCTTCGCTAGAGCAACATTTTTTCTATTCTTTTTCCTAATTTTGGGTTATTAGGGTTGTTCGGGTACCGGGACTATAAACCTGAATTTTCCTAATAAATTTCAGGTTTCTAGTGTTGCTACCCGAAAATATTTCAGGTTTTTTGGGTTTGAGCTTCGGATATTAACCTCCGAGTACCGGGTTCTATGCTAGGGTGAAGTGACACCATGGAACTAAAACCTAATAAAAATGTTTCACTCAAGCCAGAAGATGGACACTTGAAGATCCCCACTCTCAGTCGTCTCACTGGCTGTTGACCGGAGGGAGGGTTGAACTCATCGGTCCCTAATAAAAATGTTTCATTCAAGCCAGAAGATGGACACTTGAAGTTACCCACTCTCAGTCTTCTCACTCGCTGCCGACCAGAGGGAGGTTGAACTCATTGGCGGAACCCTTGCTGTTGGAATCCTAACTGTAGCCATCACGTATTACAAGTTGTGAGTCTTTGTTCTTCTCATCTTTTTATCCCTAACTTTTACTTTGTTCCCTCATGGAAAAAGAAAAAACGTCTTCTGGGAGCGTTTTCCTCCTCGTCAAACCCTATGAGATTCAGTGGCAGCGGCGATCTACCTCCTCCCGTTATCAATGAAATCCAATGTCCATGTTCAGGAAATCGTAACCATCTATTGATCAACGAGCTAGTCAACTAGAGGCTTACTAGGGACATGTTGTGGTCTATGTATTCGCACATGTATTACTGTTTCCGGATAATACAATTAAAGCATGAACAATAGACAATTATCATGAACAAGGAAATGTAATAATAACCATTTTATTATTGCCAGGGCATATTTCCAACACCCCCTCCATAGAGTCCGGCGCTTCCGGATTGACTCCGGGCTCCGTCGTGTCCGCCCCGCCTGGGGGTCTGGTCTTTGGACCCCCGGAGCCGCACTAGGCTCCGGGTCAATGTTCAGGAGAGCCCCAGCTTGTTTGGGCCCCCCGTATTTGGTCTCCATGGGGGTTGTCTCCCCATGGTCGGCAGCGGTCGAGGTATTACCGTTGATCGCCCCGTCACCTGCCCCGCCCTCATCTCCTTGGGAGAAGGACACCTGCTGGGAGGACACTTCGGTGTCCCCGCCGAATCGCCGATCATGGGCGATGGAGCTCGGACCGGCGGGTCACTCTCCGTCTCTCTGGGCGCTAGAGAGTTCCCCTCCGATGAGGAGGCGTCAGGTGTCCATCGGGAGGGCTGTAGGTCAGCAGGTGAGAAATACTAAGTACTCCCTCCGTCCGGAAATACTTGTCATCAAAATGAATAAAAGGGGATGTATCTAGATGCATTTTAGTTTCAGATACATCCCTTTTTGTCTATTTTGATGACAAGTATTTTCGGACGGAGGGAGTAAATGCTAAACAAACAAAGGTGCAGCAGTTAATCCAGACAAACTTACGATTTGGGCAGGGGTTTCTCCCTGGGCTTCACCACGAAGCTATGTTCGAACGAATCCGAACTAGCAGTGAGGTTCAGTTTCCTCCGGGGTGCGGCCGTGCCTGCGTCAGCAGTGGCCCCCCTGCTCGTCCCCCTGCCTTGCGCAGGGGGCTCCTCTTCTTCTTCTTCTTCCTCTTCATCATCTACCTCCACCTCGTCGGAGGAGAGGATGTTGATCTCCTCGGACTTCTTGTCCCCAGGGCGGGGGCTGTCTCCGACCCCCTTGCCCTTCTTCTTGGGTTTCTTTACCGTCTCCTTGTACACCGCCGGGACCAACATCACCGTCAGTTGAGGCGATTCTGGGTCTTCGGGCAAAGGCGCCAGACACTTAATCCGGGTCGCCTTCTTCGTGCAGCCCTGTATATCACGCAAAAACTCCAATTCCTGTTATCATTAAATAAGGGAAGAAATATGTGTTCGGCAAAGTTTTCTATTACCTCTGGGGCAGAGAGTGCGGTGCTAAAGCCCGCATCGTCGGTTTCTGCCGGCCACTCCTTCTGGCTCTTAAAGAGATGCTTCTAGATCTCTTTGTGCGTAAAGCCGAAGAGATGCTTCAGCGGCTTGTCTCCTGTCAGATCGAACTCCCATAGGGAGGAGTCCCGGCTTTGGCAAGGGAGAATAAGCCGGGTCGGCATTACGTAGACCATGGACGAGAGCTGGTGCCCTTTGGAAATCACGCCGGATACACGGCTCTGGAGTGTCGTCACTTCAGTTTGAGACCCGCAGTCCAGACCCTTTTTGGTCGAGGTGGTCAACCTCTCTGGGGGTCCGGATCTGAAAGCAGGCTCCGCTGCCCATTTGGCGTTGCGGGGTTCAGTGATGTAGAACCACTCCTGCTGCCAGACCTTATTCGTCTCTACGAATGACCCTTTGGGCCAAGTCGCATTCGGGTGCTTGCTAATCATGGCGCCCCCGCACTCCGCGTGCTGTCCATCCACCACCTTCGGCTTCACGTTGAAGGTTTTGAGCCATAGGCCGAAGTGTGGAGGGATGCGGAGGAAAGCTTCACACAGCACAATGAAAAGCGGAGATGTGAAGGATTGAGTTCGGGGCTAGATCATGGAAATCTAGCCCGTAGAAGAACAACAGACCCCGAACAAAGGGGTAGAGTGGAAACCCTAGCCCCCTAACAAAATGCGAAGTGAACACTACTCTCTCACCCACCTCTGGGAAAGGAATCACCTGACCCTTGGCGGGGGCTCGATGCGCGATATCGGCAGCGAGATAGCCCGCGCTCCTGAGATCCTCGACAATTTTTTCAGTCACCGTGGAGGCCTCCCACTTGCCTCTGGTGCCGGATCCAGCCATTGCTGGGAAGGAAGTGGTGGTTGAGGGACAAAGAGCGGTGGGCGCAATAGATGAGGATGTCGGGGCTAGGGAAGTAGGAGAGCTCGAGCGTGGGGCTGATGAAAGGGATTGGTGTCCTTGTATAATGCTATGAATACAGAACGTCCCCCCACTTTAGCCGCAAACCTCGGCGGTTCCCAAAGCGGTCGTGCGTAATGCACGGCGTAGATGCTCACGTCACATTGATAAGAATCCCACAATAAGCGGGCACGATCTCTATTCTGATAAGACGTGTCAATGAGGATATACCTCGAAACGCGAAACTAGGACCAAGTAAAACGGTTCGATATGTTAGTGGGATAGACGCGATGCTTCACCAAAAAGTTGTCAGTAGAGACACACTATCCATTTTATTTTAAGAGCCTTGCCTTCGAGGCTAAGGGTTGTACTAACCTTGCAGAGCCGAACACAATACACCTTTTTACAAAATATATATTCGGAAGAAGGAACCCGCCTTGCAATGCCGAAGATAATACGGAAGCCGAACTCATCATCATCGAAGTCAGGTTCAGGGGCTACTTAGGGAGTCCTGGATGGAGGGGTCCTCGGGAGGCCATATAACTCTTGGTTGGCCGAACTGGTGGGGCGTGAAGATCATAGTCGAAGATCATCTCTCGTATCCGGATAGGACACCTGTATTCGTATAAATGGCAAGTTTTAGGTTCGGGTGTAATCTTTCCTTCCTCTGCAAGATTGTATGTACAAACCCTAGGCCCCTCCGGTGTGTATATAAACCAGAGGGTTTATGTTGGGGAACGTAGGATAATTGAAAAAATTTCTACGCTTTCACCAAGATCCAACTATGGAGACATCTAGCAACGAGCAAGTAAGAGTGCATCTACATACCGTTATGTAGATCGCGAGCGGAAGCTTTCGAAAAAGCGTGGATGAAGTAGTCGTACTCTTCGCGTTCTTCGTCACCGATGATCTAGCGCCGAACGGACGGCACCTCCGCGTTCAACACACGTACGGTGCAGCAACGTCACCTCCTTCCTGATCCAGCAAGGGGGGAGGAGAAGTCGTCAGAGATCCGGCAGCACGACGGCGTGATGACGGATGCAGTGGAGATCGCAGCAGGGCTTCGCCGGGCGCCCTGCGTTGGGAGTATGGAGGTGTGACGGGAGGGGGAGAGGCGCCAGGGCAAGGGTTGCGGCTGCCCTCTCCCTCCCCACATATATATAGGGGGCCAGGGGGTGCGCCAGGGCCCCTGCAGATCCAATCTGCAAGGGGGGCGGCGGCCAGGGGGGAGTCCTTGCCCCCCAAGGCAAGTGGTGGCCCCCCTCCCCCTTAGGGTTTTAACCCTAGGCGCATGGGGAGGTGGGCCCCTAGTGGTGCGCCAGCCCAGAGGGGCTGGACACTTCCCCTTGCGGCCTAGGGGCCCCACCGGGAGGGGTGGCCCCAACCGGTGGACCCCCGGGGCCCCTCCGGTGGTCCCGGGACACTCCCGGTGACCCCCGGAGATCACCCGTTGGCCAAAACTGGACTTCCTATATATCAATATTTACCTCCGGACCATTCCGGAACTCCTCGTGACGTTCGGGATCTCATCCGGGACTCCAAACAACTTTCGGGTTTCCACGTGCATTTATCTCTACGACCCTAGCGTTACCGAACCTTAAGTGTGTAGAGCCTACGGGTTTGGGAGACACGTAGACATGACCGAGACCACTCTCCGGTCAATAACCAACAGCGGGATCTGGATACCCATGTTGGTTCCCACGTGTTCCTCGATGATCTTCATCGGATGAACCACCATGTCAAGGATTCACTCAATCCCGTATGTTATTCCCTTTGTCCATCGGTACGGTACTTGCCCGAGATTCGATCGTCGGTATTCCCAATACCGTGTTCAATCTCGTCATGGCAAGTCTCTTTACTCGATCCGTAATCCATCATCCCATGACTAACTACTTAGTCACATTGAGCTCATTATGATGATGTCTTACCGAGTGGGCCCAGAGGTACCTCTCCGTTATACGGAGTGACAACATCCCAGTCTCGATTCGTACCAACTCAACAGACACTTTCGGAGATACCCGATGCGTACCTTTATAGCCACCCAGTTACGTTGTGACGGTTGGCGCACCCAAAGTATTCCTACAGCATCCGGGAGTTGTACAACCTCATGGTCTAAGGAATAAATACTTGACATCGAAAAGCTTATGCATTACGAACTATACGATCTCGTGTTATGCTCAAGTTTGGGTCTTGTCAATCACATCATTCTCCTAATGATGTGATCCCGTTATCACTGACATCCCATGTCCATGGTCAGGAAACCGTGACCATCTGTTGATCAACGAACTGGTAGCTAGAGGCCTACCAGGGACTCATTGTGGTCTATGTATTCACACATGTATCGCTGTTTCCGTACAATACAATTCAAGCATGAATAATAGACAATTATCATGAACAAGGAGATATAATAATAATGCTTTTATTATTGCCTCTAGGGCATATCTCCAACAGTCTCCCACTTGCACTAGAGTCAATAATCTAGTTACATTGTGTTGAATCGAACGCCCATAGAGTTCTGGTGTTGATCATGTTTTGCTCGTGAAAGAGGTTTAGTCAACGGGTCTGCGACATTCAGATCCGTATGCACTTTACAAATATCTATGTCTCCATCCTGAACATAATTCTGGATGGAGTTGAAACGGCGCTTGATGTGCTTGGTCTTCTTGTGAAACCTGGGCTCCTTGGTAATGGCAATAGCACCAGTGTTGTCACAGAAGAGAGTCATCGGGCTTGACGCGCTTGGAATGACTCCTAGGTCGGTGATGAACTCCTTCATCCAGACTCCTTCCTGCGTTGCTTCAAAAGCAGCTATGTACTCCGCTTCACATGTAGACGCTGCCACCATGCTCTGTTTGCAACTGCACCAGCTGACTGCCCCTCCGTTCAAAATATACACGTATCCGGTTTGAGACTTAGAGTCATCCAGATCTGTGTCGAAGCTAGCATCGATGTAACCCTTTACGACGAGCTCTTCGTCACATCCATAAACGAGAAACATATCCTTAGTCCTTTTCAGGTACTTCAGGATGTTCTTGACCGCTGTCCAGTGTTCCGTACCGGGATCACTTTGGTACCTCCCTACCAAACTTATGGCAAGGTTCACATCAGGTCTGGTACACAGCATGGCATACATGATAGAACCTATGGCCGAGGCATAGGGAATGACACTCATCTTTTCTCTATCTTCTGCCGTGGTCGGGAACTGAGCCTTGCTCAATCTCATACCTTGCAAAACAGGCAAGAATCCTTTCTTTGACTGATCCATATTGAACTTCTTCAATATTTTGTCAAGGTATGTACTTTGTGAAAGACCAATGAGGCGTCTCGATCTATCTCTATAGATTTTGATGCCTAATATGTAAGCAGCTTCTCCAAGGTCCTTCATTGAAAAACTTTTATTCAAGTAGGCCTTTACATTTTCCATGAATTTTGTATCATTTCCCATCAACAATATGTCATCCACATATAATATGAGAAATGCCACAGAGCTCCCACTCACTTTCTTGTAAATACAGGCTTCTCCATAAGTCTGTATAAATCCAAACGCTTTGATCACTTCATCAAAGAGAATATTCCAACTCCGAGATGCTTGCACCAGCCCGTAAATCGAGCGCTGGAGCTTGCATACCTTGTTAGCGTTCTCTGGATCGACAAAACCTTCCGGTTGCATCATATACAACTCTTCCTTGAGGAAGCCATTAAGGAATGCTGTTTTGACGTCCATTGGCCATATCTCATAATCATAAAATGCGGCAATAGCTAACATGATTCTGACTGACTTCAGCATCGCTACGGGAGAGAAAGTCTCGTCGTAGTCAATCCCTTGAACTTGTCGATAACCCTTAGCGACAAGCCGAGCCTTATAGATGGTCACATTACCATCTGCGTCTGTCTTCTTCTTAAATATCCATTTGTTTTCTATGGCGTGCCTGTCATCAGGCAAGTCCACCAAAGTCCATACTTTGTTTTCATACATGGATTCTATCTCGGATTTCATGGCTCCAAGCCATTTATTGGAATCTGGGCCCGCCATCGCTTCTTCATAGTTCGAAGGTTCACCGTTGTCTAACAAAATGATTTCCAGTACAGGGTTTCCGTACCACTCTGGTGCAGAACGTGCCCTTGTGGACCTTCGAAGTTCAGTAGTAACTTGATCTGTTTCTTCATGATCATTATCATCAACTTCCTCCCTTGTCGGTGCAGGCACCTCAGGAACAGTTTCCTGCGCTGCGCTACTTTCCGGTCCAGGAGGGGTGACTGTCACCTCATCAAGTTCTACTTTCCTCCCACTCACTTCTTTCGAGAGAAACTCTTTCTCCAGAAAGCATCCATTCTTGGCAACAAAGACTTTGCCTTCGGATCTGTGGTAGAAGGTGTACCCAATTGTTTCCTTTGGGTATCCTATGAAGACGCATTTCTCCGATTTGGGTTCGAGCTTTTCAGGTTGAAGTTTCTTGACATAAGCATCGCAACCCCAAACTTTTAGAAACGACAGCTTCGGTTTCTTGCCAAACCAAAGTTCATACGGAGTCGTCTCAACGGATTTCGACGGAGCCCGATTTAAAGTGAATGCGGCAGTCTCTAAAGCATAACCCCAAAAAGATAGCGGTAAATCGGTGAGGGACATCATAGATCGCACCATGTCCAACAGAGTACGATTTCGACGTTCTGACACACCGTTACGTTGAGGTGTTCTGGGCGGTGTCAATTGTGAAACAATTCCACAGCTCCTAAGGTGTGTGCCAAATTCATGACTTAAATATTCACCCCCACGATCCGATCGCAAGAACTTTATTTTTCTGTCACGTTGATTCTCAACCTCATTCTGAAATTCCTTGAACTTTTCAAAGGTCTCTGACTTGTGTTTCATCAAATAGATATACCCTTATCTACTCAAGTCATCCGTGAGGGTGAGAACATAATGGTAGCCTCCGCGAGCCTCAACACTCATCGGACCGCACACATCTGTATGTATGATTTCCAACAAGTTGGTTGCTCGCTCCATTGTTCCGGAGAACGGAGTCTTGGTCATCTTGCCCAAGAGGCATGGTTCGCACGTGTCAAATGATTCATAATCAAGAGACTCTAGAAGTCCATCTGAATGGAGCTTCTTCATACGTTTGACACCAATATGACCAAGGCGGCAATGCCACAAGTATGTGGGACTATCATTATCAACTTTACATCTTTTGGCATCTACACTATGAATATGTGTATCACTACGTTCGAGATCCATCAAAAATAAACCATTGACCAGCGGGGCATGACCATAAAACATATCTCTCAAATAAATAGAACAACCATTATTCTCCGATTTGAAAGAGTAGCCATCTCGCATAAGACGAGATCCAGAAACAATGTTCATGCTCAAAGCTGGTACTAAATAACAATTATTGAGGTTTAAAACTAATCCCGAGGGTAGATGTAGAGGTAGCGTGCCGACGGCGATCACATCGACCTTGGAACCATTCCCGACGCGCATCGTCACCTCATCCTTCGCCAGTCTCCGTTTATTCCGCAGCTCCTGTTTTGAGTTACAAATGTGAGCAACTGCACCGGTATCAAATACCCAAGAGCTACTACGAGTGCTGGTAAGGTAAACATCAATAACAAGTATATCACATATACCTTTGACGTTGCCGGCCTTCTTGTCTGCTAAATATTTGGGGCAGTTCCGCTTCCAGTGACCCGTTCCCTTGCAATAAAAACACTCTGTCTCAGGCTTGGGTCCATACTTTGGCTTCTTCCCGGCAACAGGCTTACCGGGCGCGGCAACTCCCTTGCCGTCCTTCTTGAAGTTCTTCTTACCCTTGCCTTTCTTGAACTTAGTGGTTTTATTGACCATCAACACTTGATGTTCTTTCTTGATGTCTACCTCCGCTGATTTCAGCATTGAATACACCTCGGGAATGGACTTCTCCATCCCCTGCATATTGAAGTTCAACACGAAGCTCTTGAAGCTTGGTGGGAGCGACTGGAGGATTCTGTCAACGACCGCTTCATCTGGGAGATTCATTCCCAGCTGAGACAAGCGGTTGTGCAATCCTGAAATCTTGAGGATGTGCTCACTGACAGAACTGTTCTCCTCCATTTTACAGCTGTAGAATGCGTCGGAGACATCATATCTCTCGACTCGGGCATGAGCTTGGAAAACCAGTTTCAGCTCTTCGAACATCTCATATGCTCCGTGGTGCTCAAAACGTTTTTGGAGCCCCGACTCTAAGCTGTAAAGCATGCCGCACTGAACCAGGGAGTAATCATCACTACGCGACTGCCAGACGCTTAAAACGTCTTGGGCCGCATTGGGAACAGGTGCATCACCTAGCGGTGCTTCTAGGACATATGATCTCTTGGCAGCTATGAGGATAATCCTCAGGTTACGGACCCAAACCGTATAGTTGCTACCATCGTCTTTCAGCTTGGTTTTCTCTAGGAACGCGTTGAAGTTAAGGGAAACCTGAGCGTGGGCCATTTGATCTACAAGAGATGTTGTAAAGAATTTAGACTAAGTTCATGATAATTAAGTTCATCTTAATCAAATTTCAATGAACTTCCACTCAGAATGATATCTCTCTAGTCATCTAAGTGATACACGATCCGAATCGACTAGCCCGTGTCCGATCATCACGTGAGACGGACTAGCCATCAACGGTGAACATCTTCATGTTGATCGTATCTTCTATACGACTCGTGTTCGACCTTTCGGTCTTCCGTGTTCCGAGGCCATGTCTGTACATGCTAGGCTCGTCAAGTGAACCCTAAGTGTATCGCGTGTGTAAATCTGTCTTACACCCGTTGTATGCGAACGTTAGAACCTATCACACCCGATCATCACGTGGTGCTTCGGAGCAACGAACTTTAGCAACGGTGCACAGTTAGGGGAAACACAATACTTGAAATTTTAGTGAGAGATCATCTTATTTACTACCGTCGTTCTAAGTAAACAAGATGCATAAACATGATAAACATCACATGCAATCAATTAAAGTGACATGATATGGCCAATATCATCTTGCTCCTTGGATCTCCATCTTCGAGGCACCATGATCATCTTGTCACCGGCTCGACACCATGATCTTCATCATCATGATCTCCATCATCGTGTCTTGAAGAAGTCGTCACGCCAACTATTACTTCTACTACTATAGCTAACGTTTAGCAATGAAGTAAAGTAATTACATGGCGTTATTCAGTGACACGCAGGTCATACAATAATTAAGACAACTCTTATGGCTCCTGTCGGTTGTCAAGTTCATCGACATGCAAGTCGTGATTCCCTATTACAAAAACATGATCAATCTCATACATCACATATATCATTCACCACATCTTCGTTTTGGCCATACCACGTCACATAGCACATGCTGCAAAAATAAGTTAGACGTCCTCTAATTGTTGTTGCAAGTTTTACGTGGCTTCTATAGGATTTCTAGCAAGAACGTTTCTTACCTACGCCAAAACCACAACGTGATTTGTCAACTTCTATTTACCCTTCATAAGGACCCTTTTCACCGAATCCGATCCGACTAAAGTAGGAGAGACAGACACCTGCCGGCCACCTTATGCATCTAGTGCATGTCTGTCGGTGGAACCAGTCTCACGTAAGCGTACGTGTAAAGTCGGTCCGGGCCGCTTCATCCCACAATACCGCCGAATCAAGATTGACTAGTAACGGTAAGAAAGTTGAACAAAACCAAACGCCCACAACTGCTTTGTGTTCTACTCGTGCAAGATGCTACGCTACGCATAAAACCTGGCTGAGATGCCACTGTTGGGGAACGTAGCATAATTCAAAAAATTTCTACGCTTTCACCAAGATCCAAGTATGGAGACATCTAGCAACGAGCAAGTAAGAGTGCATCTACATACCGTTATGTAGATCGCGAGCGGAAGCTTTCGAAGAAGCGTGGATGAAGTAGTCGTACTCTTCGCGTTCTTCGTCACCGATGATCTAGCGCCGAACGAACGGCACCTCCGCGTTCAACACACGTACGGTGCAGCAACGTCACCTCCTTCTTGATCCAGCAAGGGGGGAGGAGAAGTCGTCAGAGATCCGACAGCACGAAGGCGTGATGACGGATGCAGTGGAGATCGCAGCAGGGCTTCGCCGGGCGCCCTGCGTTGGGAGTATGGAGGTGTGACGGGAGGGGGAGAGGTGCCAGGGCAAGGGTTGCGGCTGCCCTCTCCCTCCCCACATATATATAGGGGGCCAGGGGGTGCGCCGGGGCCCCTGCAGATCCAATCTGCAGGGGGCGGCGGCCAGGGGGGAGTCCATGCCCCCCAAGGCAAGTGGTGGCCCCCCTCCCCCTTAGGGTTTTAACTCTAGGCGCATGGGGAGGTGGGCCCCTAGTGGTGCGCCAGCCCAGAGGGGCTGGACACTTCCCCTTGCGGCCTAGGGGCCCCACCGGGAGGGGTGGCCCCACCCGGTGGACCCCCGGGGCCCCTCAGGTGGTCCCGGGACAGTCCCGGTGACCCCCGGAGATCACCCGTTGGCCGAAACTGGACTTCCTATATATCAATCTTTACCTCCGGACCATTCCGGAACTCCTCGTGACGTCCGGGATCTCATCCGGGACTCCGAACAACTTTCGGGTTTCCACGTGCATTTATCTCTACGACCCTAGCGTTACCGAACCTTAAGTGTGTAGACCCTACGGGTTCGGGAGACACGTAGACATGACCGAGACCACTCTCCGGTCAATAACCAACAGCGGGATCTGGATACCCATGTTGGTTCCCACGTGTTCCTCGATGATCTTCATCGGATGAACCACCGTGTCAAGGATTCACTCAATCCCGTATGTTATTCCCTTTGTCCATCGGTACGGTACTTGCCCGAGATTCGATCGTCGGTATTCCCAATACCTTGTTCAATCTCGTCATGGCAAGTTTCTTTACTCGATCCGTAATCCATCATCCCGTGACTAACTACTTAGTCACATTGAGCTCATTATGATGATGTCTTACCGAGTGGGCCCAGAGGTACCTCTCCGTTATACAGAGTGACAACATCCCAGTCTCGGTTCGTACCAACTCAACAGACACTTTCGGAACTACCCGATGCGTACCTTTATAGCCACCCAGTTACGTTGTGACGGTTGGCACACCCAGAGTATTCCTACGACATCCGGGAGTTGTACAACCTCATGGTCTAAGGAATAAATACTTGACACCGAAAAGCTTATGCATTACGAACTATACGATCTCGTGTTATGCTCAAGTTTGGGTCTTGTCCATCACATCATTCTCCTAATGATGTGATCCCGTTATCACTGACATCCCATGTCCATGGTCAGGAAACCGTGACCATATGTTGATCAACGAGCTGGTAACTAGAGGCCTACCAGGGACTCATTGTGGTCTATGTATTCACACATGCATCGCTGTTTCCGTACAATACAATTCAAGCATGAATAACAGACAATTATCATGAACAAGGAGATATAATAATAATGCTTTTATTATTGCCTCTAGGGCATATCTCCAACAGTTTAGTCCGTAGAGGCTAACGGAGAATCTAAAATCCTCATAGGCTAGACTTTAGGGTTTAGCCAATACAATCTCGTGGTAGATCAACTCTTGTATTCATATTCATCCATATAAATATAGAAGCAAGTAGGGTTTTACCTCGATCGAGAGGGCCTGAACCTGGTTAAACATCGTGTCCCCAGCCTCCTGTTACCATCGATCCTCAAACACATAGTTTGGGACACCTTACCCGAGATCCGCCGGTTTTGACACAGACAGCCATCAACAGCGCTGAGAAATCAAGGGCTGCCACGTGGCAGAGCTATGCCGGCGGGGAAGCCATAGGCATAGCTCTACCACGTGGCAGCCGCTGGGTTGTCCATCTATGCCGACGGCTGGGCTGTCAGCATAGCTCTGCCACATGGCAGCTGTTGGGCTGTTCTGGCATATCTATGCCGATAGCTTTGTCGTCGGCATAGATCTGTGTTTTCCCCCCTGTTTTCTCTGTTTCAATTCATTTTGACAACATTTGAAAATAGAAAATATGTGATTTTGCAGAACTATGACAGTTCATCATCTAAACATACTCAAGATCATCATCATCATTTAAACATATTCACGTTCATCATCTAAAGATCATCATCGGCGAAACTTCATGAACATAAATAGTGCAAGACATGGAACATCATCATCATCATCTAAAGAAACTAACAAGTAGGAACATGAAAGGTATGTCACCGACATCAGGCAAGACCACCGCCGCCAAAACCACCACCGCCAAGACCACCTCCACCAAAACCACCACCGCCAAAACCACCACCGCCAAGACTACCTCTGCCAAAACTGCCACCGCTAAGACCAGCACCACTCTGCCAGATCGGAGTGACTGGGGTCGACGAAGCAGGAGTCGAGCCACTGGTCCCCTACATGTTTGAGAGAATATTCTAACGGTAAATATGATATGATAGTTCTTAATGAACGAAAACTAGTTTGTCAGTAGTTAGGAAAATGTACTAACCGGACTATCACTGCCTAGTGCCACCCATTCATCGAACATGTGCACGTGTGGGGGTTCTCCCGCAGGTGGTGGTGGCGGTCACATTGGTGGTGGATCCGTGCGGTTACTCCAAGACGCCAACATAGCCTGGATGTTAGTTAAACAAGCAAACTAGAAGGTCAGAAGGAATGGAAGTGCAAAAATTTAGCTTGATTTTAAGAGGGCAAAACTAACCGTCATCATCTGATGGTTGTAATCATCGTTTGCCTTTAGTCGTTGCAAGTACTCCCGCACCTCGAGATTCCTATGCTCGACAAAGGTCTTATATGCCTAATAATTTAGGTTGTTTCTGTTGGGGAACGTAGTATTTTAAAATTTTCCTACGATCACACAAGATCTATCTACCAGATGCATAGCAACGAGAGGGGAGAGTGAGTCTACGTACCCTCGTAGACCGAAAGCGGAAGCGTTAGAACAACGCGGTTGATGTAGTCGTACGTCTTCACGGCCCGACCGATCAAGCACCGAAACTACGGCACCTCCGAGTTCTAGCACACGTTCAGCTCGATGACGTCCCTCGAACTCCGATCCAGCCGAGTGTCGAGGGAGAGTTCCGTCAGCACGACGGTGTGGTGATGATCTTGATGTTCTACCGTCGCAGGGCTTCGCCTAAGCACCACTACAATATTTATCGAGGAGAACTATGGTGGAGGGGGGCACCGTACACGGCTAAGAGATCAAGAGATCAATTGTTGTGTTTAGAGGTGCACCCCTGCCCCCGTATATAAAGGAGGGAGGAAGAGGCCGGCCCTAGAGGGGGCGCGCCAAGTGTGGGGAGTCCTACTAGGACTCCCAAGTCCTAGTAGGATTCCCCTTTCCTTTCCGGAGTAGGAGAGAAGGAAAGAGGGGGAGAGGGAGAAGGAAAAGGGGGCTGCACCCCTTGTCCAATTCGGACCAGAAGGGGGCCACGCGCCTCCTTCCTTTTGGCCTCTCTCCTCTATTCCCGTAACTCCCCGGTACTCCGAAAATACCCGAATCACTCGGAACCTTTCCGATGTCCGAATATAGTCGTCCAATATATCGATTTTTATGTCTCGACCATTTCGAGACTCCTCGTCATGTCCCCGATCTCATCCGGGACTCCGAACTCCTTCGGTACATCAAAACTCATAAACTCATAATAAAACTATCATCGAAACCTTAAGCGTGCGGACCCTACGGGTTCGAGAACTATGTAGACATGACCGAGACACGTCTCCGGTCAATAACCAATAGCGGAACCTGGATGCTCATATTGGCTCCCACATATTCTACGAAGATCTTTATCGGTCAAACCGCATAACAACATACATTGTTCCCTTTGTCATCGGTATGTTACATGCCCGAGATTCGATCGTCGGTATCTCAATACATAGTTCAATCTCGTTACCAACAAGTCTCTTTACTCGTTCCGTAATACATCATCCCGCAACTAACTCATTAGCTGCAATGCTTGCAAGGCTTATAGTGATGTGCATTACCGAGTGGGCCCAGAGATACCTCTCCGACAATCGGAGTGACAAATCCTAATATCGAAATACGCCAACCCAACAAGTACCTTCGGAGACACCTGTAGAGTACCTTTATAATCACCCAGTTACGTTGTGACGTTTGGTAGCACACAAAGTGTTCCTCCGGTATTCGGGAGTTGCATAATCTCATAGTCATAGGAACATGTATAAGTCATGGAGAAAGCAATAGCAGTAAAACTTAAACGATCATAGTGCTAAGCTAACGGATGGGTCTTGTCCATCAGATCATTCTCCTAATGATGTGATCCCGTTGATCAAATGACAACTCATGTCTATGGCTAGGAAACATAACCATCTTTGATCAATGAGCTAGTCTAGTAGAGGCATACTAGGGACACTCTGTTTTGTCTATGTATTCACACATGTATTAAGTTTCCGGTTAATACAATTCTAGCATGAATAATAAACATTTATCATGATATAAGGAAATAAATAATAACTTTATTATTGCCTCTAGGGCATATTTCCTTCAGTCTCCCACTTGCACTAGAGTCAATAATCTAGTTCACATCGCCATGTGATTTAACACCAATAGTTCACATCGTCATGTGATTAACACCCAAAGGGTTTACTAGAGTCAATAATCTAGTTCACATCGCTATGTGATTAACACCCAAAGAGTACTAAGGTGTGATCATGTTTTGCTTCGTAAGAGAAGTTTAGTCAACGGGTCTGTCACATTCAGATCCGTATGTATTTCGCAAATGTCTATGTGTCTACAATGCTCTGCATGGAGCTACTCTAGCTAATTGCTCCCACTTTCAATACACATCCAGATTGATACTTAGAGTCAGCTAGATTTAGTGTCAAAGCTTGCATCGGCGTAACCCTTTACGACGAACTCTTTATCACCTCCATAATCGAGAAACATTTCCTTAGTCATCCAGTTACTAAGGATAATTTTGACCGCTGTACAGTGATGTACTCCTGGATCACTATTGTACCCTCTTGACAAACTCATGGCAAGGTACACAACATATTTGGTACACAGCATGGCATACTTTATAGAACCTATGGCTGAGGCATAGGGAATGACTTTCATTCTCTCTATATTTTTCTGCCGTGGTCTGGCTTTGAGTCTTACTCAACTTCACACCTTACAAGTCAGGTAAGAACTCCTTCTTTGACTGATCCATTTTGAACTACTTCAAAATCATATCAAGGTATGTACTCATCGAAAGTCTTATCAAGCGTCTTGATCTATCTCTATAGATCTTGATGCCCAATATGTAAGTAGCTTCACCAAGGTCTTTCTTTGAAAAAATCCTTTCAAACACTCCTTTATGCTTTCTAGAAAATTCTACATCATTTCTGATCGACAATATGTCATTCACATATACTTATCAGAAAGGTTGTAGTGCTCCCACTCACTTCTTGTAAATACAGGCTTCACCGCAAGTCTGTATAAATCTATATGCTTTGATCAACTTATCAAAGCGTATATTCCAACTCCGAGATGCTTGCACCAGTCCATAGATGGATCGCTGGAGCTTGCACATTTTGTTAGCACCTTTAGGATTGACAAAACCTTCTGGTTGCATCATATACAAGTCTTCTTTAATAAATCCATTAAAGAATGCAGTTTTGTTATCCATTTGCCAGATTTCATAAAATGCGGCAATTGCTAACATGATTCGGACAGACTTAAGCATCGCTACGGGTGAGAAAGTCTCATCGTACTCAACTCCTTGAACTTGTTGAAAAACTTTCGCAACAAGTCGAGCTTTGTAAACAGTAACATTACTGTCAGCGTCAGTCTTCCTCTTGAAGATCCATTTATTTTCGATGGCTTGCCGACCATCGGGCAAGTCAACCAAAGTCCACACTTTGTTCTCATACATGGATCCCATCTCAGATTTCATGGTCTCAAGCCATTTTGCGGAATCTGGGCTCATCATCGCTTCCTCATAGTTTGTAGGTTCATCATGGTCCAGTAACATGACTTCCAGAACCGGGTTGCCGTACCACTCTGGTGCGGAACGTACTCTGGTTGATCTACGAAGTTCAGCAGTAACTTGATCCGAAGTTTCATGATCATCATCATTAGCTTCCTCACTAATTGGTGTAGGAATCACTGGAACCAGTTTCTGTGATGTACTACTATCCAATTCGGGAGAAGGTACAATTACCTCATCAAGTTCCACTTTCCTCCCACTCACTTCTTTTGAGAGAAACTCCTTCTCTAGAAAGGATCCACTCTTAGCAACAAAGACCTTGCCTTCGGATATGTGATAGAAGGTGTACCCAACAGTTTCTTTTGGGTATCCTATGAAGATATACTTCTCCGATTTGGGTTCGAGCTTATCATGTTGAAACTTTTTCACATAAGCATCGCAGTACCAAACTTAAAGAAATGACAGCTTAGGTTTCTAGTCAAACCACAGTTCATACGGTGTCATCTCCACGGATTTAGATGGTGCCCTATTTAACGTGAATGTATCTGTCACTAATGCATAACCCCAAAAGCGATAGTGGTAGATCGGTAAGAGACATCATCGATCGCACCATATCTAATAAAGTACGGTTATGACGTTCGGACACACCATTACACTATGGTGTTCCAGGTGGCGTGAGTAGTGAAACTATTTCACATTGTTTTTACTGAAGGCCAAACTCGCTAACTCAAATATTTTACTCTACGATCATATCGTAGAAACTCTTATTTTCTTGTTACGATGATTCTCCACTTCACTCTGAAATTCTTTGAACTTTTCAAATGTTTTAGACTTGTGCTTCATTAAGTAGATATACCCATATCTTCTCAAATCATCAGTGAAGGTCAGAAAATAACGATACCCGCCGCGAGCTTCAACACTCATTGGTCCACATACATCTGTATGTATGATCTCCAACAAATCTGTTGCTCGCTCCATTGTTCCGGAGAACGGAGTTTTAGTCATCTTGCCCATGAGGCATGGTTCGCAAGCACCAAGTGATTCATAATCAAGTGATTCCAAAAGTCCATCACTATGGAGTTTCTTCATGCGCTTTACACCATTATGACCTAAACAACAGTGCCACAAATAAGTTGCACTATCATTATTAACCTTGCATCTTTTGGCTTCAATATTATGAATGTGTGTATCACCACGATCGATATCCAACAAACTATTTTCATTGGGTGTATGACCATCGAAGGTTTTATTCATGTAAACAGAATAACAATTATTTTATGACTTTAAATGAATAACCGTATTGCAACAAATATGATCAAATCATATTCATGCTCAACGCAAATGCCAAATAACATTTATTTAGGTTTTACACTAATCCCTAAAGTATAGGGAGTGTGCGATGATGATCATATCAATCTTGGAACCACTTCCAACACACATCGTCACTTCACCTTTAACTAGTCTCTGTTCATTCTGCAATTCTCGTTTCGAGTTACTAATTTTAGCAACTGAACTGGTATCAAATACCCAGGGGTTGCTATGAACACTAGTAAAGTACACATCAATAATCTTTATATCAAAATATACCTTTGTTCACTTTGCCATCCTTCTTATCCGCCAAGTATCTAGGGCAGTTCCACTTCCAGTAACCATTTCCTTTGCAGTAGAAGCTCTTAGTTTCAGGCTTGAGTTTTAGCTTTAGGTTTCTTCACGAGAGTGACAACTTGCTTGTCATTCTTCTTGAAGTTCCCCTTTTATCCCTTTGCCCTTTACTTGAAACAAGTGGTCTTGTTAACCATCAACACTTGATGCTTTTTCATGATTTCTACCTTCCCCGACTTCAGCATTGCGAAGAGCTCGGGAATTCCTTTCGTCATCCCTTGCATATTATAGTTCATCACGAAGTTCTACTAACTTGGTGATAGTGACTAGAGAACTTTGTCAATTACTATCTTATCTGGAAGATTAACTCCCACTTGATTCAAGTAATTGTAGTACCCAGACAATCTGAGCACATGCTCACTGGTTGAGCTATTCTCCTCCATCTTGTAGGCAAAGTAATGTCAGAAGTCTTATACCTCTCGACACGGGCATGAGTATGAAATACTAATTTCAACTCTTGGAACATCTTATATGCTCCGTGGCGTTTAAAACGTTTTTGAAGTCCCGGTTCTAAGCCATAAAGCATGGTGCACTTAAACTATCAAGTAGTCATCATACCGAGCTTTTGTCAAAACGTTCATAACGTCTACATCTGCTCCTGCAATAGGTATGTCACCTAGCGGTGCATCAAGGACATAATTCTCTGTGCAGCAATGAGGATAATCCTCAGATCACGGAACAATTCCGCATCGTTGCTACTAACATCTTTCAACTTAGTTTTCTCTAGGAACATATAAAAAATAAACGGGGAGCAACATCGCGAGCTATTGATCTACAACATAGATATGCTAATACTACGAGGACTAAGTTCATGATAAATTAAAGTTCAATTTAATCATATTACTTAAGAACTCCCACTTAGATAGACATCCCTCTAGTCATCTAAATGATCACGTGATCCAAATCAACTAAACCATGTCCGATCATCACGTGAGATGGAGTAGTTTCAATGGTGAACATCTTATGTTGATCATATCTACTACATGATTCACGCTCGACCTTTCGGTCTCCAGTGTTCCGAGGCCATATCTGCATATGCTAGGCTCGTCAAGTTTAACCCGAGTATTCTGCGTGTGCAAAACTGGCTTACACCCGTTGTATTTGAACGTAGAGCTTATCACACCCGATCATCACGTGGTGTCTCGGCACGACGAACTTTCGCAACGGTGCATACTCAGGGAGAACACTTATACCTTGAAATTTAGTAAGGGATCATCTTATAATGCTACCGTCGAACTAAGCAAAATAAGAAGCATAATAAGATAAACATCACATGCAATCAAAATATGTGACATGATATGGCCATCGTCATCTTGTGCTTTTGATCTCCATCTCCAAAGCACCGTCATGATCACCTTCGCAAAACATGATCATCTCATACAAAAACCGTATAACTCATCATGTCTTGACCATATCACATCACAACATGCCCTGCAAAAACAAGTTAGACGTCCTCTACTTTGTTGTTGCAAGTTTTACGTGGCTGGTACGGGCTTTAGCAAGAACCGTTCTTACCTACGCATACAAAAACCACAACGATATTTCGTCAAGTATGTGCTGTTTTAACCTTCACAAGGACCGGGCGTAGCCACACTTGATTCAACTAAAGTTGGAGAAACTGACACCCGCCAGCCACCTGTGTGTGAAGCACGTCGGTAGAACCAGTCTCGCGTAAGCGTACGCGTAATGTCGGTCCGGGCCGCTTCATCCAACAATACCGCCGAATCAAAGTATGACATGCTGGTAAGCAGTATGACTAGTATCGTCCACAACTCACTTGTGTTCAACTCGTGCATATCATCTATGCATAGACCTGGCTCATGATGCCACTGTTGGGGAACGTAGTATTTTAAAATTTTCCTACGATCACGCAAGATCTATCTACCAGATGCATAGCAACGAGAGGGGAGAGTGAGTCTACGTACCCTCGTAGACCGAAAGCGGAAGCGTTAGAACAACGCTGTTGATGTAGTCGTACGTCTTCACAGCCCGACCGATCAAGCACCGAAACTACGGCACCTCCGAGTTCTAGCACACGTTCAGCTCGATGACGTCCCTCGAACTCCGATCCAGCCGAGTGTCGAGGGAGAGTTCCGTCAGCACGACGGTGTGGTGACGATCTTGATGTTCTACCGTCGCAGGGCTTCGCCTAAGCACCGCTACAATATTTATCGAGGAGAACTATGGTGGAGGGGGGCACCGTACACGGCTAAGAGATCAAGAGATCAATTGTTGTGTTTAGAGGTGCCCCCCTGCCCCCGTATATAAAGGAGGGAGGAAGAGGCCGGCCCTAGAGGGGGCGCGCCAAGTGTGGGGAGTCCTACTAGGACTCCCAAGTCCTAGTAGGATTCCCCTTTTTCTTTCCGGAGTAGGAGAGAAGGAAAGAGGGGGAGAGGGAGAAGGAAAAGGGGGTTGCACCCCTTGTCCAATTCGGACTAGAAGGGGGCCACGCGCCTCCTTCCTTTTGGCCTCTCTCCTCTATTCCCGTAACTCCCCGGTACTCCGAAAATACCCGAATCATTCGGAACCTTTCCGATGTCCGAATATAGTCGTCCAATATATCGATTTTTACGTCTCGACCATTTCGAGACTCCTCGTCATGTCCCCGATCTCATCCGGGACTCCGAACTCCTTCGGTACATCAAAACTCATAAACTCATAATAAAACTATCATCGAAACCTTAAGCGTGCGGACCCTACGGGTTCGAGAACTATGTAGACATGACCGAGACACGTCTCCGGTCAATAACCAATAGCGGAACCTGGATGCTCATATTGGCTCCCACATATTCTACGAAGATCTTTATCGGTCAAACCGCATAACAACATACATTGTTCCCTTTGTCATCGGTATGTTACATGTCCGAGATTCGATCGTCGGTATCTCAATACCTAGTTCAATCTCGTTACCAACAAGTCTCTTTACTCGTTCCGTAATACATCATCCCGCAACTAACTCATTAGCTGCAATGCTTGCAAGGCTTATAGTGATGTGCATTACCGAGTGGGCCCAGAGATACCTCTTCGACAATCGGAATGACAAATCCTAATCTCGAAATACGCCAACCCAACAAGTACCTTCGGAGACACCTGTAGAGTACCTTTATAATCACCCAGTTACGTTGTGACGTTTGGTAGCACACAAAGTGTTCCTCCGATATTCGGGAGTTGCATAATCTCATAGTCATAGGAACATGTATAAGTCATGAAGAAAGCAATAGCAGTAAAACTTAAACGATCATAGTGCTAAGCTAACGGATGGGTCTTGTCCATCAGATCATTCTCCTAATGATGTGATCCCGTTGATCAAATGACAACTCATGTCTATGGCTAGGAAACATAACCATCTTTGATCAATGAGCTAGTTTAGTAGAGGCATACTAGGGACACTCTGTTTTGTCTATGTATTCACACATGTATTAAGTTTCCGGTTAATACAATTCTAGCATGAATAATAAACATTTATCATGATATAAGGAAATAAATAATAACTTTATTATTGCCTCTAGGGCATATTTCCTTCAGTTTCTAGGTGAGCAATGCTGAAAATAAACTGAGAATGTTAGAGAGAAAGAAGATAAAGGGGAAGTACTTACAACATGCTTGCGGGCTAAGTGAGGCTGCGAACGCCCTGTACTCTCTAACGGGCTCGGGTTGGTAGCCCGAAGCCGTGTGTACGAGACCGAAGGAGTGATCAAGCCATCGAAACACGGATACCGGCCATGGGACTTCCCCTGGATGGCCACCACCGCCCTGTCATCGATCTGAGACTGGGCAACGTCAGGAACAGGAACATCCAGATGCAACCACTGAAACTACTGAGTGTAAGACTCCAGGTGCCCCTCGGTCTTGCCGTGGTACTGGCTCTCGCCGTCCTTGCGATCACTCCGCTCGCGGGCTAGCTTTCACAACTCAATGTCTGAGAGCGGCCTCTTCAACTTGTCCTCCTGCAATGTCAAACAGAAGTTAGCCATACATAAGAACATGACGGTAAAAAAGAACAAAAATGCATCATGCATATAGATATACCTTCATGGCCTTGAAGCCCTAGTGGTTCCTGTTTCCTCGGCCGTGTGTCCCGTCTTTTCCACGGTTAGCCCGGGCCGTGCTGCTCTTGGCAGCAAACTCTGCATCGTCGCTGAGCCACCTATCCACCAAACTCACCCATTCGTCATCCTTTCCATAGCACCAACGAGGAATAACCTATGGAAATTTTGGAAGCATGACATGTGAGCACGAAACATATAATTGACTGCTTGAAACATTGAAAAGTCAGTAATAGTTACCTTCATGAACTGGTCCCTGTTCAAGGTAAGTCGTTGCCTCTACGCTTGAGTTTTGGTCATCTTTTGATGAAGGTAGGTGTGGTAGTACTACGAGACGGCAACCCAGCGCACCTCGTACTGCAACTGACGAGCTTTCTTCTTTGCAGCCGCAAGCAAGACCACGTCGGCTCTGGCCTTGTGCTCGTCAAGAACTCTATAGAGTTGCTGCAATCATGCAAAAACCAGAAGCAAACAAGGCATGAGTTGAGTGATTCTATAGAGTTGCTGCAATCACACCCCTCTGTATAGATTCAAAATGTAACGTATTTTTTTATATTAACACATGCTACATGTAAGTAAATTAAATAATAATACGTAAAGAACAAACAAATTTCTATGATAAATGCAAAAAAAACTATGCCGACGGCAAAAGCCTAGGCCAGGGGCAGATGGACGGCGCGTCCCGGATCGATGATGTGGCATCTATGCCGACGGCACCCGTCGGCATAGTTGGTGGTCGGTGCGCCTCGGATCGATGATGTGGCATGTGCATCTGTGCCGACGGCCGCCCGTCTAAGTCGTCGGCATAGATCGGACGTCGTTAGCCGCACAGCACGAGCGGGGTAGCTGGGCCCGCATCTATGCCGGCGGCTTATGTATGCCGATGGCTGCTGTATGCATAGGGTCAGGCTAAGCCGACGGCTGACCTTTGCCGGCGGTGGCCGTCAGCATAGCTCTGGATAGCCCAATGGTCACCCTACGGCGACGGCCTTACTTTAGCTGTCGGCATGTCCTGGAGTAGGCCGACGGTGGCCGTCGGCATATATTTGGCCGTCAACACCGGCCCCTGTTCCGGTAGTGCGCAAGCTCTTAACTGTTGTCTGTTGAGCCCAATCTGCAGTTGCTTGGATCTTGTTCCTTGGGACAAGAAGTCAGAGGTATACTTAGCTATCCCGCTGTCACTAGACAACTTATGTTATGATAATGTTGCAGCGTGCTTACTGATTTCTGAACAATTTTATAATACTGAGCAAAGCCAAAGTGTACATCATATTCTGCAGTATGCGTTGTGACTCACAACGTTACAAATCCAATATTTCCTTTTGCAGCTCTAACAGCACAACAAGGCAAACCGAAGGCAGCTTTGATTGACAACCCAGGAAAACTTACTCACTGCTGAACATTCAGAATGACTGCTGTCAATTAATATTTTCTGCTCAACTAATGTAACAGAACATGAAAGCTCATATGATTTTCTTGTTCGTGCAGGGTACAGCTTGAAGCATATTGCCATTGAGCTGTGGAAGGTTCGTCTTTCACAAGTTATGGGAAACACGATTGGCACCGTGTGAAGATTTTGTTCGAACTATGTATACTGAATTATTATTTGTCACGGTTGGCACTTTGTGAAGTTTTAAACTTGACTCAACGCAGCTGATGAGGTCAATGGATTCCGAAGATTATGATCTAGCGATATACCAACAGTATTATGTAATGGAACGCGTTGTGTGTTCCATTCAGAAAAACTTAAAAGAGAGGCACACCAACGAGTACATGAAGCTCGAGATGTCAAACCTCAGCTGGCTCGGTCTGACGACGTGGAGAAGCAGCGTCCAAGGTAATGGTCGGGCGGCGGTGATGCCCTATGCTCCCGCCGTCTGCCTGTTTCCCGTCCGTGGATTCCGGCGGCAGTTCCGGCGGCCGGTGGAGGTGTGGATTCGAGCGCCGAGCGGGGGCAACGTGGGCCGTGGACACGAGCAGCCGATGGAGGTATGGAATCGAGCGGATGCGGCGCTGGGCGTGGACTTGAGCGGCGGCACCACTGGCTCTCTGTGGCGGCGATGCGGCCAGCGGCGAGCGCTCGTCTAGGGTTGGGCGGCGGCGGAACAGGGGATCGAGGTAAGAGATAAGTTCCGGAAGGAATCGATAAAGGGATGGAATTATTTCTGTGGTGTTTACATTTTTGGGATATTATATGTAATTCAACCGGCTGATTTGAAGCTTCGTGTCGGTCGCGCAGCGAGCCATCGGATCCAACTCAGATCATGCGTGCGTGTATAGCAGCTCTGTTTTTCATCACGGGAGCAAGTACTCCCTCCTTTTCCTTTTACTCCCCACATATAAAATTTGGTCAAAAAACTACACAAAGTTTAAATAAAATTTATATCAAAAAATATAAACATCTACAGTACTAATACTATATTGTATGAAAATACTTTTCATGGTGCATATGATAATATTAATACCGTGAATGTTGATATTTTTTTAATACAGTATAAAGTTAGTCGAACTTTACAAATATTGACTTTGACCAAACTTTATATGCACACTAAAAAATCGAAGGGAGTACATTTATTTTAAAAAATTACCTAAAAACTGAATTTGAGCCAGTTGAATTTTATGGGAAGGAAGGACACATGGCGGAGCACATAAGCAATCGACGTAGGTGCTGGGCGAGTGTAGCGAGGCCTGGGGAAGCTGGTAAGACCTCAGCCATGAACGACCTGTAGCCGGCATCAGCTGGCAAAGGCGAGTCTGAAACCTTACAGTTCGGGTTGGGGTTGGGGGAGAGGGGTGTGCATGCTTGTTGAAAAAATCTGGTGGTTTCATGGCTTAGAGGGATGGCTGTCGGCAGCAGTGAGGCGGAGGGTGTGGCGATGAGGTAGGCGTGGGAGTGCCACCGATCACAAGCGACAGGGGCTGGCGATTTGGCCTGTGGTCTGTGAGGTTGATTGGGGAAGAAAATTAACACGGAATGCAGGAGTTGACCAATGTCATCTTGGCGTCGATTTTGCATTAGATGACTCAAAAACAAATCGAGGCCCAAAAATAGATTTTGCGTCAGACGACTAAAAAAACAAATGGAGGTCGAAAATTCGCTTTCAGTTCACTGGCATCTGGACTATCTCTTATTAATAAAAATGTCTGACCGGAATTGACCAGTCAGCTCCCAGTTGGATAGCACTGGTGATGAAGCACATCAAGCGGATCTATTCATCGGTGATCGAACCAGTTGATCCATGTGTGGGATCAGCCAGTTGTGGCCTAGCGCTACCCTTTTGCCTGGTGGATATTTGTGGTGTTAGAAGTGAACCGAAGGCTTAGGGCAAATCATCAGTTGCAGCTAAATCAATCCGGTCTACTATTTTTCATTGGTTCAATGCTGCTGACGGGTTGTAGCGTTTAACCTGTTGTCGAGGTCGTATGTGTCTGTCTTTCCGGACCGGTTGCTAGTAGGGCCGAGTTTTAAAACTATGATGTGTTGAGCTCCTCTGCCACTATTCTTCGTCGCCACGGATGCTAAAGGAAGTAGGCGACTGTATCAATGCACTACCTTCTTGAATCGATAGATTAAGGGGATTTGAAAGCCGCTTTGGATGTTCATCCATTATCTTTGTTCTAAGCTAGTGAAGATGGTGGTGTTCCGGGGAGTAGAAGTTTCATGACTCCACTCACACCCCAATGATGACAATATCATACTAAACTTATAGTCTCATCCCTTGTAACCTATGGTATGCCGGAACCGAAATGATCACCGGTTCTAGATGAGTGGACCACGACGGCCAACGTTTATGTTGCAACCGGGGATGAGTGGGGCCTACAACCGGCGGCGCGAGATGCTTCGAGCGGGAGGTGGCGTGGTGCTTCATGCCAGAGACCACGCCAACCACTACTTCTAGCAGTGAGTCAGTCGACGAGGAGGTAAGTAACTACTCCCTCCATCCCATAATATAAGAACGTTTTTTAGACTACACTGGGACAGAGGGAGTATTATTTTACCGCACGTATTATGTTGATTCACAAAATTATATTGCTATATCCATTTACTAGTCATTGCTATTTATGACTAGATATAAATTTCCTCACAAAAAAATACAAAATATGCTCTATTTTTCCCATGTCAAAAACTCTTAAATTATTGATAGATATGATTTCTTTACCAACTAAATTAGAAAAAGAAAAAAAAATATTCCCGCAAAAATATTCCCTCCTCATCTCCGGCTCTGGATGATGAAAATGCACATTTTCAGTTTTTTTCCTTTTGCAAAAACTCACCAATTTTATTCCCGCTTAATTTTCCCTCCAGCTAACTAACGAAGGACTAAATAAATTAGATCCACCCGTCAAAAAAAATTAAATTAGATCCTAAATCCTATCTCCATCAGCCTCGCCGCCATCGAAAGCCCACATCGGCGGACGGCGGCCGCCGGCGCCGCCTTTCAGCGGCAACCTCCATCGCCGCCCTTCAGCGTCCACCTCTCCAACGTCCAACACATCCTCACACAACGTTGCCCTTGGGCGCCCAGCCATCCGCCGGCCCGCCCGTCAACCGGATTGAATCGTCGCTGCCAAGATCTGCCTCAGTGTGGGTTGCATCGTTGCGGCGACGACATCGTGGATGTTCAACTCCAACGGCTACATCCAAAAGGACTACCACAGTTCTCGCGTCTGGTATCGATTTACTCAGATCTCCCATTCTCCCTGCTATGAATCCTGACTGGTTCTCTTCCTCCTTCCTGTGTCTTCCTCTCTGAATTTGGCAGTAGGTGTTCGTTCGTAGCAGGTAGTAAATCAGGCAGTAGTGAATCTAGGATAGTTATGGAGGGTGGGCTGAAATCATTAGTCATTATGCTAAACTGATACGAGTATGATTTATAGTCTGAATTGTTGCACGGCAAAACTGTACCATGTTCTCTGAATTTTTTTTATTACTCTGAAGTTTTGTGTGCTACAAGCCTATATCATTGGCATCTATATTCCGCATCTATGGAAGATATTTGTGATATGTTGACTACCTTTTCCCCTCTCTTTGCAGTTAAGTGTTTCAGTCTTTAATCCCCTGTTTTTAGGATTTAATCCCCTAATCAGTACTGATATATGGAGTACTTATACAAAGTTGGGGGTACTAGATCTTGTACTCTGAAATTAGTAATACATCTTCTATACAGTACTCATAGTACTATGAGATTCATAGTACTGCGATCAGTATTAATATATGCAGTAGTGATACAAAATTGGGGCCCCCAGTCTTGTACTCTTATTAGTAATGATTAAAAGAAATGTATATACTCTGAAAGTTATAGTACACCTCGTGAAGTCAGTATTCAGTTTATACCCTTGAGTTAGGAAATCAGTATTCAGTTGAGCCTGTAATGAGAGAAGAGCTGTTTTGGTGAGAAAAGTACTACAATTGTTGACTCTTTTTTCTGTAGAACAAGCAAATGGAGTAAATGGGGAAAAAATATGGAGAAGAAACTCACAACATAGTCATACCATTACCAACGAAAGATCTATGGTTCAGAATCATACAAAGTGGTCAAGGCACTTTTGCGTACACTCTGCGTACACTGACATACAAAGTGCACAAGGATGATATATTTCCCTCAATTTTTGTATGAATAAATCCTAGATCCTTACAATAACATGTCAACCTTCTTTTCACTTCATGCCACTGTAAGGTTGGTTTGGTGCTGATTCTTCTTACATCCATGTCATTGTAGATGACTGTGGAAAGCTGGAGAATTGCCTGTCCTATCGTATCAAGATGAGAACCAACAACATAAAGGGCTAGAAGGATTCATGGACAGAAAAGATATCTCCTTTTATGAGATAGTTCATTTTCAACTCTCTTTACAATATTTCATTTTGCAGAGAGTTCGTGCCAATGGACCTTGATCAAATCCAGAGATACAGTAATGGTAAATTTGTGTATTTACCACTACACTTTATAAGTTATAATATCTAATGCCTCTGAATGGAAATTGCAGAACAAAACTCACCCACATCGACATGGCATGCATGAAGATAATGACATTCTGTTAGGAAAACAGGTTAGAACCTTGTTTTTATTCATATTATAAAGGATACACTACAACTTATTAATTGACCTACATTGTTGTACAGAAGCATCATCTTAAACAAGAGGGTTGCAATAAATTCTCGTATCAAGAACCATCCTCACCAGCCCATCCTGTCTCTGATGGAGAGGTAATTGTCAGATCTTGAGAAATCTGCTTGCTACGCAGCGATAGGAAACATTTTCCATATATACTATTTATGGCGTGATTTCTTATTCACACACTTTTAGTTAAAATATCAGGTTGTACTAGTGATATGTCGTTAATGCACTATGAACTTTACATTGCATAATGACAAGGATACATCATTTTTTCCTCTTATGTTTCTCCATACATAACACTACCAGAATAAATGATGCTGCCGACGGTGTTATCTATGCCGACGGCCCCCGTCGGCATATATGGAGATACGCCGACGGCCTGGGAAACACCGTAGGCGTACAGAAACCGTCGACAAATCTTGGTCTATGCCGACGGGGGCCGTCGCTGTAGAGCAGCCGTCGGCATCTCTCCCTCTATACCGACGGGCACCGTCGGCATATAGAGGCCGTCGGCACACGTGTGGGCCCGCCGACCCAGGATCAGATGGAGAGTTGACGCCGTCACCACTATGCCGACGACCATGACGGAGGCCGTCGGCATAGTTAGTACACTTTTTTTTAGTTGTCAGAAAACACGTGGGCATATATATGTTATATGTTTTTATTTCTCTTTTTATATTTTAAAATTTTTAGATTTGAATAATTTAAATTTAATTTATATAAACTTAAACATACACAAATTATATATGGATTTCGGGCAGAATTTTCCCTAGATTATGAATATCTGGTTTTTTTAGATGTCAGAAAACATGTGCGAGGAAAGTCAAAGGGCTAGATCATCGGGTCAACTGGGCTTCGTGGTGGCCTTCCAGGGGTAGCCATGCCACTGAAACACCGTATTGGGTCCTGATGCGTGTGTGAATGTGTTGTGACATGCGTAGACGCCCGCCTTGGGCTCTGAGGTGTGCCCACCTCCACGGACGGCAGTGCCGTCGTCACTTGGAGAGGGGAATCGTGCGCGTCAGGTAGAACCTGAGGGAATCTATTGGTTGGTTGGGTCCAGACCGTGTTCGGGGTTGTTCCTATGGGCTAACCTATCGCAACCAGCTAGAAGAGAACACTGGTCAAAGCCCGTCCGGGAACAGTCAAAGGGCTAGATCTCCCGGTC
>LR738715.1:42085829-42098077 GCA_902687465.1 Secale cereale
CTCTCGATCCGGAGCCCCTCTCTCTCGATCCCCAGCCCCAGCCCCTCTCTCTCTCGATCCCGAGCCCCTATCTCTCGATCCCCTTCTCTCTTTCGTCGCTTCACATCGCCGCCTCGGTCGCCGGCCGATTCCAGCCTACTTCGGCGAGCTCTTGCTCGTGGATCTGGTCGCCTGCGCCACCTCCCGTGCATCCTTGTGCACCAGCGCCTCCTGGGTTTTGCCTGTGGTGCTACTGCCCCAGATCCGTCGGCCTCGACTACCTTATCGCCTGCCACCATGCGACGGAGGTGATTTGGCCACACCGCAACCATGGTGGTGGCATTGCTTATGGTAAACTCCTCAATCCCTCTGCTCCCCTGCTCGTACTACTCTCTTCAGGCATGTCATGGTCGATTTGATGCTGTTCCACATGTCATGTTAGTGCTTGGTGAAGGTTGGCTCACCTATTATTAGCTCAATAGCTTACTGTGCTATCTTTATGGATTTGGCAATGTGGACTTTGGTCTACTTCTGCTCCTGCTGCTTTACATGTTCATATTCTAGTTCTAGTTCATGTCTATGGACTGATTACAGGAAATTCTATGTTACTGTTGGTCTATCATTGCAATTATCTTGGTCTTATAGATGTTATTGTTCCTGTCATATAGCACATGCTAGTTTCTTTATTAGTTGGCTACTAGTTATATTTATTCATATGTATAAGTGCTACTGTTTCTTAGTTATGTTATAAAGGATATACTTATGATACAAAACAAACAGAGAGAGCTTTAAAACGGAGTATTGTCTTCCATGCCATGCACAATGTCAAAATGGTATGATAGTTTTCTGAATCTTAATCCAGTAAAAATAAATATTTCTTGAGCACCAATTTTGTATGTGAATAGTCAAATGATAGTCAATTCTTACTTTCAGTCATGCTGAAATTGTCAAAATAATGCTACTTCTACCCATAGCACATACACCATGGATTATGAAGTTCTTATAAGACACTAAAGCTATCGATTTTTAGGCATATTATCTATTTGCTATGCCTTCTTGTTAGACTTTTATCTTCAGAAGCTGGAGGAGAACTTGGCTGTTTGTTTAGTGCTTGCACTTCACATTGATTTGTTAGTAATCCATTTGCTATGCACCAAGATTCAAGCAAGTAGGATTCCCAGTCTGTCTTCAGTTTTTACATAGTGTATTGCATGTGAATTGTGGTCACTACTGTCAATCCATGGAAATTTAAATGTATAGTTATGGATGAAACGAATGGAACCTACATCCTGGTTTGCCATTCTAGTTTCTAATACATTTGTATGCATAAATAGTTTCTCTTGGTATGGATGCTTTTATGAATATAGTAGTCAGGTGCAGTCAAACTTTAGATGCTTTTCTATTAGCATTTCCAGGTCCTCGTGTGCTTAGTACTGTGTTTAGAAATGATTGTGAATAGATTTTTCTATATGTGTGTACACCAAATGGAGTCCTTGAAATCCATTTCTAACATAGGGAAATCATGTATAACCTCCTGATGTACGTGGGTTTTTCACAATGCTTTTGCCAAGCCATGCTGCACTCCATTGAAACTCCTAGCTGAGGATTAGATAGTTGTCATTTTGCCTAATTTATTGTTGTCTAGTGTAGCACAGTGCAGTCTTTTCGAGCCCAGAGAAGAAAAAGAAAGAAAACTAGTGTAGTCTTTTCTACAAAAATTACTTTTGTGTGTCCGTCTACTGGTGGTTTAGTTGTATATTGTACAGGATATAGTCCTGATGGTTGCATGTAGTGTTTAACTCTTTCTTTGCTTTTTAGCTATTTCAGATGTTTCAGATGATTTAGATGCATGCTTATACTCCTATCTACACCAGGTGCATGTGTTGTGTTTGTGTACCTATATACAGAATACTACCCATGTGTAAGTGGGTGTATGTGTTCTTCTTACGACAGATGTTTAGTAAATATGATATCAATGGCCTATTTCTTCTTGCAGGTTATGGATTGTATCTTTCCTTGCCAATTCCCTCTTTAAATCTGATTTGAACAGATGCTACACTTGTCTCTTCACTTTCTTTCTCTCTTTCATACTCTCACTGATAAGAAAAGGTGCTCCTTAATCTTGCCATGCCAATGATGGTGTCCTGAGGCTCCCACCGTTACTTAACAACAGATGCTGCACTACTTGATCCAATGATGCAATAGTCCTAGCACTACTAGGCTGCCTGAGGACAATCCCTACATCAAACCCTACATCTGGGTTAGTTGACTAGTAGTGGGTTAGTTGGATTTCATCTGAAAACTAACCCAAGCTTAATTGAGTGATCCCCTAATCATGGAGTTGGTGCTAATTTGAGTTGATCTTTGGGTTTGGCTTTAATCTATGCTTTGCTGGCTCTACTTCTGTCTTGGGTTATTCCTTACTGCCAATTGAACATGTTCCTTTTGGCCTTGCTGGTTACTGTTCCATTGGCTCCATTTACGCAGTGTTGGCTCTCTTCTATTGTTTCTTTAATCAACTTAATCTGATTGGGGTTCGACTAATGTTTCCAAACTCCCAAGTGCTAGCTCCTACAGCAAAGGCATTTCCCTAAGGGGAATGCTACATTTTAAACTTAATCAAGTTTTTCCCATTTGTTGTATCTTGTTTTGCAGGTTGATGAACTCGAAGAAAGAAGTAGAAGATGAAGAACCAGCTAGTTTAGTATAGGTTTAGTTTAGGACTTTTCCTTTCTTCTTTTATTGCTTTTTCCTCCAAGTGTAATTCCTGAATACTTGTAATTGACATTTATATTAATAAAGTCTGTTGTTTATTATTCATACCAAATAATTGAAATGTTCCATTTATTATGAATATAGTTCTTTTATTAAGTTTTTGCAATATCATTTGTATTATTTATTCATGAATATTGGTTTGCATCTATGCCTATGGTTAGGCTGTCGGCATAGTGCATATGTGATACCAGCAGCTGACATGTGGCAGAACCTGGGAAGCCCTGGCGCATAGATACGCCGACGGTTAGGCCGTCGGCACAGTTTTTGGCCTATGCCGACGGCCTAACCGTCGGCGTATTCCAAAACTATGCCGACGGCCTAACCGTCGGCGTAGCTCCGTGCCACGGCTGCCCAGGTGCTGCCATGTGTCAGCTTATGATTGGCACAATTTTAACGGCGGCATCGTCGACGGCCGTCGGGCGAAGAATGTTGCTGACAGTGCATGTATGCCGACGGTGGTACGGACACCGTCGGCTTAGCTACATATGCCGACGGTTTTTATATGCCGACGGCCACCCTGGGATATGCCGACGTACGAGTTGCCGACGGGGCTATGCCGACGGTGGCCGTCGGCATAGGCATATGCCGACGGTTTTTGGGCCTATGCCGACGGCCCTGGGCCGTCGGCAACGTAGCTTATTCTGGTAGTGTAAGAAAGAGCAAGGAGGCTATGGTTGAAACTTTGACTAGAGTAAGCAAACAAAACACCCAAGAAAATTCTCTAGTCCATGTCGCCTCTAAGAAGAAACGTAGTCCTTCTATTGAGGTAAAACAAATAATGTGTTCATACTATATTCGTGTTCATAAAATTGATTTTTATTATTCTGTAAATTATATTTTAATTCTCATTTTAGGTTGGAACAAAAGTGATTCATATGTCTTCACTATATCCAAACAAAAGGCATGTGGCACATGCTACTCCCTCCGTCCGAAAATACTTGTCATCAAAATGGATAAAAAGGGATCTATCTAGAACTAAAATACATCTAGATACACCCCCTTTTATTCATTTTGATTACAAGTATTTCCGGACGAAGAGAGTACTATTTTGGGTTATAAATCAAATAAAATGGTTGGTGGTGTTGAGCTAGGTTGCCAGGTCATAGAAGTGCAAGTTGATCAACCTATTGTGGAATGTGAGCTCTTGGTAAGGGAAAGGGAAAATTGTAGGATAATTGGCGATGCTTTCACCTTTTGATTAACAATTGATTGGCCTTTCAGCATGTATATGTACATGCTAATATTTAACTTCTTCAGTTTTCCTAAATTTAATTTGGGATATACTTAATTTAAGTACTAATCATACTTTTCTTCTTCAGATTGAGAGGTTCAATGGTTAAGTTGATTCGGATGCTTTTGCTCATAAGGAATCAAGATGCAAATATTGATGCAAGAAAGATTCGAGGGGTACATTCCAGTGAACATGAGTAGGGGTGTCACATGGTTTTAATGATAGGAAATCTTTTGTGTATAGTAGTTTACATTACTAGGTTGAGAAATGTAATTTGTTGCTACAATATGGATCTTCTATATCTTCATGTTACAAATATTATAGAATGACATGAATCGTATTAGTATTATATATCCCTTGTCTTGTGCATACGCCTGCTTTATATCCATGATCTTTTTATAGTATACAATTTGTCATATGGTTATCGATTTCACTATGAGCAAGTATAAAAGGAAACAAATGTTAATACAATAATATTTCCTATGTAAAAGCACATTTGACTAATTATCATGTGTTATTATAGTTAGGAAAATGTGTTACTAGGTTTGCTACCAATCACCACTAGAGATGTTACAATATATACAAAAATTGTGATACTGCTATGTTGCTACAATAAAGAAAACATGTTACAAAGGCGTATGTAATTACTGCCAATCATGAATAATTGTGTTGCAATTTTCATTGAAACGTGTTACTAACCATGTTGCTACACCCGGAAAAACATGTTACAAAGTGTGTGCCAATAGTTATAGAAGTGTGTTACGAGGGCCCTCGGTAACACATATAGCTTGTGCTGCAATAAGACAAGTGTAACACCTTTAAATAAATATAGGAACAATTCTTATGTGCTACAGTAGACACCACCTTGTAACATAGCCTATAGGGACACATATGAAAATGTGTTACTGAGCACATCATTAACACAATATCTAAGCTATAGTAGCACATCAACGTGTTACAAGAGACCAATCCTCTAGTAGTGAATGTAATGGCTCCTTGCTAAAGATGGCTCACGCTATAACTCTTTTAGTATTGGAAGTATTGTTATTTCGCTTTTGATGTATCCATACCATCTACAACGTTAAAATGGAAGAACAAGGAGGAGTTAAAAGGAAAATACTGCTTCAATGCAAATGGATGAAGAATAAAAAAAACTCAGAAATTATAGAAGCAATCAATAGGAGAACACAAACTTGCAGAACTTGACACATTCTAATACATGATCAATCTCCATTTCTGAACGGAAAAAATAAGTTCATTTAGTTTTTGAACAACTTTCCTCATAGCTCCTCTGCACCTAGCAAACTTATTTGACCTAAAAATGCAATTCAGACACATGAAACATCATCCAATCTATTCAGAAATTTAAATTTATAACTTGTTTTCAAATAAAATGGGGCCTCAGCTCATGCGATATGTGAAATATAGAAATATAACTTCAAAGATTATAGTGATAATATAAAAAGTACACCCAGATAACTTTTTAAAATACATATTCACATACCAGAAAAACAGATCATTCCTTTTAGGAAGGTGCCCTTCATGCCCTTCTTCCACTCCGACTTCACGTAGGTCGTCATGATCTCCTCCACCAGGATCATCTTCTTGAACATAGTCGTCATGGGCAGCACACAAAATCAGTTTATTGTTCTAGTAAAGACATGCACCCAAAACTGACACTTAATAATTCAGAATGAATGTGCAGGCTATCAATAATACAACTGAATTGTCACACCGAACCAAAAAGATAACTGCCTTCCTTAGGTTTAATATGGACCTGCCAACACTGTCTCCAGTATTCAAGAATGTACTGCCTCTTGAATCTTAATCAGCAATAACAAATTATCACACGTGTACAAGGAAAAGGACACTCACCTACTGAATTCGCCACCGCCCACCTATCGAGTTGTTAAGTGTGTGCTGGTGTACAGACTGGGAGGTAATCGAACCACCATCTTGTTTTCCTCAAAAATCCAAAAGTGTATACAAAGTTTAGAACCACATTGATCTGGCTAAAGGAAATGAAGGGTAGCAAAAACTTGATTGCAAGAGCAGAATCTGCCATGCCTGGTCCAATTAAAAGGGGTCAGAGTGTTCACCTACAGGAGAAAATGCCCCCCCCCCCACACACCACACCTCCTCTGAATCTCAACCAGTACCACACAGAGAAAACACCCAAACTAAACAGGCAACACATTGACCCCACGATTATTGTGCGTAGAGTAGAAAATTACGATAAGAGTAGGGCGTGGTTGTACTCACCGGCGGCGAAGGATCCCAAATCATTGGCTATAGATCACTACACCATGCTAGACCATCTGATGCTAGCATCACCTACTATTTGCTTGTGCGGGAAGCTGGGAGTCGGGGAGGTCCAGCAAGGGGGCAGGGAGGGTGGCGAAGCTCTGGCCGACGGCCGTCCTTCGGGGACCCTTCGATCGGCCAGCGACGGATCTGGAGGAAGGCTGTAATTCTTTTGGGTTGTCATGCGTAGGCTAGGCTGGGTATATTTAGCAATGAATATGTTTGCTTGTTTAATAGTAGTAGAGATAGGCACGTGTCCATTGTTCCCCTAAAAAAAGAGAGCAGATAGGTCAGCCTTTGGTCAAAAAGAGAAAAAGATAGGTTAGCCGTCAGCACCCCTCGACAAAAAAAGAAGAAGATAGGTCAGCCGATCACAACCTGAAAAATGTTCGAAAAGAGGTTCGCGGTCATTGAAACTTTTACTCGTATAGATCAATCTAACTGGCGACGGCCCTCTTGCCTCCTAGAAGAACCCTCCGGGAGCTTGGGTTTCCGCCGCTATCCCGCGCGTCCTTCCTGTCGTCGTGGAGCGCATGGCCGGCGGCGAGACTGCGACGGTACCAGCGGAGGCGGAGACGGGCCTGCAGATCTCGCGCTGCGACGAGGTTCCCGATTTCGAGTTCGCCTTCAATTCGAAGGTGTTCTCAAACATCGTTCTGGAGGTAGAGGTCGTTGCCGGCGACGGTGTATGTATACTAAGTAGTGCTAAGCTAACGGATGGGTCTTGTCCATCACATCATTCTCCTAATGATGTGATCTCGTTGATCAAATGACAACTCATGTCTATGGCTAGGAAACATAACCATCTTTGATCAATAAGCTAATCTAGTACAGGCATACTAGGGACATACTGTTTTGTCTATGTATTCACACATGTACTAAGTTTCCGGTTAATGCAATTCTAGCATGAATAAAAGACATTTATCATGATATAAGGAAATACAAATAACATCTTTATTATTGCCTCTAGGGCATATTTCCTGCAGTTTTTAACATATAAACATTATTTTGAACTGTGATATTGTTTTCCGGACCAGACATATACTTGTAGTCATATTCCCCTGTGTTTTGCAGTCTTATTACGGTAGACTTCTAGTCCCATTCAGAAAAAATGTTTCTGAATTGGGAGAAAGTAAAAAAATCTGCCATTTATTATTATGTTTCTGAATGTAACCAACAAACGAGAGGGGAAGAACATATTGTTACCGACGTGTTAATTGACAAAGGATGTGTATTGTTTCATGACTTAGTCTTCTGTGAATGTTGATTTTATGAGAAAAACATGATCTACTATTTTTCGAGATGAGATTTGGAGGGAAGAGCTCCATAAAACTTTAGAACTCTCCAGTCTCCACAGCCATGTCCCGTTCAACATATATCATGGATGTAAGGTCCATTAGTCTACTTGATAACCACTTATGTTGAAGTAGTACAAATACCTACAGTACATATTTTTGCCTGAGGTCTTATCGTGAAATAACATCAGGCAGTGATGCAACAAAATGCCTAGTCAAATATTTGGAAGTAGCAGTGATGTTCAAACAATATCAATCCCCTTGTCCCTGTGAACATAAAATAAGATCAATCTGCAACTAATACTAGCAACTGGACTGTGAAGTCGCTCAGCCATGCGACCGACAAAATTTGGGACGATATTATTCAAACTGAAACCTAAGTTCTACTACTTTTCCTTTGTGGAATTATCGGTTTTGAAATTCTAATCTTCATTTTACAATTCTTGGTGAAGTTTTACAATTATGAAGTTCTTTGCAATTTCAAACTTAGTTTATGAGCCATTGGAACTGATTGTATTTTATGGTTGAGATCGACAACTCCTATGTATTCTATGGTATAATTTTTCCATGATTGTAAAATGTCAATCTCCCATGGAGCTTTTCTCAGTACCCCAAGTCAAGTGTCAAGTGTCAACTTAAACAATTAATTTGTGTTTAAAAGAGTCCCCCCACCCACCCCCTGTCTACTTCATTTTTGCATTGTTCTCTTAATCCTTCTGTTTTTCTGTTTTCAGTTTTTCATTCTACTTTGTAACATAGTAAAATGCCCTTATGGAGCTTTTAAGATTCATTTACTGTGGCAAGTTCAAAACAATTGAGCCCACTATTCTGCTCAACATCTGGATGACTGCCGATAAATTTGGGGTTGTTGATTGCATGAGGCACTGCAGTCAGTTGCTCACAGGCCTGCCTATGGCCACGGAATCTGCGTTGCTATGCCTAGACCATCCATGTTCCTCTTTAATGCCTGCTAAAGTTCAGAGTGTAGTGGGTGTAGCCAAGGAATTCCTTGCTGATTAATACAAGGATTTTCATAAGTAAGTGATACCCATTTAATGGACGAACAATGTTTTTGTTTTCATTTCCGCAAAAGTTTAGACATTCATGTCATCATATCGTGTATGTAGTGTACTCACGACATGGTTTGCCTCATTTCAGGTTCGAAGCTGAAGTGATGAACATCTCTCTTGGTGGGGTCGAGGCCACCTTTTCGAGTACTGACCTGGTGGTACTATTTGAAGATGAGGCATATCACTTCTTGCTCATGTGGGCCCGTTAGTGTCTTAGTGATACCCAGAATTGGAGGAAAAACGGAAGATCTGAAGTTGTCGTTTACATCCGCTGGTATGCTTCAGTCATTTGACAGGTATGGCACCTCAAAATATCCTAGTATGCACTGATGGTGATATAGACCATGGGCAAGTAGTTACACGTATTGTTGAGGCACTTCTAAAAGCTTACCCAACACAGCTGGAAGCTACTCTTGTAGCAGAAGTAGCAACCCATCACCAATTTGCTCAGCAAGCTTACGAGTTGAAGACTGTGAAAGTTGTTGCGTTTGATTGACCCTACCCATAGGTTACAATTTACTTGGATCTAAAGCGTGACGAGTGCTCCCAACTCTTCTCATCAGGAAGTATAGCCTCAGATGGTTCGGTCTTGCAAGTCGGAAATTATGTCTCCTGCCAAACTGTATATTGGATAAGCAGAGTAACTTCTACACCTTTGCCTCTGGATAGTGATCATCGGGGAGCCGAATGACTCTGTCTGTTTGACAGTAGATATTCAGATTTCTGTAAGGACGTAGCCGTTAGGAAAATTTGTGAACAAGTTAGAGTACAGGCACATCTTCACTGCCAGTGATTGGAAGGCAGTATGCAATGATTTTTTGGGAATTCCATGATCGACGTTCATTGATGATGACGACACTATGTTTTAAACCTGGCAGCTGATTTGACTCTTGTGGAGCATCCTCATGAATTGCAGATCTAATGATATCTCAGTTCTAATCTTGGATTTTCTGGGTGTACCGTGTATGTGTGCTGAAACGCTTTGGCTCCTGAATCATGGTGTTGTGGTGGGTCGCTGCTTCGGTGAGCTGTGTGCAGCTGCAGCCAGGAAGTTTGATCCCTCCCCGGGCATGGCACTGAACAGACTAGATGAATCATGTGTTGTTGTTGATTTGGTCGTTAGTAACATATATGTGTGTGTTTGTGTGCTTGACTTTGTATGTTGTATGTTGTTGTATCATACAGTTCGTGTGGAGAAACTTTCTCTATGCTGCTTGTTGTCTCGTAGGGGATTTGTTCCATCCATGCTGGCTGTTGTAACTTGTAAGTGTGACAAATGTCAATGGGATATCAGTTATAAACTTATACTTTCGGATATTGTTGTTGCTTTGCTGTGATGTTGAATTGGTTCTGAGACGGTTAATGCATAGTGTTGTCTCGTTTAGTTATTATGAGCCCGTGTTGGAATGTGCTTGTTCAGCTTGAAGCCTTTGAGCATGACGAGCTTCTGGCCATTCATGGTGGAAGCGAGATCGACGTTCAGCATCCGTGGGCTCCAAAAACTTGAGAGTTGAACACCTGGCTTATTGAAGTGTTTTTCTTTCCAAAAAACATCAGTGTCCATACCTTTTGGCTCTACCGACTGGACTTCTTTACACCCATCCACTAAGAAGTTGAAGCACCAAGACTCAACTATATGTGGATCTTATTTTGATCTGATTTTTTTGAGACTATATTGTAGTACCATATCCAGGGATCGACTGGCTTAGTTTTTTTCTTCTTCTAAATTTGTTCAGCACTTTTTATGGATGCTTCCGTGTACTAGTGATACAGTAAGATGTAGAACTCTTCTCCCATGCTGTGAAGAGCTCAAGGAAATGAGCACAATGCAACGTGCGCAACTCTATCATCTAGTACCAAAAGGACGACCCGGACCAAATGTTCTACGTACTTGGCTTGCTCAGTCATGGGCACAAGTAGGTCACCAATGACGTGATGTGCAACTCGTGTGACCATTGTGTATAATTAAGATTGGCAACCATGTCGAGCCCATTAGCAAGGGCACCGCCCTGGTCTAGATAGACAGAAACTTGTGCCGGGTTGGTGTGTATGACAAATTCCTTGTGTTGCACATAGGAGCACCGTTTGTCTACTGCATGTCACATGGCCAATCATTCTTTTTCATATGTGGAGGGAGCCTCACTGCGAGCAAATATAGTGCCTTGCTAAGATACGCCATTGTATGCCCTTTTCTCAAGCTATCGTAGTGTTTGATGAATCTGCGGTAATAGCCTGTCATGCCGAGGAAGCCTCGCAAGCTCTTGAGTGTTGTCGGTTGAGCGCAATCTGCAATTGCTTGGATCTTGTTTGCATCTATAGCACCACCATTGATGCTAATAATGTGGCCCATGTACTCTAGCTCTTGTTGGATGAATGAACGCTTGTTCTTCTTCAGGAGTAACGAGTGCTATTGAAGAAGTTCAAACACCTCACGCAAGGGTATCATGTGAGCTTCTTCCATGCATGGGGTTGTATTAAGAAATCGTCGATGAATACGAGTACATACCGTCACAATATTGGCTTCAAGATTTGATTCATGATGCTTTGGAAGGTTGTTGGCACCAGTGGCGTAGCTACACCCCTGGCCTGGGGGGCCTAGGCCCGGGTCATAGCGGGAGTAGCCTTCATTGGCTGTAGCAGAAATAGCACTATTGATCACTGTACATCAGTGTAAGAACGAAGCAGGCCCGGGGGTCAGCGCTAGACTGGCTCCGCCCCTGGTTGGCACATTGATGAGGCCGAATGACATACGAAGGAATTCATACATGGTTTCATGAGTTTGGAACGCCGCAACACAGATCTGACGGTCTGCCTTGGGCCCTTAGTTCACATAGGCACGTGTCCATGGGTCCCTTAGGCTGGTCGTAGTGGTAGTATCATAGCTAGTATCATGCATGCCAACTAGGCAATTTTGATGAGGTGTCATATCATTAAATGAAGAAAGAGAGGGTGTAGTATCATATCATGATACCGTATCATATTTAATGCTATGCTACTTTGTGTCATGCATGGCAATAAATAGAGTACTACATGATACTAATATATGATACTATGCATTAGGGAGGTAGTATCATACACTAGTATCATATGCATGATACTAGTATATGATACTCCCCATTACAACCAGCCTTAAAAAAAGAGCAGATAGGCCAGCCTTTGGTCAAAAAGAGAAAAGGATAGGTCAGCCGTCAGCACCCCTCGACAAAAAAAAGCAGATAGGTCAGCCGATCACAACCTAAAAATGTTCGAAAAGAGGTTGGCGGTCATTGAAACTTTTTAGTCGTAGATAGATCCGACCGGCGACGGCCCTCTCGATCGCCTCCTGGAAGAACCATCCGGGAGCTAGGGTTTCCGCCGCTGTCCCGCGCGTCCTTCCTGTCGTCGCGGAGCACATGGCCGGCGGCGAGACTGCGACGGTACCTGCGGAGGCGGAAACGGGCCTGCAGGTCGCGCGCTGCGTCGAGGTTCCCGATTTCGAGTTTGCCTTCAATTCGAAGGCGTTCTCGAACATCGTTCTGGAGATAGAGGTCTTCGCCGGGGACGACTGGGGGGGGGGGGAGAATTTCTCCCCGACTCGCTGAGCCAGGAGAAAGG